>JARQOD010000002.1:520364532-520422393 GCA_033576555.1 Oophaga sylvatica
CCAGCTCCCGCACAACCCCCGCGGTATCAAAGGGTACATTGGGGGTTAATTTAAGGGCGAAAAGTCGTTTTGTTCCCCCAAATAGTCGCGCCCCTGACCCGCTGAAAGCCCCTTTTTTTGGCCCAGCTCCCCAAATATCAGGGACGACACACCCACCCTGACACTGCTTCTTTTTGTCAGGATCTGGTGTTCGAAATTGTAACCCCCCCCAAAAAACCCTAATCCTCGGGGACCGGTTTGCGGTAGTAGGGGTGTAAGGATCAATAAAACGTGGGTTAGGGGGGGGCCCCCGGGTAAAAAAAAAAAACAAAAAAATTTTGGCCATAACAAAAAGGAATGAGCCAAAAAATCAATCGTATAAATCCAGCTCCTACTTTTCCCAGCCCACCCAGTTTGCCCGAGACCCCAAAGGAAAAAAAAATTTGGGCCCCCAAACCCCATCCCCCCCGCCTTCTACCGCCCGGGGGGTCCTAAGTCACTCCTATCTGAAACCTTTTTTACAATAAAAAAAAAAGGTTTAATAAAAGGGGGGATGCTGGAGCAGAGTCCCCTTTTTCCCAAAAAATTCAGACTTTGGGCAAAAGCCCCTTTAGCAAGGACACCCCGCATTGCTGAAAAAAAGGGTTTTAAAAGGGGAGTACCAAAACCGGTAATTTGAAAGGGCAGGTAAGGGGGCCCTTCCGTCCCCCCACCACACAAAAAGCCAATGGGGGAAAGGGTTTTGCCCAAAAAACAAAAAAAAAAGGGTTTAAAAAAAGGGTTTGGGGGTAAGAATAAAAACCCCCGGGACCAGTGGCCCCCCAGGTTTTTAAAATTTTACAAAGGGCCCTGTTTTTTTTAAGTAAGGGGTTTTTGGCGGCCGGGCTCATTTCAATAATTTTAACCCCCCCCCCCCTCAAAAACCCCGAACCGTGACAATTAAAATATGGATTTTAGCAAAAAAAATTTTAAACAGGGAATGCATGCACCCCTAAGCAAAAACCTTTTAAAAAAAGGGTTTTTTCCTAAACGGCCAATTTTTTTTTCCCAAAGCACGAAAAACCAAAAACAAATTTTTTTAAAATTTTTGTGTTTTTTTTCATTTTTCTCCCCCCTTTTTCCATCCGCTCCACATTGCAAAAGGGGCCCCCCCTTTTTTTAAAAAGCTAAAAAAATTTTTCCCCCCCCTTTGGGGTTCCCTCATGCAGCCCAACCCCTTCACCCCCTTTTTAAATTTTTAAAAACCCCATTTTTAATTTTTCGAGTGATAATCAAGGTACCGTAATTTAAATATTAATTTTTGAGTGCTGTAAAATTTTTTCTTTTTTTTCAAAAACCCCTTTTTTCCCAAAATTCTCCTTTAACACCCGCTCAATACGTCGGGTTGTTTTTAAAAAACTTTACTCGGGAAACTCAACTCTCCTGCATTCCTCCAAAATGGCAGTGTAGAGCTTTGCTTATTGCATAGTGCAGGAACATCAGTTTAGTGAAACTGCAAATTCCGCTCAAATGATGCATATAGCAGAAGATAATTCTCTGTCATATGCAACAATAGAGTGGCATTTGCAGTTTCACAGCAGGGGTCTCTTAGCAGCAGGCAACAAATAAGCTATATTAATCTCAGCTCCTGTATACAGCCCTCTCCCAATATATCCTTTTAGCCCTTCTACATAGAGCCCTATCCGCCGTATACACATCTTTCTGCCCCTATTGCAGCTATCGCTCCTTTCAGCCCCCTCCACAGTATCCCCCTTATTTTGTTCCTCGGTATACATATTTTTCCTCCCATAGTACATCTCTCCTCTCACCCCTTATATAGCACCCCTCTGCTCCCTGCTATTAATTTGCACTGTAATAAAGGAGTCTCTGCTACATTCCCACACAATAGAAGATTCGTTCTAGACACAGGACAGCTATGTTGACAGAATGGCAGCTGAGAGGCAGAATGGACTGTGCAGCCCTGGAATTACAGAACGGGTCCAATGGCAATTAAAGGGTAAAGAAAGCTTGGATGGTCATCGTTCGGGGGGAAGTTGGTATGTGCAAAACAGGTAATATTTTAAAAATGGGTTATATGGACTTAAATAAATGTGTACACTATTATAACACCACATTGTGATTTTGTGAATTACCCCTTAAAATTTCCCAAATGTAATCCTTAAGGTGATGCAGGGTATTGTACAATGCATCCATCTATTACAATCTAACAGTGCACTGAGAAGGTAGCCACCTCCCCCAGGCTTTACAATTAGCATCCGCTGAGTCACTGAAAGAAAGGGGAATTTCATCATTGAAGCACAAAAAGACCCTTTAAAGTGGGGTCTGTTCATTCACAGTAGCTAAATTCCGGATTTGCCGCTCTAGACGTGCTGACAGATTACAAAGGTAGAGGAATTTTATGTTAAAATGGAAGTGAATAAAAAAAAGTGGCCGAAATGATGTAAGGATTACCGTCCTTTTATATAGCCATCCTTAGAATAGCCCATCGATAGAAGATTGTTGGGGTCCTTCTCCCAATCACTGTACAAAGGGTTTATGGTTACATTGGACCCATACAGAATTGTTCCGCTGACCGCCAACTCTCGAGATTCCCCCATACACAGTAATACACAGATGGTGTGTCTCAAAGGGGGAAAAAAAGGATCAGCTGCTGACACCCAAACAGACCAACCCTTACAATCCCCGTCATGAACGTCAGGAATGGTCAGAGGCCCCCAATCACATTACACTGTGGGACGATCCCACCAATATGGGCAGGTTCGGCGTATGGCAGGTTGCTGCCACAGAAGACAATCTGCAGAGAGTTATCCATTAGTGGGAGGAGGTCTATGGCCACCGTTGCAGCTAATATGCTGCTCTTGCTCAGGCCCTGCTATTAGTCTCGGGTAAGACGCTCCGATATCAAATGGGTTCAGTCAAGTGACATCACTATGGGCTTTACACAGGTCATCTGCTGTGGCATCATAAAAGACTGTCACTCAAGAAGCGGACTAGGACACCACAACTAGTATTTGTCAAGTAAGGCCTCCATATATCAGTTGACTCTGGTCAGGTATTACACCAGGGCCGGACTCAACTGATGCAAAGATGGACATTTCATGAGCCATCCGGCATCTGTAGCCGATGCAGAAAGCGTGGCCTGTAGCATTTTCTCATCCGGATGGTAACCAGTCTGGTGCAAACACTGATATGGCCGGATGATTGAGAACAATCCCAAAAGATCTATAGGATTAAACCGGTCTTTAGTTTTTCTCTACCCGGCATAGAAATCGCAAAAAAAGAAAAAAAAAGCTGAACGGACAGAAAAATGGAAGCGGGCTCCAAATTAATAGGACATCATACAAGTTTGTAAAGTAATCACAATCACTGTTAGTCGAGTAATTTCACGGGTGGACATTTCACATGTAACAATTCGTACACTGGTAGTCAAGTAGCCTATATATCATTCTGCAGTAGCAGGGAGCGGACCCTATAAAGTTTGACCGAGCTGATCATGGGGGTGCCTCTGACCCCACCGATCTAATACGGAAGACCTATCAATATCATTGTAGTAGAAAACCTCTTTACACACAAAAGACATCCATACGAATAGGGTCCTTTTCCAGTTCAGAGCAGAATCCCTGCACCTCAACTTATAGCTCTTGGCTTCTGGAAGAAACTCACCACAAAGTCCACTCCGCTCAGGAAAAAAATGGATTTCCAAATTACAAAACATGGCACGGTGACGTTTCAGTCTCACAATACCATTTTCAAGCCAAAATTAAAAAAAGAAAAAAAAAAAAAAAAAAGGATTTTCTGTCAAGGCATGAAACAGGCTGTTTGAGGCCAAAATGTCACCATGTTTTGGATATTTTAATGATGCAATAAAGGAGGATTGGAAATATCCGATGCCTTGGAAATCCGTACTTTTCTCCTATGAACCTTGTTTCCAGTCATATGGAGGTGACAACTGCAGTCCCCAGCAGCCATATGCGTCGTCCAGTAAATGGGAAGCAAAGTGTCTAGCGGGAGACCCCGGTAGCGTATTGATATGACAGTATGCTGTTATGTTTCGGTAACTGAGGAGTTGCAGGTAAAAAAGGCAATACACCAGAGCAGTTGGAATCTATGAGATTGCAGTACCCTGACTAACCACCACAACTAGAGGCAGCCGTGGAGCGTTCCACGTTGGTCCTAGACGCCTCGTCACAGCCTGAGAAACTAAACTACACCTAAAGATAGAAATAGGAAAGCTATCTGCCCCGGAGCAAACCCCAAAGATAACAGAAAGCCCCCAAACATGTAATGGCGGTTAGACAAGAGGAAATACTGACACGAAAGAAAATAGTATGAGCAAACGCTGGGGCCCAAACTATCTAAATAGAAAAGGAAGGAAGGGTACTACTGCAATCCCAGAAAACCCTGAAAAGCACCAACTCCACTAATTTCAAAATCACCTGAGATCAACGACCTCCACCACCCAAACTAGCTCTCTGGTGTAACAAAATCAAAACAGCAGCCACTGAAAAAACTGGAAAAAGCAAAAGAACAAAACTCATTGGCTGAACTAAACTGAGAGGGCAGAACCCCCGGAGGGGACCCTGAAGGCCCCCAAAGAAGTGCAGGACAAAATGCAAAATATAGCACAAACAACAAAAGAAGCAAAAGTCTTATCTGTAAGCAGGGGATGCAGACACGACACAGCAGGCTACAAGGGAAACTGGAATGAAGGATTCAGACCAAACAATTGATCACCGGCAACCCTGATGGGAAAATGACTCCCTTATATAAGACCAGTCAGTAACTCCTGATTCCAGTCCTCACAATCTTCACTAGCACCACTTGTAACCACCAGAGGGAGCCTCTGCTCAGAACTCATCTCAAACCCATTCACAACAGTACCCCCCCTTGAGGAGGGGTCACCGAACCCTCATTTGAGCAACCAGGTCGGTCAGGATGAGTTCTATGATACGCACGGATAAGTCCCTAGCATGGATTGTCCGAACAACACCCAAGAATTGTCTTCCTGACCATAACCTCTCCATTTAAACAAATACTGGAGTTTCCGTCTATAAAAACGAGAACCAATATTTTCTCAACCACATACTCCAGATTGCCCTCAACCAAAACAGGGTCAGGAGGCACAGCAGCAGGAACCACTGGCTCAACAAACCTCTTCAACAAGGACTTGTGGAACACGTTATGGATCTTAAATGTCCCTGGAAGAAGCAAACGAAAAAAACAGGATTAATAATCTCCATGATCTTATAAGGTCCAATGAACCTGGGCTTAAATTTAGGAGATGCACTCTCATAGGAATATTCTTTGAGGACAACCAGACCAAGTCCCCCACTTTAAACCGAGGACCATCAGTCCTATCCCCGGTTAGAAAAACCGCTGGGCCTTCTCCTGAGAGAGGGACAACCTCTCCACAAACCTGGTCCCCAAATCTGTTGCATACGCTCCACAACAGAGTCAACACCTGGACAGACAGAAGCCTCCGTCTGTCCTGAAAAATCGAGGGTGAAACCAGAATTACAAAAAAAACGGAGACATCAAAGTGGCAGAGCATAGCCCTATTATTGAGAGCAAACTCAGCCAAAGGCAAAAAAGAGACCCAGTCATCCTGATCAGCAGACACAAAGCATCTTAGATAAGTCTCCAATGTCTGGTTTGTTCTCTCAGTTTGACCATTGGTCTGAGGATGAAATGCCGAGGAGAAAGACAATTGAACACCCAGTTTAGAACAAAAAGTCCTCCAAAATCTGGAAACAAACTGGACTCCTCTGTCAGACACAATGTTCTCAGGAATGCCGTGTAAAACGAACCACGTGCTGAAGGAACAACGGCACCAATTCAGAGGAGGAAGGCAACTTAGGTAATGGCACAAGATGTATCATTTTGGAAAACCTATCACAAATTACCCAGATGGTGGTCATTCTCTGAGAAACAGGAAGGTCGGAAATGAAATCCATAGAGATATGGGTCCATGGTCTCTTGGAACAGGCAATGGCATCAACAAACCACTAGAGCGAGAGCAAGGCTTGGAGCGAGAGCAAGTCCCGCAGGACTGCACAAATTCCCTGACATCACGAGACAAGGTAGGCCACCAAAAGACCGACTAACCAAGTCTCTGGTACCAAAAATTCCGGGATGCCCAGCCAATGCGGAACAATGAATCTCAGACATCACACTCTTTTTCCATTGGTCCGGGACAAACAATTTTCCAACAGGGCAGCGCTCGGGCCTATCCTCCTGACACCCCTCCAGAGCAAGTCTCAAATTGGGCGAGATGGCGGAAAGAACTACACCCTCTTTCAAAATAACAGAAGGATCAGATAACTCAGGAGAGTCCGCAAGTAAACTCCTCGAGAGGGCATCCGCCTTAACATTCTTAGTGCCAGGAAGAAAGGAAACCACAAAATTAAAACGTGTGAAAAACAAGGCCCACCTGGCCTGTCTAGGATTGAGTTGCTTGGCAGATTCCAGATAGACCAGATTCTTATGGTCCGTAAGGACCACCACTGATGTTTGGCTCCCTCCAGCCAATGTCTCCACTCTTCAAAAGCCCACTTCATGGCCAATAACTCCCGATTACCTACGTCATAATTACGTTCAGTAGGAGAAAATTTTCGAGAGAAAAAGGCACAAGGGTTACTTTTAGAGGTCTCTGGATCTTTTTGGGACAAAACGGCACCTGCCCCAATTTCAGAGGCATCAACCTCCACCTGAAATGGCAGAGAAACATCAGGCTGCCGTAAACAGGAGCAGAAGTGAATCTCGCTTAAGTTCCGAAATGCAGAGACTGCCTCAGGAGGCCAATTCACCACATCAGAACCCTTTCTGGTCAAAATCAGTTAATGGTTTAACAATAACCGAGAAATAACCAATAAAATTTACGATAAAAATTGGCAAAACCCAAAAATCTCTGAAGAGCCTTTAATGAAGTAGGTTGGACCCAATCACAGATGGCCTGAACCTTGACCGGGTCCATTTCAATAAAGATGGGGACAAAATGAATCCCAGAAATGAAGTCCTCTGTACGCCAAAAGACACTTTGATCCCTTCACATACAGAGCATTCCTCTCTCAAAATCTGGAATACAGTTCGAACATGTTTCACTGAGAGTCCCAGTCATTAGAAAAAATCAAGATATCATCCCAAAAAAAAAATCAGAATTTGTCCACAAAATCCCTGAAAATGTCATTCATGAAGGACTGGAAGACGGAAGGAGCATTAGTGAGCCCAAAGGGCATCACTAGGTACTCAAAATGCCCTTCAGGGGTATTGAATGCCGTCTTCCATTCATCCCCGTGCTTAATGCGAATAAGGTTATACGCCCCCCTGAGGTCAAGCTTGGTAAACCAAGTAGCGTTTTTTCACCCTGGAAAACAGCTCAGAAATCAAGGGTAACGGGTATTGATATTTCACAGTAATATTGTTCAAGAGACGATAATCAATACACGGCCTTAATGAACCATCTTTTTTGGCCACAAAGAAAAAACCGGCACCTAAGGGTGAAGAGGATGGTCTGATATGACCCTTCTCCAATGATTCCTTGATATAAGACCGCATAGCGTCATGTTCAGGTACAGACAAGTTAAAAAAGGCGACCTTTAGGGAATTTACTACCCGGCACTAATTCAATAGCGCAGTCATAGCTCCTATGGGGAGGCAAGGATGCAGATTTACTTTCGCTAAACACATCAGAAAAATCAAACAAAAGTCAGGAACATCCTGAGCCGGGGGGGAGGCAGAAAAAAACAGGAGTGTTGGTATTAACACATTGGCAGCCCCAACTGGTTACAGACACAGATTTCCAATCCAAAACAGGATTATGAGACTGTAACCAAGGAAACCCAGCACGATAATGTCATGCAGATTATATAGAACCAAAAATTTGCAGCACTCCTGGTGATCAGGTTCAACCCTCATTATCACCTGAGTAGAAAACTGGGGTTTATTCTCAGCCAAAGGGGAGAATCGATCCCCAGTAGGGGAATAGACTTCTGTAGGGGTATCAAGGGAAACCCACAACGTTTAGCAAAATCATAATCCATCAGGTTAATAGCTACTCCAGAATCAACGAAAGCCTGAGCAGAAAATGAGGACAGAGAGCATATCAGAGTGACAGTTAATAAAAACTTAGTCTGAACACTACCCAAGACAACTGAGCGTGCAAAACGTCTTTCCCGCTTAGGGCAGACTGAAATAGCATGAGAGGCATCACCACAGTAGAAACATAACCCATTGCGCATTCGAAACTCATGACGCGTGCCCAGACACCACTCTATCACACTGCATGGGTTCAGAAGCTGGTTCACAAGGCAACACCATTCCACGCATACTTCTCCGCTCACGCAAACGTCTGTCAATTTAATCGCTAATGACATAGAATCATTGAGACCAGAGGGGACAGGGAATCCCACCATAACATCCTTTACATTATCTGACAGACCCTTCCGGAAAAGGCCGCCAAAGCGTCGTCATTCCATTTGGTCAGGACTGCCCACCTACGGAATCTCTGACAGTATAACTCAGCGTCATCAAGCCCCTGATTTAATGCCAACAAGGTTTTTTCAGCTTGATCAGTTGACATTAGGCTCATCGTACAATAACCCCAAAGCCTGAAAAACGCATCAACATCACTCAAAACAGATCCCCAGGTATCAGGGAAAAAGCCCAATCTGAGGATCGCCGCGCAGGAGAGAGATGATAATTTGAACCTGCTGCGCTGCGTTTCCTGAGGACTTAGATTTTAAGGCAAAAAACAATTTACAATTATTTTTGAAATTCTGAAACTTAGCTCGATCCCCTAAAAAACAAATCTGGCATGGGGATCCTAGGTTCCACAAACGGCAACCAGCAAGATATGCAGCAATACTCTGAACCTCAGTGGCAAGCTGATCCACACGGGCCCGACAACTGTGCAAACTCCATTGGGAGAAAAGATCCTCCCCAGCACCCAGAGATACAGAGGAAAAAAAAAAAAAATGCAACAAACAGAAAAATATCTCTGACAACTCTGACAACTTTTTTTCTTTCACAATATTTTTTTTTCCTTCTGTGAGTACCATACAATTTCAATTTTTAGGCCGGTGATACTGTTATGTTTCGGTAACTGAGGAGTGCAGGTAAAAAAGGCAATACACCAGAGCAGTTGGAATCTATGAGATTGCAGTACCCTGACTAACCACCACAACTAGAGGCAGCCGTGGAGCGTTCCTACGTTGGTCCTAGACGCCTCGTCACAGCCTGAGAAACTAACTACACCTAAAGATAGAAATAGAAAGCTATCTGCCCCGGAGCAGAACCCCAAAGATAACAGAAAGCCCCCAAACATGTAATGGCGGATTAGACAAGAGGAAATACTGACACAGAAAGAAAATAGTATGAGCAAACGCTGGGCCCAAACTATCTAAATAGAAAAGGATAGGGAAAGGGGACTTACTGCAATCCCAGAAAACCCTGAAAAGCACCAACTCCACTAATTTCAAAATCACTGAGATCACACGACCTCCACCACCCAAACTAGCTCTCTGGTGTAACAAAATCAAAACAGCAGCCACTGAAAAAACTGGAAAAAAACAAAAGAACAAAACTCAGTGGCTGAACTAAACTGAGAGGGCAGAAGCCCCCCGGGGGGGACCCTGAAGGCCCCCAAAGAAGTGCAGGACAAAATGCAAAAATATAGCACAAACACAAAAGAAGCAAAAGTCTTATCTGTAAGCAGGAGATGCAGACACGACACAGCAGCTACAAGGGAACTGGAATGAAGGATTCAGACCAGAACAATTGATCACCGGCAACCCTGATGGAAAATGACTCCCTTATATAAGACCAGTCAGTAACACCTGATTCCCAGTCCTCACAATCTTCACTAGCACCGCTTGTAACCACCAGAGGGAGCCTCTGCTCAGAACTCATCTCAAACCCATTCACAACAGTATGCGTTATGGTTTTTGGTTTATTTTTTAGACAAAAGAGTTGACAAGTCCTTTAAAATAATTTAGGACAACATACTTTGCTAGATATTTAAGCATCAATTAAAATATTTATACTTAGAAAAGTCATGTTTATTTATTTCTTTTAGATTTTTTCTTGTTACATTTATAAGTTGTGAGGGGTTGACTCACTCAGCTGCTCCACAAGGTAGACACAGGAACATTCTGGTAGTAGATCACCTGCCGGTTTATTATGGACAGCATAAAACCTTAGCAGGGTTCAGCTAGATAAATAGAGCCTTTCTGGCATAATGGTAAAAGAAAAACAAAGATAAAGACCATCAGAGTCCTTTCCCTGCAGGCTTCAATGCAGATAACACACACACAGCGTCCTTAGCTCCTCCTGGAGCCACGTGGAGTTCCACCTCTCCCAAGACACAACTCAAACTGACTCTCCTGTCCAGGTATTTAACAAAACCATGCGATGATCACATGACCATGACAACACCGCAGGTCCTGTTACTCCACATGCTGGTGTCTGCTCTTCAGGAGAAGATAGGGTGAGCACTATCCCACTCTAAGGGTGCTGACATAAAACCAGCCCATGTATAACTTTAAATTAACCCTAACCCACTCAGCCTGTAGAGTGCTGGATGAAAATATCTTGGTTTTACATCACGGATGCCAAAATGTGCAGAGACACATATACTCCCTTTATACACTGTGCCAGTGACTCTGTCACAAAGTACATGCACGAAAATCTAACATGAAATGAAAAAATGAATAAGAAATATAAATTACGTTGCATAATCTAATATATATGATCGTCTTATCCCGTCTGTCTAGGAAATCACGCATCGCTGATTGGTCTGGCCGCGGCCAATCAGCGATGCGGGATTTCAGAAAAAATATGGCGGCCGTTAGCAGCTTATCTGCCGCACGGAGGTCAGTGACGATGCAGCCAGGAGATAACCGGCTGCTCGCAGAAGTACCCTGATCGGCGGCGCCGCTGACCTCCATGCGGCTTCCGGCGGCAGATCAGCGGCTAGGGCCGCTGATCTCCCGACGGCAAGTGTGAACGGAGGACCGGGGAGCGGCGCCACCGGTCGGGATACTTCTGGTGTGAGCAGCTGGTCATCTCCGGAGAGAGTGTATCATCTTTTGTCCGATGATTTATTTAAATACAGTTAGATATTCATGTAATAGTTTATATATTTTGATGATCTGTTTAATAATTTTGTTCAGTTGTATTAAGTTCTATGAGCAATAACATTTAACGATAATGTATATATTTTACACGAAAAATCCTGTGTATTCATTGCATTATTCTTAAATCTTCATAAATAAACTACAAACATATTCTAGAATACCCAATGCGTTAGAATCGGGCCACCATCTAGTCTATTTATATAATCATCTTATCTTGTCTGTCAGTCTAGGAAATCCCGCGTCGCTGATTGGTCCGGCCGCGGCCAATCAGCGACGCAGGGCTAACTCTGCCCATGTGGTCATGTGACTCACCAACTGCCCATGATGTACTGAACATGTTTTGTCAGTTACAGTGTCTGATGTACTTCGAGGGGCTGAACCCCGAAACACAGTGTCTGCAAATTGAGATTCTGGTTTGGCTATTATCCTAGGTCATGTGATAAGGCTCGTTAAAGGGTCGACATTGACTTGTAGGATTGCTACCTTCCAAAAGGTGGCACTAGAGTTCTAGCTCTCTTCCTCTCTGAAGAGACAATTTGCATAATTAGCATATTTCCCAGAGGAGCATTGCGGCTTTAAGTCTCCTCATCTGCATGCTTAGGATGTTGATCTCCGCAAGGAGTGACGATATTTCTTGGACAATGATGTACTTCTGTCACGTTTACTGAACATGGGTAATACACAGTGACATGAGGTAATACATAAGTAACATAAGGTAATACACAGGTAGCATGAGGTAATATGCGGTAACATGAGGTAATACACAGTAACATGAGGTAATACGAGGTAATATACTTTAACATGAGTTAATACACAGTAACATGAGGTACTACACAGTAATATGAGGTAATACACAGTGATATGAGGTAATACACAGTAACATCAGCGACGCAGGGCTAACTCCGCACATGTGGTCATGTGACTCACCAACTGCCCATGATGTACTGAACATGTTTTGTCAGTCACAGTGTCTGATGTACTTCTGTCACGTTTACTCAACACGGGTAATACAGTGACATGAGGTAATACACAGGTGACATGAGGTAATACATAAGTAACATAAGGTAATACACAGTAAAATGAGGTAATATACAGTAACATGAGGTAATACACAGTAATATGAGGTAATACACAGTAAATGAGGTAATAAACAGGTAACATACGGTAAATGAGGTAATACACGGTAATGAGGTAATACACATGATAATGAGGTAATACACAGTACATGAGGTAATACACAGTGACATGAGGTAATATACAGTAACATGTGGTAATACACAGTAATGAGGGAGATAGTCAAAAAGTATTCACAAAAAATGTAGTGTACAAAAATATTTTGAGTTGATATTGTTAAATATATTATAGTGTCGATGTACTTTTGTCCGATGATTTATTTAAATACAGTTAGATATTCATGTAATAGTTTATATATTTTGATGATCTGTTTAATAATTTTGTTCAGTTGTATTAAGTTCTATGAACAATAACATTTAATGATATGTCTATATTTTACCCGAAAAATCCTGTGTATTCATTGCATTATTCTTAAATCTTCATAAATAAACTACATACATATTCTAGAATACCCGATGCGTTAGAATCGGGCCACCATCTAGTAATATATATATAACACAGGGTTCCACAAACCCGGGCGCCAGGTCGCCAGTGGCGCCTGAAAATCACGCCTGGCGCCCGGGAATTAAAGAGGGGCCCTGAGCAGGGGCCCGTTAGTGGTGTCAGCGCCGCCACTGGGCCCCCTCCCGCTTGCTCAGGGCCCCGGCAGCAGCCGGCGCAATACATACCTCTCCCCGTGCCTCCGCTGCCGCAGCTCCGAGCTCCAGGGGGCGCCTGCGCCGGCGCTTCCTCTCTCACAGCAGCGCCGCTGAATGATGTCATCATTCAGCGGCCGGCTGTGGCAGAGAGCGCGCGGACGCCGGACAGGTGAGGCGTGTGTGTGTGTGTGCCTGCGTGTGTGTGCGCCTGCGTGTGTGTATGTGAGAGTGCTGCCTGCCGTGCTGTATGTGTGATGGTGGTGGGGGGAGGCGATGATGATGATGGGGAGGCAATGATAATGGGAAGGCAATGATGATGATGATATTAAAGGTAAGGCAATGATATTGATGATGATTGGGAGGCAATGATAATGGGAAGGAAATGATGATGATGATATTAATGGGGAGGCAATGATAATGATGATGATGGGGAGGCAATGATAATGGGAAGGCAATGATGATGATGATGATGATGATATCAATGGGGAGGCAATGATAATGATGATGATGGGGAGGCAATGATAATGGGAAGGCAATGATGATGATGATATTAATGGGGAGGCAATGATAATGATGATGATAGGGAGGCAATGATAATGGGAAGGCAATGATGATGATATTAATGGGGAGGCAATGATAATGGGAAGGCAATGGCGATGATGATATTAATGGGGAGGCAATGATAATGGGAAGGTGTAAGGAAAGGGACGTCGCCATTTTGTATAGGGCCTATACCAGCCTCCATCTTGTCTGTTCACAGAGCCACAAACTTTTAACTACACAGGGCCTATTAGCATATCCAGTACGACCGGTTTTGATGTCCACTAGGAATCAAAGGGGCTTTAGCATGCTAATTAGTTTAGGCCAGTGTCTGAATAAGATGGTCAGTCGTATGGTAAATAGCTCAAGCCCTTGTTTCCTGCTCCATATGAATTGCAGGCCAGTTAATATGCGTGCTTCAAAGCAAAAGGGAAGGGCCTAGCAGGGTTAAGAATTGTAGCCATATACAGGGTGGTCATTCCATTTCACCCACAGAAGCCAAGAAGATGGTCTAGGAAAGGACCATAAGAAAACGGATTTGTCTTGCCAAGGGTGCAGCAACATATGCTTTGGGGACTATCCAGTAACTGAAGACTGTTACCTGGGAATGGCAAAGCCCCTGCCTTCCCATGACCATACTACCCGGTAATATTGATCTATAGCTTATACCTTTAAGCCTTGTACATTATCGTTGTATTTTTACTCTGACTGCAATTCCATTGTAATTACGTTGTATAGCTTTACTGTATATTTCTGTAATTATCTAGTGCGCCCTTAAGGCAATTAAACCATAAAATTAATCTTGGGCTGATGCTTTTACTCTGATCACGAATCTTAGAATACCCATTGGGTAACAGGACACCCTCCCCGGCGGCCATTTGCTCTAGGTGCAGTTCCCTTACTGACCTGAGAGACAAAGGGGGCGCCGGAGAGCTGTACCTGTGGAGTTACGTCCCATTGGTGACGTGGGAGGAAAGGGGATCGTCCTCACAATTGGTGGCAGCAGTGGGATCAGAAGCTGTGATACCCGGGCTACCGTGTGGCGGTCGGCTTAGTTCATCACAAATTGGTGGCAGCGATGGGATCAGAGTAATAGTGTGCGTGGGACCCCTACTCCCAGACACTAGAGACTACCAGCGGTACTTTCACTGCTGGGGTCTTAAGGTCAGCCCAGCACTAGACGGTCAGAGTGTAAATATAATAAGTTGTGTGCAAGGTCAGGGTTGCAGCTGTGTCAGTAACCAAAGGTTCCCAAAATGGCGGAAGGCACCAGGAGTAGGGCAAAGGGGGAGGCCAATGCTATGGTCTATGAGGAGTTTGACACCGATGAGGGGAGCTCAGCCAGGCTCCCCAAGGAGCCAGATCCCCGTGCTTAGTCCCGCAGTGGACTGTCCACCCCCTGCCCGTCCCAGTGTGTACAGATCGGAGGCCCTCTTCCAAGCGGCTATGGCACAGCTCGAGGCTGGTAATGACGCCGCCTATGACAGACTCCTGGTGGCGGCAGAGAAAGCAGCAGAGCGTGAGCAAGCAGCAGCAGAGCGTGAGCATACAGAACGCCGTGAAGCTGCGGAGCGGGAGCAAGCAGCCGCAGAGAGAGCAGCGGAGAGTGAGCATACAGAACGCCGTGAAGCTGCGGAGCGCCGGCACCGACTGGAGATGGCTCAGCACGGGCCCCCGCTGGACGCACCAGGCCCACCGGAGACAAGGGCTTCCAAGGTATGGGCGGAGGACTTTCCCATGCTTGAAAAGGATGGAGACCTGGATTCCTTTCTGCTGGCTTTTGAGAGGACCTGCCTCCAACATCATCTGGCCCCGGATCAGTGGGCAAGGTACCTGACCCCCCGTTCGAGGGGTAAGTCCCTGGAAGTTTTGGGGGACTTACCTGCCGGGGAGGAGCAGGACTACAACAGCATCAAGCGGGCCCTGATACAGCACTACAACATCACCCCGGAGTCGTACCGCAGGAAGTTCAGGAGCCTGCAGGGGGGTTCGAAGGACACCTGGACCGACCACATGCGGGCCCTGCTGAGAGCTGCGGAGCACTGGACCTCGGGTCTAGAGCTCACTACCCGCCAGGAGGTCCAGGAACTGTTTGTCATGGAGCAATTCTTGTGGAACTGCCCAGAGGACCTCCAGCAGTTCCTCCGTGACCGGAAACCAAAGGGGGCTTCTGCTACAGCCGCCCTGGCAGACGAGTATGCCAACAACAGGGCGCCGGAGCCAAAGAAGCCTGCCAGCAGCACCTGGAGAGGGGGTAAGCCCAATCCTGCCCCAGCCCCATACCCAGCCCCCAGAGTGCAAGGGGTGTACGCCCCTGCTGCCCTCTCAAGGCCAGGAACAGAACCCAGACGTTGTCATAATTGCAATCAGCCAGGACACTTTAAGGCTGCATGTCCCCAGCGCCAGAAGGCCCCATCCCTGTCCCAGAAACCGTCCACTGTTTTGTGTGTGGGAGGTCCCTAGACAATTACCAACCCGTCACCATCGGCCGCTCGGCGGTCATGGGACTGCGGGACACAGGCGCTGAACGAACCCTGGTACGCCCTGAGGTGGTGTCCCCTCAACACTTGGTACCTGGGAAAACCCTTTCCGTCTCCGGAATTGGAGGCGTTGAACCGGCGCTGCCTGTTGCCAAGGTGTATTTGGACTGGGGCGCCGGGAGGGGGATGCGGGAGGTGGGAGTAACGCCAAATATTCCTGAAAATGTGTTGCTTGGGACCGATTTGGGGCGGCTAGTGTCCCAGTATGTGGCCACTGAACCCCCAAGTTCGGCTCCCCAAGAATGTCATGACTCTACTGTGAATGCTAATGTTAATGTATTGAATGTGCCTCCAACAGTGGAGGAGGGAGTGAAACCTGATGGTAAGCCATGCACTGACACTACACACACAGGGCTCACAGTGAGGACAGGTGAGGAGGCTGTAGGGGAGAGCTCAGAGGTGGAGGGAGGGGCTGCTATGAGCAGTGTAGGGCCCCTAAGTGAACCCAGCCTGCTGAGTCTAGGGCCCCTGCAGGAAGAGGAACAGGCCATGGGGGGAGGGGGTGTCCCGGGAGAGGAGCCACCAGGTAGGACCCCAGGTCAGGAGTTCCCCACATCCGGGATGTCAGGAAGTCAGGGAAGTCTGGCCGCTGTTACCAGGAGTGGGAGCGCTGAAGCCCAAGGAGCCTCGCGGAGGTCCGACGGTTTCCCCCTCTCTGACCAAGTGGCTGCCGAGTCAGACAGTAGCCAGGAGACAGATCCCGGGGAACTGACAGAGGACATGGCAGTTTCATCAATTCTTGCCATATCAAGTCAGGGATTTCAGGCAGCGTTGGAAGCTGACCCTAGCCTGAAGACTCTCAAGGAACAGGCGGCACAGCCTCCCCTGGAGTCCGACCGCGAGCGAGTGGTTTGGGACCAGGGACGGCTGTACCGAGTAACGGTCCAGCAGGGTTCACCGGAGGCGTGGCCCAGGGACCGACAGTTAGTGGTGCCCCATCCGTTCAGGGCGGAATCGTTGCGGATCGCACACGAGATTCCAATGGCCGGACACTTAGGGATCACTAAAACCAGGGCCAGGCTAGCTCAGCATTTCTACTGGCCTGGAATGAGGACCGAGGTGATAGCCTACTGCCGTTCGTGTGACACCTGTCAGAGGGTGGGGAAGGCGGGGCCGCGCCCCAAAGCCCCACTGGTAACTCTGCCCATCATCGAAGAGCCTTTCTCGAGGGTGGCTGTGGATCTCATTGGACCTCTGTCCACTCCCAGCCGCTCCGGGAAATGCTTCATACTAACGGTAGTGGACTATGCCACCCGGTACCCGGAGGCGGTAGCTTTGTCGTCCATTCGGGCCGACAAAGTGGCCACTGCCTTACTGGAGATTTTCTCCAGGGTGGGGTTTCCCAAGGAAATGCTCACCGACCGAGGGACCCAGTTCATGTCGCAGCTGATGGAGTCTCTCTGTAAGCAGGTACAGGTGCAATATCTGGTGGCCAGCCCGTATCACCCACAGACCAATGGCTTGTGTGAGCGGTTTAATGGCACCTTAAAGCAGATGCTGAAGATGTTGGTCGACTCCCACGGGAGAGACTGGGATCGGTATCTCCCACACCTGCTGTTTGCCTACCGGGAAGTCCCACAGGCCTCAACGGGGTTCTCCCCCTTTGAGCTCCTGTACGGCGACGTGTACGGGGGCCCCTTGCTCTGGTGAAGGAAGCATGGGAAGGGGATTTAGCCACCCCTGGAGTGTCGGTCATTGAGTATGTCGTGCGCTTCCGGGACCGAATGATGGCCTTGACGCGGCTGGTGCATGACAATATGGCCCAAGCTCAGGCTGACCAGAAGCGATGGTACGACCAGAATGCTTGTGAGCGGACCTACCAGGTGGGTCAAAAGGTGTGGGTACTGGTCCCCGTACCACAAAACAAGCTTCAGGCGGCCTGGGATGGTCCATACCTCGTGCACGAGCAGCTCAACGCCGTCACCTACCTGGTCACCCTGGACCATGCCCGTGGAAGGAGGAAGGCCTTCCATGTGAACATGATGAAGGCCCATCATGAGCGGGAGGCTTATGCTCACCCAGTGTGCAACCTTTCAGAGGACAGAGTCACAAATCCTTCTGGATCTGCCACCCTAGCCAAAGAGGGTGCGGTAGGGCGCACGGGGGAACACAGGAATGTGATACCCCCTAGCGCCCTCAAAAGCAGGGAGGTGTAAGGAAAGGGACGTCGCCATTTTGTATAGGGCCTATACCAGCCTCCATCTTGTCTGTTCACAGAGCCACAAACTTTTAACTACACAGGGCCTATTAGCATATCCAGTACGACCGGTTTTGATGTCCACTAGGAATCAAAGGGGCTTTAGCATGCTAATTAGTTTAGGCCAGTGTCTGAATAAGATGGTCAGTCGTATGGTAAATAGCTCAAGCCCTTGTTTCCTGCTCCATATGAATTGCAGGCCAGTTAATATGCGTGCTTCAAAGCAAAAGGGAAGGGCCTAGCAGGGTTAAGAATTGTAGCCATGTACAGGGTGGTCATTCCATTTCACCCACAGAAGCCAAGAAGATGGTCTAGGAAAGGACCACAAGAAAACGGATTTGTCTTGCCAAGGGTGCAGCAACATATGCTTTGGGGACTATCCAGTAACTGAAGACTGTTACCTGGGAATGGCAAAGCCCCTGCCTTCCCATGACCATACTACCCGGTAATATTGATCTATAGCTTATACCTTTAAGCCTTGTACATTATCGTTGTATTTTTACTCTGACTGCAATTCCATTGTAATTACGTTGTATAGCTTTACTGTATATTTCTGTAATTATCTAGTGCGCCCTTAAGGCAATTAAACCATAAAATTAATCTTGGGCTGATGCTTTTACTCTGATCACGAATCTTAGAATACCCATTGGGTAACAGGACACCCTCCCCGGCGGCCATTTGCTCTAGGTGCAGTTCCCTTACTGACCTGAGAGACAAAGGGGGCGCCGGAGAGCTGTACCTGTGGAGTTACGTCCCATTGGTGACGTGGGAGGAAAGGGGATCGTCCTCACAATTGGTGGCAGCAGTGGGATCAGAAGCTGTGATACCCGGGCTACCGTGTGGCGGTCGGCTTAGTTCCTCACAGAAGGCAATGATGATGATGATATTAATGGGGAGGCAATGATAATGATGATGATGGGGAGGCAATGATAATGGGAAGGCGATGATGATGATATTAATAGGGAGGCAATGATAATGAGAAGGCAATGATGATGATATTAATGGGGAGGCGATGATGATATTAATGGGGAGGCAATGATGATGATGTTGGGCAGGCAATGATGATAATAATGGGCAGGCAAAAATTCTGGCTCCTAAATTTTTTGGCTGGCTCCTAGATTCTGAACAACTTTGTCGACCCCTGATATAATAAATATATATATATATATATATATACACACATACACGCACATACATACATACACACTACATATGTGTGCAATACATATACACACACTGCAGTTTATAGATACACTATATATTAATTATATATGATGTGCATGTATATTATATATATATGCACTATATATGTGTGTACACTATACACAGATATAGGTGTACATATATATATATATATACACATATATATGAGATAGATATATATGAGATAGATATATATATATATATATATATACACACACACACATACACACATGTATCATACATACACATAGCCTACCTCTTGGTGCTTAGAAAAACAAAGCTGGCTCATATACCCAATGAAGGGATGAGCACTCATAGGACTACATATGTCAGGGGACGAGTGACCAGAGCATCCTAACATGTTACAAAGACATTTGTCCACTACATGTTAATGATGAAAAGTCTGCAAAGACTAAAATATCTTCTCCGCTCCACTGAGCAATCTGTAAAGCCCTGGAATTCCTCTCCTCAGCCTGCGTCTTAGAAAATCCCCCATGACACACAAGGTTACGGGATCAATAGCCCCATACTGAGCTATTTAATTATGTCCTGAATCCCTGGAAAGAGACAACATGGCTAATGTCCTCTCACTCCCAGTAAACTTGGGTTTTGGATCAAGATAAAGCCATCCTCCCTAAAATACCTCGCATATCCAGAAGGTTTCTTCATTCAGGAAATGTTATAGAGTTTGTATATAGACATGTTGCTGGAACCTTGTATATTTCTACCGGAGGCAGGATTATATATGGATGCCATCCTCTGGGTACATAGTTTTTCTGAAGGCCCCATGCACATTAGATGGCTGTGGGCCCATGATCGTTTGGCCAGGCCCTCCCTCCCGAATCTCCTATACACAGGAACAAGGTGACTGGTCGGAGAGTGTATGTTACACTTCTATTCATTTATTTTTTAGATGAAGTAGTGGACCACGCTTTTAACAAAATAAATGCAGTCATCCCAAATTATTTTACGTATTTCAGAGGCAATTAATATTATTAAATTAGATTTGTTCATTCTTTTTGAAGATTCTGCACAGAGAAGCAGATTAGCCCCCCGAGCGGGACGACCCCTGGCACATCGCCAGCAGATATCCAAGTTTTAGCCTTTTATGACCGTTTTTGTGAATACAGATCAGATTGGCCAAAACGGAACCAGAGACATGGGAACATGACCTATGGTCCAGATAAAGTAGTAGCCATCGTTAGAATATCATTAAATACTGTACTATTTGTTGAGGGTCCCACTGCAGGACCCCCTAAAATCCTCAGTCGGCATGATGACCGCATTGATGTGTGAACTGATAAGAAATCGAGTACGTCTTGGCACTTTGTTTAATATCGATGAGGCTGACAGAAACAGCCGAGCGCTCTACGGTGGTCTCGGTCAGTCCCAACAACTCTAAATAGAGCATCACCACTCAAGTGAGGAGGAATAAGAGGTTGAGACCCCCGTCTAGTGATTGGTGTATGTTCCATAGGTGAGGCCACAGTGCTTTTTTCTTTTTGCTGTTCTCTTCTAAAGACAGCATCCTACCTGTCAATGGACTATGTCCCCGATTCAGCAAAGCGATTAGGCTCAGCTGGTTTACGCCAGGTTCAGATGAGCATATGCAGCCGGCTGCACACTGACCTGCACATGAGCAACTATCCACATCCTTATTCTTGTCTGTTTTACACATGGCGACTGCGCACAATGACAGACAAATCCCGCACCAGCAATTTACAGATATTACAGGTCTGATCATTTCAACAATCATCTAAATGCAACATTAAAATGAATGGAGCTGAGCTACAACACAATACACACCCCGCGGACCTCAGTAAGAAAGCAGCCAGGGATTTTTAGCCCTGCAAAACCTATTTCAGCAGTCACAGCCATAATGGCTCAGGCGTTCGTAACCCACAGTGTTCCAGCTGTTGTGAAACTATAGCATAAGTCTGCTCTGCTAATAAAGGCTGCAGTCGATCAGCGACCACTGACTGACTGGCTGCAGCGCTCACCTGACATAATGCCATGGAACCAAGTGCTGTGATCAGATTAATATTGCCGTTTCAGGAGGTAAATATACTGGTTTTTTATCTTATGACTGATTGGAGTGAGTAGGCTACGTTCCCACAACGAGTTTTGGTGAATTTTTCAAACCGTATATTTAAAAAAAAATTTAAGTAACGAGGATACAGAGACAAGCAAAGGTTTAAAAAAAAAAAAAAAAAAAAAACCATTTAGTGGAGCTGCCCTGCCAATAACGTGTGTGTATTTGTAGTTTTTTTTTGTTTTGTTTTTTTTTAAGAGATGTCTTAGGCCTTAGTCATAAATTTATATTTGGTCAGTAATTTTCATCCAAAATGGAAGCCAAAACCAGAAACTTACAGGAAAAAAAAACTATAAATTGAAAGACTGACACGTTTTCTGTGTTTTGGAGACACTTATGGTTTTGGCAAGCAAATACTGATGCAATGCTGATTAAAAATACTGACGTGTGAATAAAACTTTAAGGCTCATTCAAACGTTGGTTTTAACTATGCTTTTTCACGTACCCATTATAATCTATGAGGATGTTCACATTATGTGGTTTTTATTTGTCTCACGGACATGTCCTTTTTTTTTTTTTACCAATACAAGACTATGGCTCTGTGAAAAACACGGGCAACACAGAGATGGCATTAGCAGAAATGGACACTGACCAAACACTGATGAAACGTAAATCCAAACCACTGATAACACTCAGACCATTTTCTGCATGTGTGAAGAAACATGGACATCGGATTAAGGCCTCTTTCACACATCAGTTTTTTGCCATCAGTCACAATCTGTCGAATTTTGAAAAAAACAGATCCGGCGACTGATGACGCTGGATCCGTTTTTTTCTCATAGACGGGGCAGATGTTTGTAGCCAGGGGGGTGCCCAAAAACAATGATCCCTCTCTAGGCTCTTAATTTCTGCCCTCAGTCACTGGCTTGACCTCTCTGGCGGAGAAAACTGCGCGGGAGCCCATGCCAGTTATTTCCGTGAATTAATCCTTTAACACCTACAGTTCCAAAATTTTACACATACATACACTACTAACATTATTAGTGAGGGACATATAAAAAAAAAACGGATATGCAATGGTTTACTGTATGTAAACCATGTCTCGTATCCTGTCAGGTTCTGCAATGATTTTACAGATGCCGACAATAGCATTTTCACCTACTCTGCTATCTATATCTCTACGAAATAAATAAATATATATATATATATATATATATATATATATATATACACACACACACACACACACACATACACATACATATACACACACACACACACACACACCTATACTGTGTATACATGTATTCTATAACCTGTCAGTGTGATTTTACAGTATAGTATAAAAAACGGATCCATTGAAAAACGGAAGAAACGGATGAAAAAACTGATGCGATAGATCTGCTAGTCGGATCCGTCAAAAAAATGGATCCGTCGCATCAGTTTTTCACAATCTGCGACGGATCCGTCGAACCAACGGATTGTGACTGACAGCAAAAAACTGATCTGTGAAAGTGGCCTAAGGCCTTAGGTTGTGTTCACATTTTTTTTATTTTTTTGCACGTGTTTAAAAAAGGCAGAAAACTGCACGATGTGACCCAGTGGCCGGTATAAGAAGCCAACATGGTCGATTGGCTTCACAACGCTACAAAAATCTCATGTCCACCGCCACATTGCATCAGGTGTTTATTATTCCGCAGCCTTTTTATATTGAGATTTTAATAGCTGTTGTGTATAACAAAGCTAATAATGAGCTATTACCCAGCAACCAAGTCACCTGACACCTTAATTAAGTGCACCCAGAAGCTGTGTGCAGAGAAGGGAACACTGAATTCAGGCGAAATTCACATAAGGTAGATCTTAATGGCTTGTTTTAGCCAACAGTGCCTTATTTTATTCAAATCTAATTTAGAGGACTGTGAACATAACCATAAAGGGGTTGTCTCCTATTTTTTTTTCCCCACAGGCTCAGCGATAAGCAAAAAACAAAAACTGAGCTTTAAGTATTGAGGTGTGACTCCGCCACTGCCCCAGGCTCTGTTTGGCTGCAGCGGTGATAAAGTAATGCAAAAGCTAATCACTGAGCTCAGCTGCTCCTCCCGTCTACATTGGCTGAGCTGCTGAACCCTGTGACTGGCAGCAGTGCTGTTGATGGGATTTAACTGCTGCAGCCGATCAACAAATTTTGGAGCAGCAATTGAGTCCACAGAGCTGAATCCACCAAAGGCAAGTAACGTTTTGTTGTTTTTTTTTAAACATCATTTAGCCCGTCGTCAAAAAAATAGGTAAAAGAGGGTAAACCCTTTAAAAAAAAAAAAAAAAAAAAAAAGGGTGTATGTGTAATATACGGTATATTATTGCCAAAATGGAACTGATTGCATAAAAAGCTATATTAATCCTCCCTGCTCTGTAATGTCTCGTCCGGTACTCAAAACACAAATGAATGGATATGGCAGCACAGACTAGTAACGGACATATCATAGGCCTACGAAGCTTATCTTCAATTTGGCGTGTGAGATCTGTCCCCCAATAGCTATATAATCACATAAGGCTAAGTTCCCACGATGAGCTTTCGGTGAGTTTTTGATCTTGCAGATTTTCTGCATCTATTAAAGGGAACCTGTCACCAGGTTTGGCCAATATGAGATACGGCCACAGCATTCTATAATGCTGTATATTTGCCCCCAACCCGACCTGAAAGACAAGAAAAGCAGCTTTTATTACTCTCGCCTGCGGGCGGTCTGAGGGGTGTCGATGGTCTTGGTCTGGCGCCTCTTTTTTTCTTGCGTTGCCGTCCTCCTTCTTGCTTCCCTATGTCATTCAGTGTCGCCGGCATCTCGCTCCTGCGCAGGCGTACTTCTCTGCACTATTGAGGGCAGAGCAAAGTATTGCAGTGCGCAGGTGCAGGGAAATGTCAAAGAATCCAGGCGCCTGCGCGCCGCAGTACTTTACACCGCCCTAGTCAGGAGCACAATGCCGGGGAACACTGTGGATGACGTAGAGAGTATGCTCGTTGCTCGGGTTTTCCCGAGCACGCTCGGGTGATTTCAGAGTATTTGGGCATGCTCGGAGATTTAGTTTCTGTTGCCACAGCTGCATGTTTTGCGGCTGCTTGACAGCTTGAATACATGTCGGGATTTCCTAACAAACAGGCAGTCCCCACATGTATTCAGGCTGTCTAGTAGCCATAAGCACGAGCACGACCAAACACACGGAGACCCGAGCATACTCGCTCATCACTAGTAGAGACACGTCATCCACATGAAGCAGGAAGGAGGATGGCGTCGCAAGGGAGGTGCCCGACCAAGACCAGAAACACCCCTCGGACACGGCCGCCCCCCATGGGAGAATAATAAAAGCTGTTTTCCTTGTCTTGCAGGTTCAGGTTGGGGGCCTATATACAGTATTATAGAATGCTGTATATCAGCCTTGAAAGGTGGGGGCTGTATCTCATATGGGTCAACCCTGGTGAAAGGTTCCTTTTAAGAAAGTAGATCATTTGCATTTTTTCAAAAATATGCAACATAAAAAAAACTCACCAAAAACTCATTGTGGGAACTTACCGTAGTCTAACTGCCACTCTTTTTTTTTCATTACACCTATACCTGATAGTTCAGTGATTCTATGCAGAACGCCATTGTCACGTGACTACTGGAGAAAGTTTGCGAGCTCCATATGCACATTGTCTATAAAGCCTGACCATGAAGGGTAACACTGCACCAAGCTCGGGAATGGACACTTGCTCTAACAACATTATCTTTTTCAGGCTTTTTTTTCCCTAAGCTGCACACAAAGGATTCATTACAGCTAAATTAAAATCCTACATGGGAAGGCGGGGACCACACGGAAGTAATAGCTTAATATGGTGAACTTTCTGTGTGGTCCCATGAAGGCCATAACTTGTACAATAAGCTCTAAGAAACAAAAAGCTAATAATGGAATAAGTACAGCACAAAGCTCCTCGCTCTACAAAAGACAGGTTACGGTCATTAAATATTAAGGAGAGTTTCCAGGAAAATGCTACGGTGTACCACATTAATTGTATTCTGCATCACTGAACCTAAATATTAATCAGCTTCCTTCAACTATGATGAACCACTATTGTAAATGAGAGCGCGTGTTATATTCAGAGATGGACAAATTACTGTAGGATTTATAGGACAGGGCATTGACATCAGATCAAGGGGGTCAAACACTTGCAGTACCTAAGAACTAATCGCACGGTTACACTGTGGGGGGGGGGAACTGGAACAGTACTCTGTAGTGGGTGTTCTCAGGTACTGCAAGAGTTCAAGACCTCCGACGATATGATATTGAGGATCTATCCTGAGGAAAGGCATGCAGATCATAGAAAGGTGGATGAAATTATACCTTAATATTTAATATCTGCAATCCAATGTCTTATGTCAGAGAAATTTGTTTTTCTTAACAGATTTTTATATATTAAGATCAATGGGCAGGAGTGAAAAATCTGCCTCCAAAGCTTATTATAAATGAAAGGGGGCGTTACCAGTGGGAGACATGCAGATCAGGAGAGCAGACTGTCAGTCATTACATGCCTCACACTGGTGATGGTCCATTTGATTTAAAATAAGCTCTGGAGGCAGATTCTCACGGAGATCGATGTCCGGCCCATAGATCTGAACAGCTGATTTACATAACATTGTGGAACTTTCTGGAATAAGCCATCGGATCGCAGATCTCAAGGTATAATTTCATTCCGCTTCCCATGACCTACATGCCCATATAGACGGCTTGAAAAGGATGATCCTACTGATACTGTGGTTAAAGCATGTCTTATAGGGAATGTAAGTAAACACGACGTATTAGGGAATTCTGCGTTTTCTGAATGTACCATGGTTGTATATTGAAGGACACTATATTAGAAAGGGTAATAAATACTAGACTAGACACAATGGTATGCAAGGATTCAAACAATGTTCCTATGATCATCAATTATAAGATAAGATGTTATTTTATTTAGGCAATGGAGAAGGCCACAGAATGGCATAATAAACAGCTCAACTCTTAGTGACCTTTGTAAGATATGCTTCCAATGAAACCTTGGAAAGATACCAAGACGTCAGTTTCACAAATTCGTTTAGGTAAATAAATACACATTCTCGGAAAGTGCAGAACGCTAAAAGAGACAACCTAAACATACATCACTGGCGGGCAGCCATGTTTACAGGATTATCAGGCATGCTCCAATCCATACAGTGGGAAAATAAAGAACAGATGGCAGTTAGTGCCAACGGTAAAGGTTATGTATGTGCAATAGATCAAACAAGTAGAAAAGCTTCACATCCTAGGACTAAGTTACATTAAGGCCTCATTCAGACATCAGGTTTTTTCATCAGTGATTTTCATCAGAATGTCATCCGAATTTTATTAAAGTTTTCTCGTAAGTGAAAAAAGTTTGTCTACCTTCTCAAATCATAATTTATTTAACAATCTTAGACTCGATCTTGAGCTATGGCGACTTCATGGAAGAACGATCTTGTGCAAGCCTACATGGGTCCACCAGGGTCTACTCCACCGTTACTTTGGTGATATCAAGCCATTGGGTTGCTTATCTTACTCTGTTTTGTTCCTTCTATTCTTCTGACCATGATGTCCTTCTCGTGTCTGCTCTCTTCGTGCGATGTGTCCAAAGTAGGCAAGTTGTAGCTTGATGATTCTTCTTTCGAGTGACATGTTTGGCTTGATTTGTTCCAAGACTGATTTGTTTGTTCTTCTTTACATCCATGATACTGATAACATCTCTCTTTAGCACCACATTTGAAAGTGGTTGGTTCTTCAGCAGTCTTCTTTATCGTCCAGGTTTCGCATCCGTATGTTACCACGAAAAAGACCAGACTATGTACGAGCCGGGTCTATCACAGCTGAAATGTTCCTCGATTTGAAAACCTCGCCCAGTGACTTCATTGCTGTTTTTCCTATCATATACATTCTAGTCTTATATCTGACAGTCTGTGAAAAACGGACAGGTTATGGATGTCATCTGAGTGATGTCCGATTTTTTTCACTGACCCATAGACTTTCACTGTCGAGTTTGATCAGATATTTTGCTCAAGATTAGACATGTCTCTGATGTTGCAGACCTCCCAGTCCACAAAATATCATGGACATGTGAACAACCGTATAGGTTATCATAGATATAAATGATATCAGTAAAACGTGGATAGCATTCGCATGTGAAAAACTGACATCAGAATGAGCTCTACATGGTCCAAACAACAGTTTGCAGACAGCACACAAACGGGTCAGGGATGCACGCTCCGGTCCATGGATCCAAATGGGCCACAAAGTCCACAAATAAAGAAAAAGAGCAGCATCCGTCCAGGTGAAAAAATAGAAAAGTTTTATTCTGCCATAACAAATAACGACGTTTCGGCCATATAGTGGCCTTTTTCAAGTATACCAAAACAGAGAAAAGGCATCCTTTAAATAGTGTGGAGGAGCCAATCACTAGTAAGGTTACGCCTACATGCTAATAGACATATATATATATACATATACATATTTAATACAAAACAGTGATCAGACATCAAAGACGTAAGAAATCCTTATATATCACATTTCTGTTGTGGCAAATTCCCAAAAATCATAACAAAAATAAATATAAACAATATTATAAATAATTACCAACCAATCATTGTCCGGCTATATCGTGTCCCTGGTAACGATGGACTTATCAAAAAACAATATACAACAATCGGATTATCACCAATCAGATTACTCATCCTGCTTTGGCGCCATATCCACCATCCCATCAGAGGTGTTGTAACAGCAAACCTCTTCAAAAGACATATACCGGCGTTCTTCACCGCGTCTGGCAATGACTTTTATGCCTGCGTCAAGAGAAGCGACCTCCTATCCAATCCGGATCTCTTCACCTATCATGGGGCCCATCAGGTGATCAAAGTCACATGGCCTATCTCGTCACAGGGATCGCGCATGCGCAGCACATACTTCACTGGAAGTCTCACATAAAAGACGTCCCTAATGCATCTTAGAACAGATCAAATATCGCGATGTTTCGGGACATAAATTAGGCACACAGAGCAATGAGATGACATAAAATAGAAGGATAAATTAAACAAAATTAGATAAGCAAAATTGGAGGGCACGGGATTCACAACAGATATAGAAAAAGTGATTCCTTTTAAAACCAAAAATGTGATAATAAAAAATCACCATATCCACCAGTTTTTCAAAACATCAACCTACAAAAGAAAATATAAAAACATCTAAAAGCAAAGAGAAATGAGCTCAATAAAAAAGGAGGCATAATCATATACAAACATGTAAATTATAATCCAAATTAAGTCCCTTCGGCTGTAATGTGTCAAGGACAGAAATCCACCGAAGTTCTTTTCTTTTAAGTAATTTGGACCTGTCGCCACCCCTTCTCAAGATCGGAACCCCATCAATAACTCTAAATCTAAGCTGATTCACTGAATGTCTGCAGTCGACAAAACGCTTAGACACCGGTAGCTCAAGGAGTTTGGTCCTGATCGTGCTCTTATGCTTGCTGATTCGTGCTTTCACCTCCATTGTGGTCTCACCCACGTACATCAATCCACATGGGCAGGTGAGAACATAGACCACAAAACTAGAAGTACAAGTATAGCGCTCTTTAATGAAGAATTTCTTCCCTGTCCGTGGGTGGTTGAAACTATCACCGCGGAGAATATTACTACAACAAGCACAACCGAGGCAGGGGAAATTCCCCGACCTTGGTGGGCATAAAGTGCTTTGTATCATAGTCCTACTCGGACCAATATCTGACCTGACGAGCATGTCTTTGAGATTACGTCCACGTTTATATGAAAGAAGTGGTCTATGTGTAAATTCTATCACGTGTGGGAGACACACCTGTAATAAATGCCAATGTTTATTTAAGATCCCACTTATTCTATTACTAGCTGGACAAAACGTAGAAACAAAAGGAACCCGTTTCACGACATTTTTGTTGCGTCCATGGCTAGCACTATCCGGTGTCAAAGCCATGGCATCCCGTTTATATCGTTGCACACTTTCTTGGGTACCCTCGTTTGATAAACTTATTACACATTTCATTAAGTCTCAAATCAAGCCTGTCATTTTCTTTTACAATGCGTCGTACGCGCAACATTTGACTCCAGGGAAGAGATTCTACCATCTTTCTAGGGTGGTTACTGTTAAAGAATAAGAGACTATTTCTATCGGTTTCTTTTATAAATAGATCAGTGCTCAAAACCCCATCCTTCTTATAGACCATTGTGTCCAAAAATTGAATCTGTTCTTTTGAATAAGTGATTGTAAACTTCAATTCTGGATAAACCATTCAGATAATTATGAAAGGCCAGCAATGTCTCAATATCACCATCCCAGACACAAAAAATGTCATCGATGTAGCGCCACCAGGCCCGAACATGGCTCCAGTGGCTGGAAGGGTACACATGTTGGTCCTCGAATACCGCCATGAAGATGTTGGCATAGGTGGGCGCCACATTAGACCCATGGCGGTACCGCGCAACTGTAGGTAATAATCATCCCCAAAAAGAAAAAATTCTTTCTGAGGATGAAACCCAACAGTGCCAGGACCAACTGTGCACACTCCGGAGCCATGTCCGAGCCCGATAGCACCACACCGACAGCCTCCAAGCCTTTATCATGTTCGATGATAGTATACAGGGATGTCACATCAAAGGATACTAATATGGTCTCTTGGGTCACATTAAGAGTCTCAATTTTACTCAAGAAATGATTTGTGTCCATAATGTAAGAGACAGCCGAAATGGCATGGCAGCGTAGCAACTTGTCCAGGAAGACAGAAACTTTATTGCAGAGGGACCCCCTACCCGACACAATCGGACGTTTGGGCGGATTCATTAGATTTTATGGATCTTTGGCAATGTGTATAGCAGTGGAGTCACTGGAGACTCCACTATCAGGAACTGAGCCAATTTCTGGTCAATGAGGCCATCAATGAGGGCCTCATTTACCAGAAGACGTAATTCCGTCAGGAACCGTGCGGTGGGATCTCCTGTCAATCTGACGTATACCAATTCATCAGCCAACTGGCTACGAATTTCGGCCACATATTTGCTGGTATCCATCACCACCAAGGCCCCGCCTTTGTAGGCCGCCTTGATGGTGATGGCCTTATATTATATAGACAGTCCATTCAAAGCCTGTCTTTCAACATGTGTCAAATTACCCCTATTCCTGTTGGTTGTGAATTCACGTTTAAGTTTGTTCACATCTCTCTCAACAAGTTGAATATATGATTCTACGAAATTATCTTTAACTGGGGGTTGAAAACTGCTCTTGTTATACAGACCATATTTTTGCAATGAGAAACTGTCAACATCACCAACAATCGTATCATCAGATATAGCTTTTTTATCACAAAAATAAGTTGTTAATCTCAGTCTCCTGAAAAAAGAAAAAAGATCACATTCAATCCCGAACCAGTCTGGCAAGTTGGTCGGGCAGAAGGAAAGACCCTTCGACAATACCTCACAGTCAATGTCAGACAAAGAGTAAGAGGAGATATTTACCACCAGATTCCTCTGGTCTATATTGCTCTCCTCTTCGTCTCCATGTTCCGTGTCTTCATTGCCGGGATGTGTATGGAACCTGTTGTCTGGGTCTCCGTCACCCTTTCTCCGGTGCTTCCTGCCGCCCCTCCGGCTCCTTTTCTTGTGGCTGTAGCCTCCGCCTTGTCTCTGCATAAAAAATTAGAAGAAGAAGCAGCAGCATGTGTGCCAGTGTTGGAGTCATCCGTTGAATCAGACTCCCCAGTGGTGAAACCAAATGGCTGGGGATCTCTCTTAGAGGGTCTCCATCTTTTTCTCTGATGTGGAGCTTTAGACCTCCTATTGGATGAAAAAGTTTGCATATCACCCTGCCAAGAGAACACACGACCGGCACTATAGTCTTCTGTGTCACGGAACCACTTTGTCCTTTTAGTCTTCTCAATATCAGCACGAAATTTCAACAACTTCTCATTCAACTGAGATTTAAAGACATCTAGATCCTGTACCGTCAGCTGGGTCAATAATTGCTGTTCCAATTCAGATATCTTTTTATTCAATATATCAATTTCGGCATGAAGGAACTCGATGTTTAACAACATTAAATCAAAGGCATATTTGTTGGTAATAGATTCAAACCTACTACAGAATTGTAGATTATCCGCCAGTAGCGTAGGGCGTAAATGTGGTCTAAGACCCCGCGGAATCCTACGTATCTTATAGTACTCACATAACGTTGTGGCATGCAATTCAAATGAGATGATTTTCCTTTTCTCATTCTCATAGTAGGCATATTCAGAAATGACATATCAGTCTGAGTTCCTGATAAGATTCTTCGAGCATCATCCTCTGTATAAGAAAAAGTACAGGCAGTCTCCAGTTCACCCACCTCTGGAATCATGATATTCAAATTCTCCATGATTGGTGCACGTCCACTTGGATCCAGCAAAGCTCCAAACAACAGTTTGCAGACAGCACACAAACGGGTCAGGGATGCACGCTCCGGTCCATGGATCCAAATGGGCCACAAAGTCCACAAATAAAGAAAAAGAGCAGCATCCGTCCAGGTGAAAAAATAGAAAAGTTTTATTCTGCCATAACAAATAACGACGTTTCGGCCATTTAGTGGCCTTTTTCAAGTATACCAAAACAGAGAAAAGGCAGTCCTTTAAATAGTGTGGAGGAGCCAATCACTAGTAAGGTTACGCCTACATGCTAATAGACATATATATACAGCCGAAGGGACTTAATTTGGATTATAAATTACATGTTTGTATATGATTATGCCTCCTTTTTTATTGAGCTCATTTCTCTTTGCTTTTAGATGTTTTTATATTTTCTTTTTTCTTTTGTAGGTTGATGTTTTGAAAAACTGGTGGATATGGTGATTTTTTATTATCACATTTTTGGTTTTAAAAGGAATCACTTTTTCTATATCTGTTGTGAATCCCCGTGCCCTCCAATTTTGCTTATTAATTTTGTTTAATTTATCCTTCTATTTTATGTCATCTCATTGCTCTGTGTGCCTAATTTATGTCCCGAAACATGCGATATTTGATCTGTTCTAAGATGCATTAGGGACGTCTTTTATGTGAGACTTCCAGTGAAGTATGTGCTGCGCATGCGCGATCCCTGTGACGAGATAGGCCATGTGACTTTGATCACCTGATGGGCCCCGTGATAGGTGAAGAGATCCGGATTGGATAGGAGGTCGCTTCTCTTGACGCAGGCATAAAAGTCATTGCCAGACGCGGTGAAGAACGCCGGTATATGTCTTTTGAAGAGGTTTGCTGTTACAACACCTCTGATGGGATGGTGGATATGGCGCCAAAGCAGGATGAGTAATCTGATTGGTGATAATCCGATTGTTGTATATTGTTTTTTGATAAGTCCATCGTTACCAGGGACACGATATAGCCGGACAATGATTGGTTGGTAATTATTTATAATATTGTTTATATTTATTTTTGGGAATTTGCCACAACAGAAATGTGATATATAAGGATTTCTTACGTCTTTGATGTCTGATCACTGTTTTGTATTAAATATGTGTATATATATATATATATAATATATGTCTATTAGCATGTAGGCGTAACCTTACTAGTGATTGGCTCCTCCACACTATTTAAAGGACGCCTTTTCTCTGTTTTGGTATACTTGAAAAAGGCCACTATATGGCCGAAACGTCGTTATTTGTTATGGCAGAATAAAACTTTTCTATTTTTTCACCTGGACGGATGCTGCTCTTTTTCTTTATTTGTGAGCTCTACATGGTGACTTTGGCCGTGAGACCGGCTGTGAAGCCAAAGATCAATGTATGCAGCTGCTACATCGCAGTAAATGAATGGAATTACAAGGCAACATGACAAGCAGACCACAAAAATTCAGAACCAGTTGAATTTCTTTTGACTTGCTTGTCGCGGTACCTTGTGGGTCACAATGTGACCCATTCACTTGCATTATGCTCCAATCCAGCAGTGGCAAACAGGTATCTATGGATGATGGATCCGGGTCACGGACAGAGTCACCGTTTAGCCCCAAACTTAAAGAAAAATCTTATAAGCCTTCGAATTTTATATTTATTTTCCTGTTCAATTATGATCGTTGTCAAAACACCTGAAAAGTTTTTGTTTTTATTTTTTGAGGAGAACAAAGCACAGAGGGGCTTTTTCAGCACTTTGATACTGCTGACCTATCATGAAGATACGTGATGATGGCTGTACCAATTCCAGCCTAAGTAACATGATGAATGACAGGTTGTCATCACTTCATTAATGTGTCTATTCAGAGACATGCAGATAGAAAGTCTATTTGTCGTCACTGACATAAATGGCAAAAAAAAACAATATTCATACCACGTAACAGCACAAAAGTAAAAACCAGTTTCCCCAAGATGAGTGGACTTCTGGATGCAATGAAATAAAAAGAGCTGCCATCTCATTAAATCCTAAAAAACACGACGGCAGAGTGCAAACTTTGAGCTGTCTGCATCTTGCGCTATTTGGGGCATGCATAATTTACACGTGTCGGTAATTATACTGTTTAATCTACACCCCGTTAAAAAAATGGGAAAAAAAAAAAAAAAGATCCCAAGTATAATTAAAAAGGTTTAAAGCTCAGGTGTCAATATTATTTCAATTGTAAGCAAATTTGGGGGAATTTGGCTTTTTTGGAACAATTTCTGGCTGTCATTGGGGGCAGAGGGTGATTGTTTTAACCCATTTGAAGGTGGTGAGAACCTTTTGGATTACATTACAGAAAACAAATTCTTGAGAACACAGGAGTGGCTTCACTCACTTTCTGAACGGAATATGAGCCAAAAAGCAACAATGAAAAGCAGAGCGGTCCAAAGTCCACTGTACAAAATGCGTTCCCAGCTTTTTAAATCAGCTTCACTCTTTTTAGGGAGCCAGTGACTAGGTTTAGGGACTCTAAACCAACAGTGCATTGTAATACAGCTGGCGCTTCGCATTCCAAACATGCTGACGTCAAAACAGGCCATTTTAGAGTAAAGTAATAAAAGAATGTAAATATCACAGAAAACACCACACAGATCATGCAGATCCCACCGCTGCCACCAATTTGTCAGGGGATGCAACTCCACTGCCCCAAACCTCAGGACAGTTAGGCAAGTAAATGACGAGTAAAGGACAAAGCTGCGGCTGCTTCCACTACTAGGCCGGTTATTGGGGAACTCGCTGTGATCGTATGCTATATATATCTCAGATTTCAACGCATGGAATATATAAGTATATACTCCGATATGATCACTGCCAACTTCACAATAACAAAAGGAACTTCTGGCTGCCGCCATCACCAATCGTTTATACAGGCCGATTGGACACACGTTACAGGTAGCATATGGCTTGACGGGTGCGGTTTGCAGAGCAAGAGGAACAGAGCTATCAAATTTTATATGTTTCATCCAGAAAGGAAGGCAGGCTTTATAAAAAATATAAATATATACAAAGACGTTGAACAAAATGGGAACAAAAGAATACGGTATATAGTATACAATCACATAGGATAAAAGGGATAACAAAAGTACTAAACCTGTGTCACGGAAATGGCTCAGAGCTTAGCGGATGGAAGCACTCCTTAGAGCAACGGACAAAACCACTGAGTACTGTGTCTTCCAGAACTGACAAATACACAAGGTTACACCCACATACCTCACCTTGATGAGCTCATATGGAGGGCTGATTGTGGGATGTGCTAGGTCCTTTAGAAGTTTGTGAGATGCCAAAATTTGAGGGGATATCTTCACCCCTGGAGGTCCCAGGCAGAAGAAATTGTCATTTTTCCTATCACGATTTTACCTTTCTATAGTGATGAAACATGGCATGGATAGCATCATCCATCTGACCAATATTAAGTTGCAGGAGTTCAGCCAGGCTTATGGTGTTGTGAGTGAATGAGTTATGTTCATACCTTCGCAGCGACGTCGAAAATATATCTCCCATAAATGTCCAATCAACGCAAACCACAATATTCATCATTGACCATTGGCTCCAGAGTGTCTGAGATAATTCCTTTGAACAGAGGAAGCCCCTGTATTTTTCCGCTTCTGAGTAGAGTATACGAATACAATACTTATTGGCTAGTTCTCATCAGATCACTTGTTGAAAATTACCTGTTCACAGCAGGAGGTCCTGCTTCAATGGAGGTTGAAGTGTCAGCTCTTTCTCACTTCTCCAGCTATAATTAATCCCATATGCTCCGGAGAGGTCTTTGTGGATTTTACAATTGTTCTCTAAGACAGTATACATTACTGAAATTACTCTGGCAAAGGAGTCCATTTTAATTACGGGGAAAGTATCATACTTCATTTGTGAAAAAGAAGTATTGACCATGACTGTGCAGTGCACATGCTACCACTGCCGATGAACTCCTCTCCCGGAATATGTAAAAATTACTTTACTACCCATGCTAAAATGACAGGTTGTGACGTCCGCAAGTATGTAGCTGCATAATAACATGATATAAAACCTAATAAAATATTGTTTTAAAAAGGGTTTTCTGGGCATATGATATTGATGATTTATCTGTATGATAGGTCATCAATACCATAATAGTAAGGGTCAGACACACAGCCCCGCCACCGATCAGCTCCTGTTTGCTTCAGCGGTAGCCTCATGTACACAGTGAACGGAGTGGCACTGTGCCGCTGCATTCCATGTGTAGCAGCCACTACTGGGTACTGAAGAACTCATTATCTAGTGAGAGCTGACATGCGGTACTCGGCTGCAGCCAACACACATTAAATAGAGCTGTGGACTACAGCTCTGTTCAGTGTTTATATCTGGCTACCATTGGAGCTAATATCAGCTGATTGGTGGTGGTGCTGGACCCCACCAATTTGATATTGATTACCTAGCCTTTTATAATCCGGGAGAATCTCTTTAAAGGGAACCTGTCAGCAGGGTTGCGCATAGTAACCTACGCACAGTGTCAGGTCAGCGCCATTATACTGAATAAAATGATACTTTAGTTGATGAAATCCGTCTTGTGCTTCTTTTTTAATCCTTATTTTTAGTTTTAGTTCATGATATGCTTGTGTCCCAAGGCGGGGTTCATGTATGTGGTGCCCTGTTTAGGTATTCATAATGCAGACTGCTGACAGGTCACTGCTCCCTCACTGACCTGCCCCCCTCCCAGTTTGCATAATGAATATACTAATATGTGTATTTGAAAAAAACATGTCACTTCATCAAAATGTCGGCGCCTGCACATGATCACTTGTCAGTTAGTGCCTATTATCTTGCGCTGTTGAAAAGAAACAAAAATCACCATCAAATAGGCAACATCGGCTGCGCCTGCGCATTAGCATCGATCGTATTCCAAGAGATGCTACTGCACAAGCACCTCCGCCAGCTCCTTGTTGCTGCAGACATAATGAAATTATACTACATCAAAATGGCGCCATGGTCTGCGCATTAACATCTATTGCGTACCGACTAGGAGCCGGCGGAGGCGCTTGTGCAGTAGCATCTACTGGAACACGATGGATGCTAACGCACAGGCGCAGCCAACAGTGCCATTTTGATGGTGATTTTTATTTCAATAGCGCAATATAATGGGCATTAACTGACAAGTGATAGTGTGCAGGCGCCGCCATTTTGATTAAATGACATGTTTTTTCAAATACACATATATTCATTATGCAAAATAGGGGGGAGGTCAGAGAGGGAGCAGTGACATGTCGGCAGTCTGCATTATGAATATATAATCAAAACACCACATGCATCAACTCGCCTTAGGACACGAGCATATCATTAACTGAAAACTAAAAATAAGGATTAAAAAAGAAGCACAAGACGGATTTCATGAACCAAGGTATCATTTTTATTCAGTATAACGGCTCCGACCTGACACTGTGTGTAGGTTACTATGCATAACCCTGCTGACAGGTTCCCTTTCAACCTTGACAGATCCTGAAGAAATCTGCCATAAGGGTATTTGCACACAATGCCACTGCGTTTTCCCAGAGGAAGTCACTTCAGGATAAGGTCGGCGGTCATTTTCCTGAAGCAGCTTCGCTGTCGTTCTTGTGGGGGCCAAGTATACAAAGCATGCCACTTCTTTTCATGGTTTCTGAACCCTGCATTGGATAAAAAAAGTGACATACACCGGAACATGTGCACAACAATGTCGTTTTCACATTGCTGTGCACTATGTTCATTTTATCAGGCTCTTTTACATTGGTTTGTCAGGTGGATAATGGGCGGCATTCACCCACCTGAAAAAAATGTGCAGATAATCTGAGGACTTGTTCACACCTTGCGTTTTTGCCCTGTTTTTCCTTGGGGAAAAAAAAAAAAGGATTTTATAGCACCAGCAAAACGAATGGGATTTCTGAAATCTCATATGCTGCTTATTTTATTTATTTTTTTTTTAACTGTTTCTTCAAATCTGCAGCACGTCAATTCTTTCAGTGTTTTTCATCTGTTCAACTATAATGGGGAAAAACACAGGTAAATGCTTTAGAGACGCATGCAAAAACGCAGAGGTTTTTCCAGCCAACACTCTGGTTTTCAAAGCAGAAAAATCTACTTCAAATACTCAATGTGTGCACACAGCCTGATTTGTTCTCAAGCGCTGGAATATTTTTTATTTTTCAAAGAAAAATCTAGTGAGCATGAAACAAATGCGGACGGACGCAGCGCACAACTACGCTATTACAGTGCCGACATGACACAGATACACAATGCGTCTGGTTTTACACGGCTTATCTGGCGAGTGTTATCAAAGCCAATATAACGAGGACATAAAAGGTGAATGATTCACGGCCCGATCCTGTGTGACACAATCTCAGACACAGCAGATGAGCAGAAGACTTAGCTGATTTCAGGGTCTTATACTGAATTACATTTTATCTCTTTACTATTGCCATAGCAGCCACTGTACATTTAATCAAGTCGGTATCGAAACCAGATGGCCCTGCTAGGTCTCCACGAGCCGCCTGCAGATTGACACTGCCCTTCACCATACAGCGTCTCATGCTCCCCTGACACGCACGTCGCCTATTTAATTCTACACACGTTTTCATTTTACTAACTTGTAAAACAGGTTTAAATCACCTACAGGATTACATGTTTTAAATTGTTAATGAGGCCGTTTTCCAGTGCGAGCCTGCTGAAGAATGTACAAGAGGCCAGGAAAGAGCCTCCTCACGGTTTGTCTTCATGCCCTTAACAAAAGCAGGCACTTGGCACGAGCTCGCCTACATTAGCAGTGCTTGTTTAGGGCCCCCATACACATTAGCCGAAAGTCAAACTTGTTATCGATGCTGAAGGTCTAATGTGTATGGGGGCTTCACCACCAGAGCTGTGGAGTCAGAGCCCATTTTGGTGGAGTAAGAGTTGGAGTCGGTGTCATGGAAATTGAGGCGTTGGAGTCGGAGGTTTGGCTTACTGACTCCACAGCCTTGGTATGAGGGAGTCGGGAGTCGTGGAGTCGGTGTCAAGGAAATTGAGGAGTCAGCGTCAGAGGTTTGGCCTACTGACTCCACAGCCTTGGTATGAGGTCCTACTCCCGATTCTGACCCACGTGCATGTCCTCTCGCCGCTTCAGCGACCCCCCTTTGCTACTGTTGTAGCTTGCAACGCTGTTTTCCTCTCACATTGCGGTCAACTACTAGTAGGCGCCTATCTCTTGAAGTCTTTCTCTGCATCCTTATACAGCGCTTTTATACGGCTACATTGTGCCACCAGCGCCGGATGCTTTATTCACTTGTGCTATAACTCCAGTTATCTCTGTACATATTATCTGAGGAAGGCTGTTATATTACGGCCGAAAACGTTCATGTATTGTGTACACTTCTGTTTTTCACATATGGATGCAAATTAAAAGGAAAACCACAAGCAACTAACATCTCCATTATTCATTCCTACTGAGTGCCAAGTCCTTCTTTTCTTGGTATGAGGGAGTCGGAGTCGTGGAGTCGGTGTCAAGGAAATTGAGGAGTCAGCGTCAGAGGTTTGGCCTACTGACTCCACAGCCTTGGTATGAAGGAGTCGGAGTCGTGGAGTCGGTGTCAAGGAAATTGATGAGTCAGCGTCAGAGTTTTGGCCTACTGACTCCACAGCCCTGGTATAAGAGAGTCGGAGTTGTGGAGTCGGTGTCAAGGAAATTGAGGAGTCAGCGTCGGAGGTTTGGCTTACCGACTCCACAGCCATGCTCACCACTGTCCCAAAATTCGGATTGCCAATCCAATTGCGCTCTAAGAGATAAGCCTCTCAGATTAAGGAAAAAAACGGTGCTAATTCGGTTTTTGGCTTCCAAATGCTGAGCAAATATAATATTGACCAAAAATACTGATGTGTGAATAAAGTCATAAATCATGGGCTTATCCAGGATATGGTGCACTTTAGGAGCCAGTTACAACACTCAAACCACTGGGTGGATGATGGACACCACTGTACGGTTACCCTCTAAATAGCTGACTACTTGTTCCAACCACCTCCCAACTGCATGACTTATTTGGATATTTTATGTATTTATGCAATTCACAAGATCCGTATCAGGAGAACTTACTTATCGATTGTCATACTCTCCATACCGTTCAAAGAGGTGAGCACGCTGCCCAATCTTTTTGTGTCCATGGGAGTTATTGAAGACGTTCAGGAGCTGGACCCATAGCTATGTCATAACAAGTGTGGAAGAGGACAATGCTGAATTCGGTATAACCCCACCCCTACCATTGATTGGCAACTTTCTGCGTACACTGTGCATAGGCATAAAGCTGCCAATCAGTGACGGGGCAGGGCTCTACAGAGAGCATTAATGTGGAGGACTACAGTCATGGCCAAAAGTTTTGAGAATGACACAAATATTAATTTTTACAAAGTCTACTGCTTCACAATTTGCATATACTCCAGAATGTTATAAAGAGTGATCAGCTTAACAGCAATTACTTGCAAAGTCAATATTTGGCTAGAAAATGAACTTTATCCCCCAAAACACATTTCAACATCATTGCAGCCCTGCCTTAAAAGGACCAGCTAACCTCTTTTCAGTGATTGCTCCATTAACACAGGTGTGGGTGTTGATGAGGACATGGCTGGAGATCAATCTGTCATGATTAAGTAAGAATGACACCACTGGACACTTTAAAAGGAGGCTGGTGTTTGGCATCATTGTTTCTCTTCTGTTAACCATGGTTATCTCTAAAGAAACACGTGCAGTCATCATTGCAATGCACAAAAATGGCCTAACAGGGAAGAGTATCGCAGCTAGAAAGATTGCACCTCAGTCATCAATCTATTGCATCATCAAGAACTTCAAGGAGAGAGGTTCCATTGTTGCCAAAAAGGCTCCAGGGCGCCCAAGAAAGACCAGCAAGCGCCAGGACCGTCTCTTAAAAGTGTTTCAGCTGCGGGATCGGGCTACCAGCAGTGTAGAGCTTGCTCAGGAATGGCAGCAGGCAGGTGTGAGTGCATCTGCACGCACTGTGAGGCGGAGACTCTTGGAGCAAGGCCTGGTCTCAAGGAGGGCAGCAAAGAAGCCACTTCTCTCCAGAAAAAACATCATGGACAGACTGATCTTCTGCAAAAGGTACAGGCAGTGGACTGCTGAGGACTGGGGTAAAGTTATTTTCTCTGATGAATCCCCTTTTCGATTGTTTGGGACATCAGGAAAACGCCTCATTCGGAGAAGACAAGGTGAGCGCTACCACCAGTCTTGTCTCATGCCAACTGTTAAGCATCCTGAAACTATTCATGTGAGGGGTTGCTTCTCAGCCAAGGGAATCGGCTCTCTCACAGTCTTGCCTAAAAACACAGCCATGAATAAAGAATGGTACCAGAATGTCCTCCAAGAGCAACTTCTCCCAACCCTCCAAGAGCAGTTTGGCAATCAACAATGCCTTTTCCAGCATGATGGAGCACCTTGCCATAAAGCAAAGGTGATAACTAAATGGCTCAGGGAACAAAACATAGAGATTTTGGGTCCATGGCCTGGAAATTCCCCAGATCTTAATCCCATTGAGAACTTGTGGTCAATCATCAAGAGACGGGTGGACAAACAAAAACCTAAAAATTCTGACAAAATGAAAGCATTGATTATGCAAGAATGGACTGCTATCAGTCAGGATTTGGTCCAGAAGTTGATTGAGAGCATGCCAGGGAGAATTGCAGAGGTCCTGAAGAAGAAGGGTCAACACTGCAAATATTGACTTGCTGCATTAACTCATTCTAAGGGCTCATACTCACTGGGCTGGAAAAAAAATCGGTCCGTTTTCGGCAGGAAAAAAACGGTACAATTGTTGTAAAAAGACATGCGATTTTAAATCGCACCATGCGTTTTCTGTCAGTTTTCCATCAGTTTTCCATCTGTATGCAATGCGATTTTAACATGAAGTTTTACATAGAGCAGTTATCTCTATGTAAAAAGTCATGTAAAAATCACATTGTAACAAAAAAAAGTACACAAAAAGCAAATAATTATATATATAATATATATATCTAATATATATATATATATATATATATATATTTATATATATATATATATATATATATATAATATATATATACATTATATATATATAGGTCATACACTTCTACACAGTATAATAGCCGCTAATTCATCCCTGGCATTACTGTAAAATCACACTGACAGCTTTAATAAAGAATAGAAACAATACATATACACACATAGAATACATATATATATATATATAATATATATATATATATATATATTGTAATTGTGACATGTATATATATATATATTTATAGTTCCTAGACTTCTACATACTGTAATAGCCGCTAATTCAATTGCCGGCTTTTGTGAAATCACAGAAGCCGACATGAAATGATACATTGTTTCCACACAGTTAACCATGTCATTTCCTGTATTTTGATATATGGTTTGAACTTACAATTACATGAGTGTATTTGTACAAAATTTCAGACATGTAGGGGTTAATTAAAGGTGTAAATTCGTTGAAAAAAAATGCGTGGGTTCCGCTGTATTTTCTCCACCAGACAGACAAAGCAAGCGAGTGGGGGCAGATAATAATAGCCTAGGGAGGGTACATTTTTTGTGTGCCCCCCCTGGATACTAACATCTGCCCCCAGACACCCCAGAAAGGGCAAATCTATAATTAGATTCGCCCTTTCTGGCACTTTGCCCGTCTATTCCCATTGCCCTGTAGCGGTGGCGAATGGGTTAATAATGTCACCTTAATGTCACCGTAGTATTGAAAGGTGACCTTAAGGCAGGTTAATAATTGAGAGCTGTCAATTAGACAACTATCAATTATTAATCCTATTGAAGTAAATTAAAAAAACACAGACACATTAATAAAAATTAATTTTAATGAAATAAAAACACATTTTTTTGACCATATTTTATTTTACACTTAATCCGTGCGAAGCCATTGATCTCCTAAAATAAAGAAAAAAAAATAAAACAACATTATTCTTACCTATTCCGCCGATCTGTCACGTCCCACGCTGTAATCCTTCACAAAGGGTTAACTAGCTTTGAGCCAAGCAGTGCAAGTAATCCTGCATGCTCAGCTCAAAGCTCCTGAATGAATAAGTTCCTCTCCTGCCGATAGGAGAGGATGTGTTTAATGAATGAAGCTTAATTGATTGTATCCCACTTTCCCTTTAGGTCAGGTCACTAAAGTTAAATTGCCAATAAATCAATTAAGCTCCATTCATGAATCACTTCCTCTACTTTCTGTGGTAGAGGAACTTATTCATTCAGGGGGTTACAGCTAGGAGACAGAATTAGCTCCCTGCTAACTGTAACCTCTTAACCCTTTCTGATGGATTACAGCGTGGGACCTGACTGTACATCGGATTGGTAAGAATAATTTTGCTTTATTATTTTATTTTTATTACAGGAAATGGTTTTAGCAGGAAAATAAAATATGGTCAAAAACTGTGTGATTATTTAATTAAACTTATTTTTTATTAAACTGTGTGTGTTTGATTTTTCTTTCATACAATAGGATTAATAATTAATAGTTGTCTAGTTGACAGCTCTCAATTATTAACCTGGCTTACAGTCACCTTTCAATTGCAAGGTGGCTGTAACCCCTTATTAACCCATTCGCCACCGCTACAGGGCAATGGGAATAGACGGGCAAAGTGCCAGAAAGGGCGAATCTAATTATAGATTTGCCCTTTCTGGGGTGTCTGGGGGCAGATGTTAGTAGCCAGGGGGGGCACAAAAAAATGTACCCTCCCTAGGCTATTATCTGCCCCCACTCGCTTGCTTTGGCTGTCTGGTGGAGAAAATACAGCGGGAGCCCACGCATTTTTTTCAACGAATTTACACCTTTAATTAACCCCTACATATCTGAAATTTTGCACACATATACTCATGTAATTGTAAGTTTCAACCATATATAAAAATACATGAAATTACATGGTTAAATGTGTGTAAACAATGTATCATCTCATGTCGGCTTCTGTGATTTCACAAAAGCCGGCAATTGAATTACCGGCTATTACAGTATGTAGAAGTGTATGAACTATAAATATATATATATGTATGTGTCACAATGACATGTACACATATATATATATGTATTCTATGTGTATATATGTAGTATTTTGTGAGCTGTCAGTGTGATTTTACAGTAGCCGGGGATGAATTGCCGGCTTTTCAAAGGAGACTGGTGCATATAAATCGGACAGCACTTGCATGGGGCGAGTGCTGTGCGATGATTTCTCGCACCCATTGACTTGCATTGCTTGCTGCGATTTTTTTCTCACACCGATTTCTGATGAGAAAAAAAATCGCAAATGAAAACTCACCCATTGACTAACATTGGTCAGATTTGAATCCGATTTTTTTTCATCAGATTTTCATCCGTTTTCGGCGCAAGTGAGTATGAGGCCTAACTGTCAATATAAGCTTTTGTTACTCATATGTTTGCAATTATTATATTTCTGTCTGTGATAAAAACATCTGTCAAACACACAAAAACCAGAGGGCAGCAGATCATGTGAAAATATAATATTTGTGTCATTCTCAAAACTTTTGGCCATGACTCTATTTGGCAGCAGGTTCTTATTCCTCTAATCGCCTGCTGGTAAAACAGTGATTTTTTCCTTGCAGATTTGAAGCAGTTTCAGGTTGCGGTATGCCAATTCTTAGAGCGTTTTTCACCCATTCAAATTCCGCAGCAATTTTTGCTGCCAAGAGACACATTGTTTGGTGTAAAAGCAACTGCTGCAAAAACTTTTCATGCATTGTTAAATTGCAGTATTTTTTTTGTTTGTTTGTTTTTTTTACTGTGGATCATTTCTTCCTTTGGCCTGACATGTTTTATTACTTTGCTTTGATAAAGCTTTAGTGATAAAATCATGTGCTGATTACTGGTATTTTTATTGCGCTTCTGCCGCGAAAACACAAGACAAATGCGTGCAATCCTATAAAAACACAGATGAGTTTCTTATCTCATTGAAGTCTATGGGGAAAATTTACAAATAAGATGCAGATTTACCGCCAGAGAAATTGCATACTTCACAATCACGCCACAAATCAGTTTCTGATGTGAAATAAAAAAAACAAAAAAAACAAAATGAGATTTAGAGAAATAATACTGTTCTGGAAATGAAAAAATATGAGGAAAATATAGGGAAAAAAAAATGCGTGAAAAAATAATAGTGTGAATTATTAAACACAATACCAACATTATTATTGTGGCATTTTTAGGCATTTATCTGGTTTTAGAGGTTTTGCTGTTTTTTTTTTTCATATATTTGATAAACCGCATGAAATTCTTGGTGTTTTTTCTTAGCTGGGCTTTGTTTGGGTTACTGATTATTTTGGCTGAATGCTGCCTGGTCTCCTCCTGCTTTATCGGAGGTGTCATTTCTGTGTTTTTACACTACCCCAATGGTGTACTTCGCTTTTATATTCATATGCACTACATATGTGGCTTTTCAGTGATATATGACGACTTTGTATTATTACTATATTGTAAATGCCAATATGACCAACGGTTTCCTTTGACTTATCTACAACTTTGTGTATACTCCATCAACAAAGAGAGGAAAAAGCACAGGAAATAACCTCAGATAGAAAGCAATAAGCTTCTAATCAGTCAGACACTAAAGTTCTGTAACTTTTGCTGATAAGTTATTCCCATCTTAGCTTTTTATGGCCGTGTCGGAAAGAACTTTTTCCTGGATCCGACCACTGGAAGCTCCACCGTTTCTGGAAATGGGACTTCTGGAAAAAGCGCAGCAGAGTTGCTCTCGGCTGTTTCGGTTGCCCCACTTCCAGCACTTGGCACCTGCAGGAGGATGTTATTCCAGTCTCAGCCATGAAGAGCTAAGATGGGAACTACCCTTCTAATATTTGTAATAATATCAAAGAACCAATTAAAAAAAGAGAACAGAAATAAAAAGAAAAGGAGAACATTAACAGATTCACCAGGAATAGAAGATGACACGGCAACAAAAACAGAATGTAATAAATGGAATACAGAAAAAAAAAAAAAAAAAAAACGGTTTCCCATTTTAACAGGCTACATTCAAGACTCAATGCAGGTGCCAGTGATTGGCTGCAGGGGTCAATAATGAACCTGACGCCAGAGTTTCAAGATCGGCAGGGATCACAGGTGTGGTGGTGCTGGGCAGAGGTGGATTGAAAAAGTGAGGTTAACAGCAGTTATGTGCTTGTTAAGGGGAATCGGTCAGCAGGTTTTTGCTACCTCATCTGAGATCAGCCTGATGTAGGCAAAGAGACCCTGAATCCAACGATGTATCACTTGGATTACTAGGGGTAGCTGTTCTCACACAATCAGAGTTTGAGATGTAACATGCAGCAGAGTTGAGAAAGCTAACCCCACCCACACCAGACTTTATTTATACATTGTCTGAAGACAGTGAGCTGCTTATTACAGGAGGGGCGGAGTCAGACTAGCAGGCACGCGCTGCTATAGCTGCTGTAGCCCAGACAATGATAATCACCAGGTGATAAAACCTTCAGTGCAAGAAACAACAGCACACAGCCTGACATGTGATATAGCCTTAAATTCTGTGTTTTAACTTCTACTTCATGCTGTCCTCAGATTACATAGCAAAAACCTGCTGATATACTCCCTTTAAAGAAAATTCACAGACAACTCTTAATGTAATTATCTGAACAATATTCATCTGGAGTATTAAATGAAGCCTAAACTGGGGGTCAATACAGCAGTTATCTTAAATCAAATTTACTTGATTTTTTTTTTAAAGGATGATATTTCCCTAAATATCTAAAGCAGGATTAACTCTGACATGTGACAATGAGAAGAAGACTAAGAAAGTAACGGCCACTACTTAGGCTTCATTCACAAATGAGTCACAGCCTCAGCGAATATAACAGGAAAAAAGGAGCTGCGTGCTGCACAATGTCACCCGATAAAACGATGGACAACCTGACATAAAACCAATGGACTCCATGATCGCCGATAGTCTGTGCTTGGGATGGTTTCATCTACTGCAGAAGTTCTGTTTTTCTGTTCCACGAACAGAATAAATGCAGAACTCAGAACACTAGTGTGAACTGAGCTTCAGACTGGCCCAATGGAGAAATATAAGCCCCATGCAAAATCATCATTGGGGAGCAAGTAAGATGTCGCTTCTAAAGTTTGAGGAGTTCATAATAAAAAAAAAACTAATAAAAAATGGGTGTTCCTTACTAACTATAGGGAGAAGCTTAAGAATAGGGAAGGTAAAAAAATAAAAAGTGCTATAAATGATTTTAATTGCCATCTGTTACCAAAATACTCAGCAGATTTGTGAAGCCGATGCCTCTGACAGACCATGTAATTGTGCTGGTAGACAATGTGACCAAGCCATCTGCAAAGCGGGACTCCTCGGCTCATCCACTGTCACAGGAATGTGGCAGGAACCACATTCACAACAAAACCGGCCCGGCATGTCCACAACGCCTGTGTATGAGACCGGACCGGGACTGGGCCAGTTACTTCCACATGAAACAGGCAATCTGCTCTGTACACTAGAAGAAAGCGTAGAGCCTGCAGTCAAAACCTCAAATAAAGTGAAGAATCGCTATATACATTATTAATAATCATCATAATCTATTTCATGGATGTAGGAAACCCACAGCTAAGATTTATGACACTTAAATATAAGTTTCGTCCAAAGAAATTCCCATAATACTGCCTTAATTCTTGGTAAAAGGGAAGCCATCATCAAAAAATTACTTACTGAATCAGGTTTTTGTATTACATATATTCCTAAAAATTGTTGCCAATGTGTTTGGTTTTATTGTTTTTCTTTATTAAAAAAGAGAACTAGTAATTTTGCCTTTTTTACACTTTTTTTTTTTAGACTTGGGCTATGTTCACATGTTGCATTTTTGTTTCTTTTTTAATGCAAATTTTAAGCTGTGTTTTGCAGTACCAATGAGTGTTTTCTTTTCCTGACTGAATTGGAAAACTACTGTGTTTTTGAAAACTGCAGTATGTCACTTTTTTCCAGTGTTCTTGGAGCATTTTTTTCACCTATAGAAAGCAATGAGTATGTGTGAAAATGCAGGTTATCAGGTTTTTTTGCGTTTTTGGTGCAAAAACCTAAGGAAGTTGCATCATGTTTTTTTTGGGGGGGGCATTAAACTTTATCAGCATGTACAAAAAAAAACAAAAATGCAGCAAAACCTGTTTTTTGTAAACAGCTTTTTTTACTGCCAAGAGAGCAGGTTTTGCTTGCAGAAAAAAAATGCAGCAAAAATGCAATGTGTGAACAAAGCCTCATACTTCCTGTCCTTTCAGAGCTTTCAGCAAAACTTCTTATCAGAGGTAGGATTACAATGACAGGGCACAATAACACCGGATCCATCAATTACAAGATGTTACTGCTGACCCTGCTCCATTTCCCATCACAATGGACTTTGCACTCACTCATTAGATGCTTCAATACAAAAGATGGGGTTGGAGTCCGCTCATTGTGACTAATGCTCACGTGTTGCTTCTACAAATGGGCGGACCCCTGAATGTCCGGGCCCGGTGGGTTTGGCTGAACAGTTAAAATAAAGTTTGGGTTCGGGTATCAGAACAATACCCGGACCCCTTTCACTTGAATGGGGGGCCCGAACATCCAGTGTTTGCCACGCTGTCATGTGCATGAAAGCACAGCCAACACCTCTTCAGATTGGCAGTAAAATCATTACTGCCAGTCAGACAGCCACGGTTCCCACCCTGTCAAATGACAGCATGAGCCCGCAGCTTTGATCGGAGGTATAAAGTTTACCTCGCAACCCTCAGGTGTAAGCTTTATCATGGCTGGTTATGAAGAATAGAGGGGTCCACATAGCATAGTTAGATTTTAAAAAAGACAGCCAAAATAAAATCCTTTATGTAAAACACAGAGACTCCTTTATTTGAAATACAAATTAAAAAAAAAAACTCTTATGCCTATTTTATTGAAGCCCTTGTCCCCTGTAAAAAAAAAAACAAAAACAGAAAATAATAAACAATCATATCCCTCACCTGTCCGATGTGAAGATAATCCATATTGTTCCACAACAATTTGGATAGCAGTCACATCAGTGATGCGACTGCTATCCCCACCAGCTGGAACACACTGACAGGAGCGTAATCGCTTTAGAGCTAGCCTCCGTTAGAAAGTTCCCTGGAGTTCATAGCTGAACCAAGTCATCCAGATCATCGTGAATCCGTATGAATTATCTTCACATTGGGCAAGTGAGGCATATGATTGTTTTTTTGTTTTGTTTTTACAGGGGATAAGGGCTTCAATGGAACAGGCATAAGATGAGTATAACTTTGTTTTATATTTTTAAATAAGTGTGTAAAACAGGGTGACAAATTTCAAGGACAAATGAAAGAATATGCCTGCCGGATCTGACTACACAGATGATACCTGTAGCCTGTTGCCATGGAGTAATAAAAAGTCTTCATAACCGCTATAGAACTAAAACAATAAAAAGATTTACTTAAGACTATCTGAAAAATTGGATTTATCTTTTTCATTTTATATGGAAAAGGACAAAAAAAAATTAGTTCTGAGGCTAAGTGCACACGTTCAGGAATATTTGCGTTTTTTTTCGCGTTTTTTCCGCGATTTTCCGCGGTAAAAACGCAAAAAAAAACGCAAGCATTAAGCATCCTATACATGTTAATTGATTCCGCATGTTTTGGCCACATGTTGCGTTTTTTTTTCCGCGAAAAAAACGCTTCGCGGAAAAAATAGCAACATGTTCATTAATTTTGCGGAATGTAAGCGGTTCATGTGCGGATGGTACCCAGGGTCTGGAGGAGAGGAGACTCTCCTCCAGGCCCTGGGTACCATATCCCTGGTAAAACAATAATTAAAATAATAAATAATGATATTCTCACCTTCCGGCGGCCCCCGCAGCCTTCCCGCCTTCAGCGACACTCCCGGCAACTCCCGGTCCCAAGAGTCCTTTGCGAGAATCACCCAGATGGCGTAGCGGTCTCGCGTGATGCTACGCCATCGGGGTGATTTGTCGCAATGCATCCTTGGGACCGGGAGTTGCCGGGAGCGTCGCTGAAGGCGGGAAAGCTGCGGGGGCCGCCGGAAGGTGAGAATATCATTATTTATTATTTTTTTTTATTATTTTACATTAGATCTTTTTACTATTGATGCGACATAGGCGGCATCAATAGTAAAAAGTTGGTCACACGTGTCAAACACTATGTTTGACTCCTGTGACCAACCTGTCAATCAGTTTTCCAAGCGATGCTACAGATCGCTAGGAAAACGCTAGCATTCTGCAAGCTAATTACGCTTGCAAAACGCTATTATTCTGGCAGGAATACGCATACAAAAAAAGTGCGTATTTCCTGCGGGAGAAGTGCGGGATTGCCGCGGAAATTTCCGCGGCAATTCCGCAACGTGTGAACTTAGCCTGAAAGTGGACTTATTTTTTACAAATCTGGAGTTCTGAAAGCTTCTACAGAGAACAACATCACAGAATAATTCAACTATTGTTTGTAACAAAAAGAAAATAGAAAAATATTTGTTTGATATAAGTGAGAATGGAAACGACTTTGAATAGTCAATGTTTTTACGCTCTTGCCATCATCTTCCTGCCAACACAATTGTTCTCCTGCTACATTTTAAATCATTACTTGCAACACTAAGCAATTTGTGTCATCTGGTAAAATGTTTAAAGCACTTCTCAGATTGTAAGGGTGCGAGCAGGATCTGCACTCATCTTGGTATCTGTTGAATTAGGAGTTCCTCTGTTATGCTGTTATGTCTTCATTGTCTCTTCAAGTCCCCTCTGAAATGTTAAAGGGGATATCCAGGACTTTATAAAACCACAAAAATGGACCTAATCGCTAAACAGGCAGATAATTGCAACATACCTGCCTGTTGTCACGGCGCCGTTCTTCCCTGGCACAGATCGGTCACAGAGCGCTCCCGCTGGGGATTCCGCTATCTCTGCTGATGTGATGGGGCGGGATTTCCGGCGTCATTCTGACTGACAGTCTGCTCCCCCAGTTAGGCAGCAGGGATCCAGGTGTCAATCAGAATTGAAGCCAGAAGTCCCGTCCTGTCGACAGAGCAGAGCGGAAAAGAAGCCTACGCTCTGTAAAAGTGACGTCAGCAGAAGCTTCTGAATACCCGACAGAAGCAGTATGTCACCTCTCTGTGCAGGGGAGGAACGGTGCCGTGCACAACAAGCAGGTAAGCTGCAATTACCTGCCTGTTAGTGCTTAGGTTCATTTTTTTTTTTTTTTTTTTTATAAAGTCCCAGATAGCCTCCTTAAGTGCTGCGGAATATGTCGGCGCTATAGAACTAAAAAAAATATTGTTATTATTACTCCAGCGTTTGATTTTTTTTATTTCAGCATTGGAGTTGTGCTACTAAGGTAAGATCCCTGCACTGAATATTATACTCTCCAGTCGCTGTCTTTAGCTCTTCCCAGTGCCGCTCTGGTCCAGCACCGCCATCTTGTGACCGCAACGTCTGGATAAAGTTCACAAGCTTTCAATGCAAGCCAATGAGAGCCAAAGAAAGACTCTCAGAAATTTGCATTGAAGTGACCTCCAGCTTGCACTAACAAACACTGTAGCGATCCGACAGGTCACAAACTGCTGGAGACCGACAGGAGTGGCACATATGGAAGACGAAAATGCCGGCTGGTGAGTATAAGACTAAGGGCAGTGAACTTGCATTAGTGGCACCCACACCTGCGCTGCAATAAACGCAAAAAACTGGAGTGGTGCTTTAATTCAAAGAAACAAGAATACTACAAAGAGGATAGGGAAGATGCACCTACCAGACTCAGCCAATGGCCAAGAATGGCACTGTATCTAGAACAAGGCAGATCTTTTTTTTTTTTTACTAGGCTCATAAATCTTTAAAATAAGTATCTGGTGACAGAACAAACATAACATGCTTGGATCACACCAGTGAATCATGTCTGGATTCATACACCGGGCAGGTGAGCTCATACTCATGTCTGTGTCATCCCGGGATTAAGAACGTGAATCGTTAAATAAACAAGAAAGTGAAGTAATTACTTAAAGGCGTATTCGAGTTTCTTCGACTTCCACTTCTGTTAGACAGACAGCAGGTAAGCAAATTAGGGCTGAAGAGAGAATGAAGCTGCTTTCGGGAGCATTGTTTCGACACTATGCAAAACTACAAAAACCTTGAGCAATGTCGGAGACATCTTCTTCCAGATGTCTCTGACATAATAGATAATCTATTATCTCCTTGCTCACGACAAAGGTCTCGGATATATAGACAGTATGTGACAAATACGTCAGCAGCAGACACAAATGTACTATATTCTGCCAAATGCAACCAGCCCGATTTATGATCACAAAGCCATCACCATGACCAGTGGTGGCCTGGGGTTGTCACCACTTCAGCAACCTGTAAACATGCCAAAGAGGGATGATGGACCAGCAAAGGGTTTAAAAAAATAGGATCTTCTTGTGTTATGTTATCCCATAAACAGATACCACTCTTGTTTAATGGGAACCAGTCAGGTGGTTGTGCCCCACTATAACACTGCCATAAGGCCATGGGTAGTCAAGGAGGTGGAGATATTGTGCAGACAAGTCAAGATGACAGCACTTTATTTCCGCCCCACTTGACTGACATCTCTGAAGAAAAGGCTTTGAACGTTGTACCATGACCTCAGGGACATCAATCAAGCCAAGACAGGGCAGGATTAGGACGTGGTAAACTGGACTTGTCTGCAGTGTCTCCAGCTCCTTGACTGCATACTGCTGGAGCAGGTTTTACACTTCATTTTGCTGTCAAAATTAGTCATTTGCATGCAATGCCGTCTGATACTGGTGGCAGTCTGGGGAGTAAACAACCACTTGACAGGTTCCCTTTGGTTTAGGATTAGAAAGACATGGCTACATTCTTCTAAAAAACCTTACCACACCTGTCCACTACGTGTGTGGTATCGCAGCCCAGACCTACATTCTTTCAGACTTTGTTCACACATGTCGGATTTGCAATATGTTCCACATGTGTTTACTCCAGGATCTGCAGCAAGAATCGGAGGCAGTAGACACTTGGATTTCAGCCTTGGACTGATGTGTTGTGGAACTGAAATAATACGACAGCTTTTTCATGCAGATTATTTTTGTGCAATGGCGACAAGTATCAGCGCAGATTATTTATAGTGCATGTGAGCTTGGTTACAAAAACCATTTTTAAATGCATTTATGTCACGGGTGTATCGCCACGAAGATCGTCGCGATTTCACATTCTGACTTCTCGCAGCTGAGTTGCTGGTGCTTTGTGTTTGGCAGTGAGGGAGTTAATTCTACCTAGCTCAGTGCTAAGACTAGGTCCAGCCTCGCCCGGCTGCAGTTGATTATGCACCAATTAGCTTCCTTCTTATACCTGCCAGTCTGCTTAGAAGCTGTCGGTGAAAGCATTCATTTTGACCAGCAGAGCGGATCGTTTCTGAGAAGACTTAAGCTAAGAGTGCATGTTGTGGTTTTTCCTCTCCTCGCTTATTTGTTTATCTCCTTAACCTTTTGTGTTCCCTCTGTAGTGAAGTTTTGTATGCAAGGCAGTATTTACTTTACCCCTTGTCTGTCTCGTCTGTCTTTACTGTTGGAAGGTTGTGACCTGCCCATTCCCTGTGGTGGTAATCAGGGTCCTTCTCAGGACTAGATTACAATGGTCAGGGATCTACAGGAGACAGGGTTACGCTGGCAGCCTGGACCTCTGTACCATTAACAGTCCCTCCAGGTAGAGGGACTAGTCAGGACCCCAGTTTAAGGTCAGCATAGACCCCGGTCCATCTTTAGCCTGAGACAGCGTTATACGTATTCTTTATTTACTCACAATACATAGGATTTGAATTCATGTAATACTATGCAGGTAGATACTATGTATACATGTTGATATCTTCTTTATTATTGAAATGTTGTCACACTTGATATGTTACTGTCATAATATATATATCTGTTATACATCGTGACAATTTAATGCAGATTTTCAGTAGATTTCACACAGATTTTGGCATGGAATCCATGTCAAATCCTGAATGTTCCACGCTGTAATACCAGGCACAACCCATGGACTTACGCGTGTTTTTGGGTGAGCAGTCATGTTTTTCAGTCCAGGATAACTTGGTTAAAACACAAACTTCCATTAGGGTAGAAGACTACAGCAAAGGGGTTGTCTACTAAACACTATCCCCTCTGAAAGCAGCTGAGAGGTAGGGAAGAAAAAAGAAAAATAGATACTTACTTCCTGGACTGCCACCACTCCTCCATGCTCTGCACTGTGGATCTTGATACATGAAGATTGGCGGTTGTGGAGGAGTGGTGGCAATTTTTATTTATTTATACGCACACGGTCATGGTGAAAGTGTTGGCACCTTTTAAATTGTTCCAGGAAACAATTTCAATACACCCCCCCTCCCCTCCACCACAAAGAAGCCCACACGAAACACGTCGGGTTGCATACACGTGGTATTTACACAGGGAGTAATGGGTAAGTAAGCATCAATCCTTTGACTAAACTTTATAGTTAAGTATTTACAATTTAGCCTTACATTATGCATTTTGACCCTTATCTTTTATTTCTATGTACTTGAAATCCACATGAATCTAATATACAGTGGGTAAAGAAAGTATTCAGACCCCTTTAAAATTTTCACTCTTTATTTCATTGCAGCCATTTGGTAAATTCAAAAAAGTTCCTTTTTTTTCTCATTAATGTACACTCTGCACCCCATCTTGACTGAAAATAACAGAAAATGGAGAAATTTTTGCAAATTTATTAAAAAAGAAAAACTAAAATATCACATGGTCATAAGTATTCAGACCCTTTGCTCAGTATTGAGTAGAAGCACCCTTTTGAGCTAGTACAAGTTTTTCACACCTGGATTTGGGGATCCTCTGCCATTCTTCCATGCAGATCCTCTCCAGTTCCGTCAGGTTGGAGGTGGAACATAGGTGAACAGCCATTTTCAGGTCTCTCCAGAGATGGTCAATTGGGTTTAGGTCAGGGCTCTGGCTGGGCCAGTCAAGAATGGTCACAGAGTTGTTCTGAAGCCACTCCTTTGTTATTTTAGCTGTGTGCTTAAGGTCACTGTCTTGTTGGAAGGTGAACCTCCAGCCATGTCTGAGGTCCAGAGCACTATGGAACAGGTTTTCATCCAGGATATCTCTGTACTTGGCTACATTCATGCTTCCTTCAATTGCAACCAATCGTTCTGTCCCTGCAGCTGAAAAACACCCCCATAGCATGGTGCGGCCACCACTATATTTCACTGTTAGAGTATGTTTCCACGGTCAGGAAACAGTCAGGATTAGCTGCGTGTTTGACGCTGTGCGTTGGCGAAGCGTCAAACACGCAGCATCCAGATGTTGCAACATAGTGGAGGGGATTTCAAGAAATCTCGTCTCCACTATGCTTAAAAACACGCAGGCGGAAGACCTGCGTTAACGGATATGCGGCACGTCTTTTTAGACCGCAGCATGTCCTATTCCCTTGCGGCGACGCTGCGTCGCCGCAAGGGAGATAACACAGGGCTATGTAGCCCTGCGGTCATTCCGGATGTGTTCCATGAACACATCCGGATTGACCGCGCGTTCAGTAGGGGGCGGGGCTTTGGGCGGAGCGGACTTTCCGCTCCGTCCAAAGCGCTGTGGTTCCAGATCGTGGAACCACAGCCTTAGGATTGTATTGGGCAGGTGATGAGCAGTACTTGGTTTTCTCAACACATACCGCTTAGAGTTATCACCAAAAAGTTCTATCTTCATCTTATCAGACCAGAGAATCTTATTTCTCATAGTCCTTCATGTGTTTTTTTAGCAAACTCTATGCGGGCTTTCATATGTCTGGCACTGAGGAGAGGCTTCCATCGGGCCACTCTGCCATAAAGGCCGGACTGGGGGAGGCCTGCAGTGATAGTTGACTTTGTGGAACTTTCTCCCATCTCCCTTCTGCATCTGTGGAGCTCAGCCACAGTGATCTTGGGGTTCTTCTTTACCTCTCTCACCAAGGCTCTTCTCCAACAATTGCTGTTTGCCTGGAGAGCCAGGTCTAGGAAGACTTCTGGTGGTCCCAAACGTCTTCTATTTAAGGATTATGGAGGCCACTGTGCTCTTAAGAACCTTGTGTACTGCAGAAATTCTTTTGTAACCTTGGCCAGATGTGTGGCTTGCCATAATTCTGTCTCTGAGCTCCTTGGCCAGTTCCTTTGACCTCATGATTCTTATTTGGTCTGACATGCACTGTGAGGCCTTTACAAATCAAGTCCTATCAGTTTAATTAAACACAGCTGGACTCCAATGAAGGAGTAGAACCATCTCAAGGAGGATCACAAGGAAATGGACAGCATGTGACGTAAATGAGTGTCTGAGCAAAGGGTCTGAATATTTATTTCCATGTGATATTTCAGTTTTTCTTTTTTAAAAATTTGCAAAAATTTCTACATTCCTGTTGTTCAGTCAAGATGGGGTGCAGAGTGTACATTAATGAGAAAAAAAAATGAACTTTTTCTGAATTTACCAAATGGCTGCAATGAAACAGAGTGAAAAATGTAAAGGGGTCTGAATACTTTCCGTACCCACTGTAGTACATTTGCTGTCTTTTTGCCCCTCCATATATTGTGCCATCTGCCATAGTGTTGCTCATTTGAGGCTTCACCTTTGATTCAGATTTTATACATTTTTATTTATCACTGCATTTGTGTTCTTTTGATTTAAATTTGTACTTTTTACATAGTTGCTGGATATTCGACTCCTTATTTTTGTAGGCTCTATATTGAGTATTAGTCATCTGCACAAAAGAACGTGATCAATAAATGGTCAACAACTGGGAATAAAACTTATATCAGATAATTGTGCTAACTTCAATTCTCATGTCTACGTGCAGCTTTCCAGATGTAAAAAGCAGATGGAATTCATTTATAACGGTGTATCTGACTTTCATCAGACTGACTTTGGCCAATTCTCACTGCAAAAATAAATGACATGTTTATGGAATAGGTTGAAGTGAAAGGATTTCCATACGCAAAATGCAGCTTCCTACAATATATGTGTCCCTGAGTCGCTAAACTTCTGAACACAAACATGGCTGATGTTGACCAAGAGTCTGCTGAGGCTATAGAAGTATTTCCAAAGGAATCCGCACCTTGAATACACCCACACAAACATTTATTTTACTCCCTTTCACTCCCAGTAACAGGACGGCTCTTCCTATGTAAAGATTCTGAACTGCAATAGAATCCATGCTGCCAAATATCCCTGCTCAAGCAAATCACCGGGGAAGGTCACCAATAGTGTTGAGCATTCCGATACTGCAAATATCGGTATCGGCCGATATTAGCTGTATCGGAATTCCGATTCCGAGTTCCGATATTTTCGTCTTATCGGATACCGAATCGGGATGTCACTGTCACTGTCAGTGTCCGTCGGTCGGGTCTGTCAGGAGTCAGCGGCACTTACCTGGCAGAAGATCTCCGGCGGTCACGTCCTGCACTGCTTCATGGCCGCCATCTTCTTTCCCCGGCGGTCACATGCAGTTTCTCGCGATAACTGCAGTGACTGCTGGGTAATCGCGGCCGTAAGCAGTCAGTCCGATGACGTCACCGCCGGGGAAGCAGGTAATCAGCTGTGCTGCGTTGCAATGACAGGCTCTGCCTGTCATTGCGATGTAGCAGAGTTGGATCGTCGTGGGACTATCGTTACTATGGACTGCGTCGGACAGGTGGTATACTGTTGGTTTTTTTTTTTCTTTTTTTACAGGAGATCGATGGCGTCGCAGGAATGAGAGAGTAATAAAAGAAATGAAAACTGTGTTGTCTCTTTTATTTCATTAAAAGACTTTTTTCTTGCTTTGTCTTTTTTTTATACATTTAATAACTTTGGGATTAATAATGGATCGGTGTCTTATTGACACCTCTCCATTATTAACCGGGCTTATTGTCACCGTGCAATCAACGGTGACAATAACCCCTTATTACCCCGCTTGCC
>JARQOD010000002.1:520422493-520470669 GCA_033576555.1 Oophaga sylvatica
GAAATTCTGCTGCTGATCTTATTTTTCATTGTTCATTTTGGTGTAAAATCCACATTTGATGTACTCCCCCTTGTGGTATATTAAAGAAGTGCAGTGCATTACTTTTCAGAAGGGTTATACATATACTGTATGTATAGTGTACTGTGTTATATATATATATATATTATATATATATATATATATATATATATATTATAATGTCACTTGTTTTAAACATCTACACAATTGTTAGAGGAGACAGATCAATGAAGAAATGGAATTTGTAACTAAAAATGGAGCCAGACTGTGTCTGGAGGATTATTATGAGCCTGGCTGTTGTGATAGATAACCAAAGTATAATATGATAAAATTGGTGTTCAGGACTTTGGTAAATAGTGTACAATGTGAGCTTGTGACTGCGGTGAGCTGTATTAGCCATGCAGCAGCGTGGAGGCCACATGACATTTTACTACAGGCTTACTCTAGGGCCAGGTTCACACAAGTTTAATACAGCCAAAAGCCCCAGCCCGACCATGGGTCTTTTGACCCTAAATGGCCTTAGCATGGACACCGTTATTGGAGCTTTTTTTATTGGTGTTCTTCACTGCATGAATTTCTGTACAGAATCACTGTGGCCAGTAGATGAAGAATGTCTCAAGTGGGGTACCACTGGGCTCTGTCTTGGGCCCTGTATTGTTCAACATCTTTATCAATGATTTAGATGAAGGAAAAGAGGGTAAACTGATTCAATTGGCTGATGACACAAAGCTAGGAGAGGTAGCTAATACTATAGAAGAGAGAGGATTCAAAAAGATATAAATAGTCTGGAGCAGTGGGCAGCAACTAACAGAATGGTTTTTAACAGGGAAAAATGCAAAGTACTACATCTGGGCAATAAAAATGAAAAAAAACATACACCATGGGAGGAATAGGGCTAAGCAGCAGCACATGTGAAAAACACTTGGGTATACTAATAGATCACAGACTGAACATGAGTCAACAGTGTGATGCAGCAACAAAAAAGGTAAATACAATTCTGGGATGTATTAACAGAAGCATACAGTCTAGATCACGTGAGGTCATTATTGCCCTCTACTCCTCTTTGGTCAGACCTCATCTGGAATACTGTGTCCAGTTTTTGGCACCACATTAAAAAAAAAATAAACAAACTGGAGCAAGTTCAGAGAAGAGCGAACAGAATGGTGACCGGTCTGCAAACCATGTCCTATGAGGAAATGTTACAGGATTTGGGAATGTTTAGCTTGCAAAAGAGAAGACTGAGAGGAGACTTAATAGCTGTCTACAAATATGTCAAGGGCTGTCACATTGTAGAGGGATTATCTTTATTCTCATTTGCACAAGGAAAGACTAGAAGCAATGGGATGAAACTGAATGGGAGGAGACACAGATTAGATATTAGAAAAAACTTTTTGACAGTTAGGGTGATCAATGAGTGGAACAGGCTGCCACGAGAGGTGGTGAGTTTCTCCTTCAATGGAAGTCTTCAAACAGAGGCTGGACAGACATCTGTCTGGGATGATTTAGAGAATCCTGCTTTGAGCAGGGGGTTGGACCAGATGACCCAGGAGGTCCCTTCCAACTCTAAAGGCCCTTTTACACTAAGCGAGATCGCTGAAACGTCACCAATTTTGTGACGTAGCAGCGACCTAGCCAGCGATCACGCTTAGTGTGACATTCAGCGACGATCAGCCCCCCTGCTGGGTGTCTCTGATCGTCACTGAATGTCATGGACCATTTTTTGATCGCTGGTCTCCTGCTGGCAAGCGCGCATCGCTGCTTGTGACAGGCGGGAGACCAGCGATAAGCAAGCGGGAGCTGGTAACCAATGTAAACATCGGGTTTCCATGCGCCGGGCGGCGCATGGAAATCCGATGTGTACGTTAGATACCAGCGCGCTGTTGCAGGGGAGCTGGTAACCAAGGTACACAGCGGGTTTCTAAGCACCGCGCGGTGCCTAGAAACCCGATGTGTACCTTGGTTACCAGCTCCCTGCACAAGCGCGCTGGTATCTAAGGTACACTGCGGGTAACTAAGCGACGTGCGTCGCTTGTTACCGGCATAGTCGCTGTCCTGATCGCTGCCTGTTTGGCAGCTCAGCAGCGATCATGTAGTGACACACCAGCGATCCTGACAAGTGCATATCGTTGTCGGGATCGCTGGTGAGTCGCTATGTGTAACGGGACCCTAACATTCCAGGATTCTGTGATTCTACTTGTACTCCAAAAAAAAAAAGTGAACAGATTATGACTATTCACATGAAACGAAACAAACAACACAACTGCACAAGCCGTGCTGCAGCCATGTATTTGTGAGGGCTCCTCGCACTGTCCTCTGGCACTGATGACTTCTGGGGGGGTCAGCACAGAGTTTCGGCTCAGGTACAGTTGCTCTGCTTTGTTAGGCTAATTATATCCACTAAGCTTAGACAATGGCCCGGATTACCAGCGAGGAGGGGGCTCCTGTGAGTTCAGGAGCCAGCAGGGGGTGGGTTTTGTCATCCTATGCTTTTAGTAGCTTCTTTAGGGTAAACAATGACGGTTCACTTTTTGGGAGTGACAGTTGTCATCGGGCCACAGAATGAGCGACATTGCAATATAATAAAGTAGTTTCTGTGCTCTTAAAATGCTTTGTTCACATGGGAATTTCCCAAGTCCTTCTCCTGTGCTCCCCCATGTGCAGTAGGTAATGGAATGCTCCATTGTCAAGGTAGGACCCAAGCTGCTCGGTGTGGCCCCAAGGGAGCGCCATACCAGGAGAGCGCCATACCGGCTGCTGCTCACTACATGCAACATGGGTACGTGCTGCAGCCATCTACCCTCTGAGGCTGACGGGCCTGGATATGGGGGCCAGTGACTGGTACAGTAAGTAATGGGGCGTTATTGTGTGCGGAGGATGAAGCTGGAAGGTGTGTGACCTCCATGTTTGTAGTGTATGTGTGCGTATTGCTATTTGATGTTTTATCTTCTCGTTTTATGTTCTGGTCGTCTTTATTGCACTGCCTTGTGGTTATGTTCCTGCTACCAGTGTATTTGTGGTTTAGTACAACTTGTAGCCAAGATTGGGATACAGTGCTTTGGAATAATAATGGGACCTATCTACAAAGAAACCCCAAGAAGTAGTTTTGGATGGGTCACCTAAAGCTCCCCCATACATATTAGATAAAAAGTTCATGAAGTGAGCGTTTCCAACATCGATTGTTCCAATAGAAAGGTTTTTGTTCGTGGACGATCCATCACCGATCAAATCTCTGAGCGATGAACATTCGTAGTAGTCCCAAACATTGATTGGGCATGTTGGACATTTTTATTTTCTTTATGAATTAAAATCTCAAATCGTAATAAAAGATCAATGTGTCGTATACTGGACCTTGGATAAAATATCAACATATCGTTTTTCTTAATTCCCTCAGATTATCGAACGATTTTTTTTTTTAGTACACACCGAGAATGTAAGGTCCATTGTCCAATATCACCAGAAGTGCGGATGGTGAAGGCGTGAAAGGAAAATGCATATGACGGACAAACGATGATGTATTTGCCTTTTAGTATTCCTGCAGGAACCTGGTGACATCCATCAGGACCAGCTTTTGACATCTGGTGTGCAGATAACCTTGTCACTGGCATCTTTGCTTGCCACCCTGCCAAGATTGATTAAGGATGTGACTCTGGTTTTTAGGTTGGGTTCACACATTGCAGTTGCAGAGCACATGGCTTCCCACTACTCGTCACAATACTGGTGAAGCACAAATTAACCATCTAATTCACAAGTACTGGCAACAGTATGAATAGGATTTTTTTTTTTTTTTGCAATTATTACAATATTTTGGAACAGAAATAATTATAACAGATGTCTCTCACCCCGGATCTCCCTGATCGGCACTTTCTAGATGGCCATAGCACAGCAGTTAGTTGTCAGTGTCGCTCAGGGCACATGCAGAAATGTACTATACTGTATCCATAGGCTTGTATGGCACAAACATGTTATTATTGGAACCAGTCTCTTTACCCAAGACTGCATGGCACTTTATTCCTCCCAGTAGCGTTCAGGTCTCAGTCATGAGGGTGGCTCCGGCGCGGGTTCTGTCACCACTCTGTGTATAGAGAGCGGAGGCTGTAGCTGCGCCCCCGACAGTGGCTGACAGCAGCTCAGCATTAGTCGCCTGTCAGTCAGTGCCGGGGCCACAGTTACAGCCGCCGCTCTCTGTACACAAAGTGGTGACTGAACCAGCGCCACTTCCATGACTGAAACTCAAACGCTGCTTGGAGGAATAAAGTTAATTTCCTCCCGGCAGCGAGGGTCTAAGTGCTGGCACCAGGCAGGTTCAGAATGCTACTGACCTGCATATTTACCCTATGTCTGCAGGTTAACAGCATTTTTTTTTTCACATGACAGGTTCCCTTTAAAATCTGTTGTCTCTACTCCATATAGTTATTTACTGATCAAACCTCTAAAAACGCATGAGAAGGAAAGGTGCCGTACACACCAAGGCACAGACTGATGGAGTAACGAGGCCGTGATGTGGAAACTTGCCGCTGGGTGCTACTTGATTTGCCCTTGGCCTCCTCCTATCTTTTGTTTGGGCATAAGAACCTTTGATGAGGCATATGATGAGTGGAGGAATAGATTTCCGTTTCATAGTAGAGCAGCACCTGTGACCGCAACCCACCCGGAGGTTGTCCTGTCCGCTGAGCATGTGTTGTGGCCTGGCGGGCAGGAAATGCTTACAGGACTCTGAGACATCCGACCTTGCCGCGGCTTCTCCAGCACCTTTGTGTACAGTAAATGCTGAGCTGCACATTCCTGTGGATTGGCACAAAATAAAAGGTTCCTCACCGGTGCCGAGTGAGGCCATGCTAACAGGTGGCCATGTAATGTGGCATTTCTCAATGTCCGGCACATTAACACCTTTAAGAAACAGTTTTTTATAATTCAGTTGTTCTACCACTTTGTAGGAACATGTGCCCTCGTCCATTATTGCTGTTTTTTATAGTCATTAACTCCTTAGTGACTTTAGTACTTGCACTTTTTCTATCTGTTTTGTGCCACTTTTTAAGTTGTCTCACTCCAGTGCCCACCTGCAGTAAAGCTTCTGGAGGAGTTTTCAATTTGGCACATTTTTTTTTTACTTTTTAAAGGATTTGGTGCTGTGAAGTCCCAAAAATAGTTTACAAAAAAAGAAGTAAATGTATAAGGGATTTAGGATTAGGAGCCTTTTATTTGCCATGGACTCCTTGAATTACACAGCAGGGATCACTTCTTTTGCATAGCTGGACTGGTAAGAATACAATAGTTAAAGCTGCCTTTAGGCTAAGTTCACACGTTGCGGAATTGCCGCGGAAATTTCCGCGGCAATCCCGCACTTCTCCGCAGGAAATACGCACGTTTTTTGTATGCTGATTCCCGCCAGAATAATAGCGTTTTGCAAGCGTAATTAGCTTGCAGAATGCTAGCGTTTTCCTAGCGATCTGTAGCATCGCTTGGAAAACTGATTGACAGGTTGGTCACACGAGTCAAACATAGTGTTTGACAAGTGTGACCAACTTTTTACTATTGATGCCGCCTATGCCGCATCAATAGTAAAAAGATCTAATGTAAAAATAATAAAAAAAATAATAAATAATGATATTCTCACCTTCCGGCGGCCCCCGCAGCCTTCCCGCCTTCAGCGACGCTCCCGGCAACTCCGGTCCCAGGAGTGCTTTGCGACAAATCACACCGATGACGTAGCATCTCGCGAGACCGCTATGCCATCTGGGTGATTCTCGCAAAGGACTCTTGGGACCGGAAGTTGCCGGGAGCGTCGCTGAAGGCGGGAAGGCTGCGGGGGCCGCGGGAAGGCTGCGGGGCCGCCGGAAGGTGAGAATATCATTATTTTTTATTTTAATTATTGTTTTACCAGGGATATGGTACCCAGGGCCTGGAGGAGAGTCTCCTCTGCTCCAGACCCTGGGTACCATCCGCACATGAACCGCTTACATTGCGCATGGTGGGCACAGCCACATGCGGAAAGTAAGCGGTTCAATGCATTCCTATGGCGGCGGAATCACCGCGATTACGCTAAATTAATGAACATGTTGCTATTTTTTCCGCGAAGCGTTTTTTTCGCGGAAAAAAACGCAACATGTGGCCAAAACATGCGGAATCAATTAACATGTATAGGATGCTTAATGCTTGCGTTTTTATCGCGTTTTTACCGCGGAAAACCGCGGAAAAACCGCGAAAAAAACGCAATTATTCCTGATCGTGTGCACTTAGCCTCACTCTGCGAGGTGATCGTGAACAAGCGTTATTAAAAATAATCGTTTTATGATTATCTTACTGTGTAAACAGGTAGCGCAAAGAAATCCTTGTTCTCAGTGGTGCACTGCTCTGTGCAAATGTGGCTTGTGCTGCCGACCCTATGCACACTGAGCGATCAAATGAACCTCACTGTGTGGGCATCATCTACTTAGGGCTGCCTGTGTAAACAGGCATTTTACATGACCATTGGTTGGTCCATGTGCACTGACCTCAAAGAAGTGGTGCACTACTTGGACAACCCCTTCTCATACCTCACACTTGGCCCTGATAAAATAAAAAAGCTTATACTCCCGTCCCTTGTCAGCTCAGTTCCCGCGGTGTCGACACTCGCTCTCCCCGGTGCTCCCGTGCGGTTGTTGTGATGCTTCGTTGGACATCAGCTGCAGGCTGGACTTCCTCTTCATGTTCAATTTGTCCAAAGGCGGAGACAGCGACGCCAGCACTGATTAGGCTTCAGGGTCACGTGTCGTGACCACCACACGGGAGCCCCGGGGGGAGAGAGTGCAGACACCTTGGGTACGATGCCGGCACAGGAGGTGAGTATAGGTTTTTTTATTTTATCGGGGCCAAGTGTGGAGTATGAGAAGAGTTTTTTTTTTTTTCTAGTAGTGTACAATCCCTTTAAGGTCTCCTTAATACATCTGTACTTGTAACATCCGCTTTTTTCACTGATTCCACACGTACCCATTATAACCTATGGGACTATGCACATGTTCGTGCTGTTCCACCGACCTGGTGTCTGGGCAAAAAACACAGAGACATGTCCATTTTCTCCAGCAGAGTGGATGACACGGGCCAGTACGAATCTATGGGTCCGCAGAAAACATGTACACCTCACGGATGGCTCTGTGTATAGTCTGTGGGCTGTTCGTGTTTTACATTGTAAAGTATTGGAGACGCTTTGTAATTATTTTCTTTCTCTATACTGGAAAAACACTGATGACCACAGTGATGGTAGAAACGGACACACTGATGACACCAGTATCGGTTTTCGCGTTCGTGTCTTTTACGGACGTGTGAAGGAGGCCTACCAACCCATTCTCAGTCTCTGTAGCTTGGGTATAAATGTTTAAAGGAAATTATCATCAAAAATGACTTATTGTTTAAATCAGGTTTTTGTGTTACATGTATTTCTAGAGAGAAAATTGGCAATTTTTTTTTCATATCGCAATCTATTACTATTTTTTTAATAAATTGATAAATGTAATCTTACAATTATCATATTGGTCACTGGGGTTATTTTATCCTCCTACTTCCGATCTTCTTGGGAAGAGTTTACAGCAGTTTTCCTTATCAGGCATGATTACAATGACATATCTGATAACACCAGATCCACCAATCACAATGGGTGGTATCACAGCTGACCCATCCCCCTCCGTCACAATGACTTTTGCACACATTCATTAAATGCTTGAACACAAAGTCAGAGTTTGTTCATTGCTTCTATTATAAATGTTGATTTCCTGAAGCAACAAGAAGCACGAGTCTAAAGTAGCCCGGTGGCCAGTGTGAAAATTTTAGGATTTTATATTTTTCTTTTTATACTGAAAAACATTGCTAAAAATGAAAATAACCCCCAACCGCCCAATAACGTAATTTGAATAATAACTTTCTGATGATACATTTCCTTTAAATGAGTGTATATCGCACTCTATGGGAGATTATTAACAACCATATACCATATGAAACAATGTGCCATAGGACACATGACGTGCCAGGAGGCTCAGTCAGCAAGCGTGAATTCCAGTTCCAAAAAACAAAAGTTCAGGAACCTTCACAGAAAAATGAAAAAGTGCTTTATTGGGCTACCAGCATCTCGCACTACACATCGGCCTTCACAAAGACTAACCTATTGTGGCATGCTGGTTGCTCAATAATGCACTTTTTCCTTTTTGTATCTGCAGATGCTAGCAACTTTCTTTTTCTACATGCACCATATGACACATTTTCTTTTTGCATGGGAGCCTATGGATGACGAAGGCTGCTGTCACTAATGTTGGCTGCTTTCTCCTTAGAGGTCTATATGGTACATACTGAAAATTTCAGCACATCCATTGAAAGACCGTTGAATCGGAGCACTAGAGTGATTCTGATTTTGATTAAAAGTTTGTTCTGTACAGTTTCAATGTGTAACCAAAAAGAGGCCAATTTGTAAGCGCTCATTCATATATATTATTAAATCAAATACCCAAGAAAGTATATGAAAACCAGAGCCAGTTTATAGAAAAATACAAAAACAATTTTATTGAATTACAGAACAATTTAAAAAGACATAACAATCATCGTATATGATATTAATGACAAAGAAGAAGGCAAAAAAAAACCTAAAAAACGTTATTCAAAAATGTAAATGCATGAAAAAATACATAAAGGATACTGGTATAATGTCAAGAAAAAATGATGACTATGCTGTGGTATACATATATAGATCTGTCAAAGTGAAGTGCCTAGTGCACATCTCAAAGGGATTATAAATGTAGTGTTTTGACATTTGTCCCATCAATAGGAGGATAATCAAAGAATATTATTTAGCGTAATAGAAAAGAAAAAATGTTTTTAATGTGCTCAAATGAAACAAAAAAAGGGCAAAATTATACTAAATATTAAGAGGCAAGACAAATCATGTATCCAACCTAGGCATGTCATAAATACACAGTATACATAAGCGGAAGGAACTATGTAAACATGAATCAGTACACAGGAAAAATATATCAAACGACTGCGCAAGTGCAAATACAGCCGAAAATGCTAACAGCTGATGGGTATAGAGAGGCAGACATGCCTATAATATCGAATAATAATGGTATATACCTAGATGTATACATATATAAATAGAGATAAGGCTAAAAGATAATGCTATACAAATCAATATCCATATATATATAGAGGGGAAGCACAAGTATATATATTTTACACAAAAGAAACTATTATACATGCATGTACTACTATAGCCTTTGATATACCATCATATAAGTATACAAATATTGTTGTGTCCCACAGCCCCCCCGAGGAAGCATTTTGCGAAACGCGCGTTGGGGCTCTCCTGCCCGTTATTCAGTAAGTTTGGATACTCTATCTATCTGTGTTTATTGTCTCCATGTGTTATTGAGTTTACTCTGCACTACCATGTTACTTGTGGACACATGGGAAGGAATCCTTTAGCAACATGTTGCGGATTATAGTCTTTAATCACCACATTGGTATTTACATGTGTGTATATATATATGCATGTTGGCAGGCTTAGTACGATAACAACATATGCACTCTGCCTAGATGCTTATTTGATCTTCACAGGAATTATATATATATCTGATTTCTATGCTTTTGGCTGTGGGACACAACAATATTTGTATACTTATATGATGGTATATCAAAGGCTATAGTAGTACATGCATGTATAATAGTTTCTTTTGTGTAAAATATATGGGAGCACATTAGCAATTTTGGCTGTACTTGCACTTGCGCAGCCATTTGTTATATTCACTCTGTGCATTGATTCATGCTTGCATGTACTAATACTTGTGCTTCCCCTCTATATATATATGGATATTGATTTGTATAGCATTATCTTTTAGCCTTATCTCTATTATATATGTATACATCTAGGTATATACCATTATTATTCGATATTATAGGCATGTCTGCCTCTCTATACCCATCAGCTGTTAGCATTTTCGGCTGTATTTGCACTTGCGCAGTCGTTTGATATATTTTTCCTGTGTACTGATTCATGTTTACATAGTTCCTTCCGCTTATGTATACTGTGTATTTATGACATGCCTAGGTTGGATACATGATTTGTCTTGCCTCTTAATATTTAGTATAATTTTGCCCTTTTTTTGTTTCATTTGAGCACATTAAAAACATTTTTTCTTTTCTATTACGCTAAATAATATTCTTTGATTATCCTCCTATTGATGGGACAAATGTCAAAACACTACATTTATAATCCCTTTGAGATGTGCACTAGGCACTTCACTTTGACAGATCTATATATGTATACCACAGCATAGTCATCATTTTTTCTTGACATTATACCAGTATCCTTTATGTATTTTTTCATGCATTTACATTTTTGAATAACGGTTTTTAGGGTTTTTTTGCCTTCTTCTTTGTCATTAATATCATTACGATGATTGTTATGTCTTTTTAAATTGTTCTGTAATTCAATAAAATTGTTTTGTATTTTTCTATAAACTGGCTCTGGTTTTCATATACTTTCTTGGGTATTTTACAGTTTCAATGTGGTGACAATGCAGGACTGAAGTCCATTGTCCACCAAATACCTGTGACCAAAAAATTGCCATGGGAATTCTGATGGCATTTCATGGTCATGCAACTGAAAATTATGCAAAAATGTCCACTGATTTCTTGCATTTTCTTGACTGAACAACTCAAAATAGCAAAAAAGAAGCTTTCAAGAGGCCCAGCTACCCGTTTGGAATTTCAGATCTAGATTTTTCATTATAAAAAATGACAACGATCCATATACAGCTCTTGCAAAAATTAAGAGGCCACCACATCAAAACCCTGTCATGGGCAGCCCAATCTCTACACCTGAACCCCATTGAAAACCTTTGGAATGTAATCAAGAGGATGATGGATAGTCACAAGCCATCAAACAAAGAAGAACTGCTTAAGTTTTTGCGTGTGAAACTGGTGGAAAGCATGCCAAGACACATGAAAGCTGTGATTAAAAATCATGATTATTCCACAAAATATTGATTATCTGAACTCTTCCTGAGTTAAACATTAGTATTATTGTTTCTAAATGATTATGAACTTGTTTTCTTTGCGTTATTTGAGGTCTGACAGCACTGGGTTTTTGTTTTTTAACTTTGACTATTTTTCTTTGTCAGAAAAAAAATAAAAAAATTTTTGCTTGGAAATTCGGAGACATGTTGTCAGAAGTTTATAGACTTAAAAACAATTTAAATTTTACTAATAAAATGTACCTATAAAGAGAAAAATCCGACAAACTGAACATTTGAAAGTGGTCTCTTAATTTTTGCCAGACCTGTATATTGACAGTCTTATAAGACTCTTCGTTAACTTTTAGTTTACCTGCACATATGATATATTTAGGGCAAATAATTCAATGGCAGACTCCATTAATTCAACATGATATATTGGTCAATTACATGGCCATGTCATAAAATGACACTTGGTGTAAGATGTTGGCATCTACATGCCATCATTGAAAACATCTTGTTGGCAGCCATAGTGAGATATATTCTATTAAAGCAGAGCTCTGATATCTTTGGTAGTCCCACAGGAAATTAATGGAGCGATAATGCACACGTCTCCAGTCAAATAGGTGACAAGCGAACTCTAGCAAACCCAGGCAAGTGATGGGGTCCACCAAGCATGGATAAACCCTCTCTGCCCAGGCTTTAAGTTGCATGTAATCTATTGAGCAGTCTGAGGATCTGGCTCCACATGCAGCAGTTTAGTCTGTTAGACACCACATTTCAGTGGCTAAACATGGAAGTAGATGTCCCTTCTGATGCCCATTGTGGAATGGCAATGGCATTGTCATGGCAGCTGGTAGGCCTCCTGAATCCTCCCATGGCTAGGCTCATAGGAGATGGGTAAGTTGACAATACACTGCACTATTATTGCAGTGTGCTCTATTAGTGATCTGTCATTTTAAGTCTTCTGGTGATCCAATGAAAAAAAAAAAATATACAAATTTATAATTCCCATGCGTAACTAAATGTTCAGCTTTGAAAATATCATAATGTTTATCCCATGCGGTGAACATCCAAATGATAAAATACAATTGGTTAAAAAGAGATCAGTAAGTTATGCTTCCCAAAAAATCCAAACCCAGATTAAACTCTGTAGACTGAAAAGTTTAAAAAAACGTTATAGCTCTTGGAAGGTGAGGAGGAAAAATTGAAAGTGAAGAAGGGGCCCGGCGGGACTCCCACAAAAACCTGGATTCGGCCCTGATGCCTTGTGTTCAGGCTGTCAGGATATACTGGAAATTACAGTTTTGCATCGGCTGATGAGCCACAGGTTAGAGATTATGGACTAATGCAATAATTGAAACAGCTTCTAAGCCATCTGCTGGCGTTTAGGTCACATTTTGCATAGCTCTTGGTGTTTTCCTTGGCAGGATTCAAGAGCCTCTTAGTTTTTCTCATTTTCAGCAGGACTGTTCTCTATTTTGCATTCCTCGGTCTTTGGATGTACAGTTCTCAGTTTCTTCTCTTTCCACTTGGCTGCCATTGTGTAACTGACATTATAATTCATCTAAATAAGGCATGAAAAGGCCGGACTAACACTTTGTTCCCGGGAGAATTTACACAAGATAAGGTCCATGTGAAGCACATCATCTGACCAGGTACAATAACATTCTTGGAATAGCTTCTTCAGTGGAGTAGATTCTTGAGACATGTTGTGTTCACTGCTCTAAATTCTTGAAAAATATTTGTTACGGCAGATTTGCTTTAGTGCATTTAACATGGACATATCTGTCATACATTTACTGAAGTCACGTCGGCCTTGGTTAGTATGTAAATAAATGGTCGTCTGATATATGGACGCTCGAGGTTCAGCCTAAGGGCACCCTCTTTTCAACCATCAAGTTACTTCTATATCTAGATTGGAGTTATTTCTGGCAATTTCCATGAATAGGTCATGCTTTGCATGCATGTCTGTGTAAAGTCCCACTGCTGATCATGCATGTCATAGCCAAAGGAAAGTTTGTTCAGATCTCCAAGACAGGACTATATTAAGGCTTAGATCAGGAGACATGTGAATTGGTATTGGAGATCTCTAAGAATACAATGGCATCCTTCACTCTAAGAAATTAGAAAATGCATTAAATTGTGGGGTTATGCTGGTGAAAGCATGCATATTGGATTTGTATATCACACCCCCACTATGACGTAGCTATTGTATCCATTTACAGTAGTAAACCTGGTGGTCACATTATTAATTATACCATTTGACTGCCATCCTTGTTTTCCACTTCTGCATAGATGCCAATCTCATCCTTCACTGGCACAGATAATGGAGAGAGAGAGAACTGATAGTAATGCAGGTGGAATGAATTGTGCTCTGACCTCCTATCCCTGCTCTGTACAAGCAGAAAATGGTTCTCCTTAGCCTCCATCCTTTATATTGGCTGTATTAGCCCCCTGATTGGTTGCGCTAGATCAGGTGATGTTATAGTTTCAGGGCGTTATGGAAAAGTCTGCGTGCCCACACCTGATGTCATTAGTCTTCAGCAGCGTATGAAATTAGTAGGGACATGAATCTCAGGAAATTCAACTTGAAGTTGATCTGCCCATCTGCATTGAGGGCCTGGCAAATTCGGCTAGGGGCTCTCTTTCATGGCTAATAAATATGCAAACGTGTCATTGGTGCATTTTTACCACCAAACTAGGTGGAATTGAGCCTTATGAGGAGCTTTTGAGCTGTAAAATGCCTCTATATACTGTTCTTGTACAGGGGCTCTCCTATGTGAGGCATCCTACTTATGAGGTCAATATACCATTAAAAACCTTTAAACTTCACACGAATGTAGCATCTCATTAACAATTGTTCTGTGTGCATGAAAGTTCGGGCAGCCTGTCCAAACAGGCTATTAAATTGTGCTTTCAGGTAGTCAAAGGGTATTTAAAGCCGCAGGTCAGCTAGTCTAAGGGTCCCGTCACACTCTTCAATGTCCCAGCAATCCCACCAATGATCCGACGTGGATGGGATCGCTGGGACATCGTTAGCTGATCGCTGGTGAGCTGTCACATGTGCAAACTCACCAGCGATCATGACCAGCGAGCACACTGGTATCCAGGGTACACATTGGGTAACTAAGCGCTGCACCGCGCTTAGTTACCCGATGTGTACGCTAGATACCAGGTCCCAGCTTCTGCTGTACGCGCTGGTAGCTCGCTGATCGTTGGTCTCCCGCTGTCACACGCAGCAATGTGTGCTGGCCAGTGAGACACCAACGATGAAAAAATGGGTCAGGCCATTCGACGACGATCAGCGATACCCAGCAGGGGGGCTGGTCGTCACTGTGTCACACTAAGCGAGATCGAGATCGCTGGCTAGGTCGCTGTTGCGTCACAAAATCGGTGACGCTTCAGCGATCTTGCTTACTGTGACGGGGGCTTAAGGGTAGGAGCACACAACCTCTTTATCAAGCAGTTAAAAATATCCATTTTTCAAGCAGAATACTCTTGGGGAAATTTTCTCTTCCTCTGGTGTTTTCCAAACCTGAATTGTCATTTTTTTTAGTTTTTAATAGTGATGAGCGAACGTGCTCGGATAAGGCGTTTTCCGTCCATGTCCGGGTGTTAACCGAGTGCCTTTAGAGTGCTTGAATAATATGTTGAAGTCCTTGTGGCTGCCTGACTCGCAGCTGTTCAACAGCCACAACACATGCCGTGATTGCCTCATTGTTAGGCATATTCCGAACATATTATTCGAGCACGCTGAAGACGCTCTGTTAGCACACGAGCGTGCTCAATCAACCTTATCTTGGCACGTTTGCTCGTGTTAAAGTTGTTATATGAACGCTTTTTTGACCTGCAGTGTTTTTGGGGCGTCTTTTGTACTGATGTTTTCCACGTGGTTTTATCAAACAAAAACTGGGCATCTTTTGAGCCTTTCCAGTGACTGACTTGTTGTAAGCAGAAGTCGGCTGAAGAATGGTAAGGTCACTTATTTTAACTTCTTGGCGTTTTTAGAAACCTGAAGCGGTTAAGACGTCCAGAAGACTGAACATATGAACAGCAAGTTGTTTTTACGTAGAAATGTTCATGCTTTTGAGCATTTTGTTAGGTCTTTTTCAGGCGGGATTCGGAATGGATTTTCTCCAAACCCTCCTGAAAAAGCAGCAGTATGCACATACCATAAGATCCCATACAGCTTTTGGATCTCCTCAAGGAGAATCATTTCCTTCTTAGAGCTGCTTTGAAAAACATCTTACCCAGCCGACCTGTACCCTATTACTAATCGGATAAAAAACTGTGGCACATTGCCATGTACAAAGGAGTGCCTCCTATATGAGTTCTCGTGTCTCAGGATTGTACAATTTGTCAGAGAGACCTCAAATCAGGCAAAGAAAACAATAGAAACTCAGTTCTCCCCTCCCTGCCCACCCAAAAAAAAACCACCTCTCGTTCTTCTGGGTAGCACCAGAGGATGAATACGGTAAGTGCCCGTATACAAAAAGGTTGAGTATTCATGTCCATAATAATAATTATTGGATTCATCAATAAATGACATTCTGTTCTGTCCCTTGAACCTCCTAGAGAATATTTTGTTTCTGCCAGAGAAGCTGATGCCAACTACTGTATGTATTTTGCCACATCTCCCATTTGTGTCATTGGTGAACCATGTAGTACATGGTCAGGCCTAGTCCACCTGACCAGGACCAGCCTTTGTATGTGGTCCTATTACTTCCTAAAACGTAAGAAAACAAGGGCAGCCCTTCCGAGAAGGAAACCTGAGATATGCCACCTGGCTAGCCACCAGAGTGAATGTGATGTCCAGATGAAAGTATAGACGTTCATCTGATTTCATATTCTTCTACGCCACCTACTGAAAGAATGAAGCCGCGCTAAGGAAGAGCAGGGGTAGGAGTTCCTTCCATTTCTGTTTTTTATAATAGTGCATTAGGTTTTATTTTTTTCTAACAAATCACTAAGTACTACATAAAGTATTGTTTCATTATACATTATTTATTTAAAAAAAATACACGGCGAAAGATTGGTCATAAAATGTTGCTTTGTAAAATGACTTGGACGCTCAGGCAGTTCATACTGTGGCCACAAGGTGGCAGGATTAAATTATTTAAGAAAAGCCGTCCTACAGATCAGTTCCGAGTACCCGAAGGCAAATCAAGAGGAAGCAGTTATAAAGGGCTTGTTCCCAGCGGTTACACCACAACTTTCAGTAAGCATTTGGGAACCCCAGGACAATAGCTCTTTTGTGTTGTGGTGTTTTTTTCTTTCCTCCTTCAAAACATTTGCTGTTTCTGTAGATTGATCTGCTGATTTTTAAAATATGCTTGAAATGTTCTTTATTTGGCAGCTTATTGCTTTCCCGTGTAGAACCACAATTTCCAGACTACCTTATTAGTTCTAGGAGCCATCCTTTCTGAAGGTAGTGGCTAAGTGCACTCCTTATGTTGCACAATCTTGATATGAATGTTTTCTTCCCTTGATCTTCCAGCTATTACAACATCTTTTCACTGTTAAACTCACGTGGAGGCCTATGCACCTCTGTGGTACTGTGGGGTTAGTGCTCACATGTATGTGCAGTACCAGTAGAGTGATGTACCCTAGATGTCCACCATGGACAGGTCCTACCAGGGGCGGTGTGCTAGTAAGCGATTGACAGTCAGCGGCCCGAGCTCTGCTCACAGTCATTGTGCTAGCAGGAGACAGCGTGGCATCTGTAGCTTCGGAGGAGAGCAGCGACCCGGACAGTTTCAGATCAGCATTGACAAGCTCTATAGTAAAGAGCTTGCGAGATGAGATTATTTGCCTAGGAGATCGGCTACCTCCCAGTAGCGGTGGCTGCACAACCAGGCAACAGCAGCAAACCATGTCATTAAAAATCCTTACATTTTTGAGAACTGAGGTTTTTTTGTAAAAACTTTGAAATTTGCTGTTTTTGTGATGCGGAGAAAACCCTTTTAACTTCTACTAATCGTAGCGTATCCTAATTTAGACTCCAACCGCTAACCTATTGCAGACTTTACTGGGGAGCGCAGTAAGCTTTACTGTTTCCATTACAGTAATTCCGATGGTCATTAAATCATTGTAATTCATCCAAAGCATGGGTGATAACTAGAATATCAATCGTGGGTCAAATATGTGGAACCCCTGCAAATTGAGAGAATGGGGCACATTTTTTTCCATGAAAATGGAGCTGCAGTACATTTGCCCGACCTCCACTCATTCTCTGCCAGAGAAACCCAAATACAGCAGCAATTGAGTGTACGCACTGCAGCTCCTATCTGATGGGAATAAAAGTGCCGTTCTGGCGATCGGTAAGGTCCAAGCAGTTGGGCTCCAATTTAGATGTTTTGACCTAAGCGGAACACCCAATAAAATGTAACTACACTGGAAACATTTTCTCTCTTCTAATTGTCCCTAAGGTGGCAACAAGTCTCTGTGCCGAAACGTGGACAATTATATCAAACTGTTTAGGGTGTTTTCTAAAACCTGCCATGGGCAGCCAATTTAAGATGATGTTCCTTGGCTCCCCAGTAAGCATGACTACTCAATGACTTTAAAGCCATTAGATCTACCAAAAATAAAAGTATGAAGTGTAAAATCTTCCCCAAAAATTTCTGATGCACCTTAGAGGATTACACATTAGTCAGGTGTCTAAAGGCTCTGGTTGTTACTTGCCTTTCCCCCCAACCCCACACTGTTGGTTTCAGGTTGATTTTTCTTTTGTCTGATCGTGTTGATGAGTGGGTAAAGCAGCATTTAGCCACTTGTCTCCACCTAAGAAAAGTGTGAGTGGTGATTGCTGTTTCCCAAATGATAGCTGGACCTTCAGTTATTCAGTGTTTGTGGTTCCATCTTTCGCTGCTATCTAAGGGCCCTGTCACACATAGAGACACACCAGCGATCCCGACAACGATATGCACTTGTCAGGATCACTGGTGTGTCGCTACATGATCGCTGCTGAGCTGCCAAACAGGCAGCGATCAGGACAGCGACACTGCGGGTAACGTCGCTTAGTTACCCGCAGTGTACGTTGGATACCTGCCTGCTGGTGCAAGGAGCTGGTAACCAAGGTACACATCGGGTTTCCAGGCGCTGCGCGGTGCCTGGAAACCCGATGTGTACCTTAGTTACCAGCTCCCCTGCAGCAGCGCGCTGGTATCTAACGTACACATCGGGTTTCTAGGCACCGCCCGGCGCCTAGAAACCCGATGTGTACCTTGGTTACCAGCTGATTGCTGGTCTCCCGCCTGTCACACGCAGCGATGTGTGCTGGCCAGCAGGAGACCAACGATCAAAAAATGTCCAGGACATTCAGCGACGATCAGCGATACCCAGCAGGGGGCTGATCGTCGCTTAATGTCACACACAGCGATATCGCTGTGTGTGACGAGGGCTTAAGGCTTTCATCTTATCGGGAAGCCTCATGTGGGCACCACAGTAGAAAAGCTCTTCTATATTGTGCAAATACAGAGCCAATTTACAGTATATATATATATATATATATATATATTTATTTTTTTTAAATATTTTCTGATATATGTAATATCTTGTACTCCATCCTACACTGAGGCTTCTAGTAAACATTTCATTTCATCGGTTGGAGTGGCTTTCACATCTCAAACTGGTTTGTCCTCTCTATTGCTTCCTGGCGGCTCAGGAAGAGGCAACTAATGGTGAATATTATAACAAAGACCATGCCATCAGATAAAGATCTCCTTGTGGCCAGGAGTTTTCTCATGAACATCTTGAGAAGTTCCATGAGGTACAGTATTGCTGTAGTGTCCCGTCTATGTGACCGTGGTTGACTAGTTCTTGTGTCCATAGTGAATCCTCATAGACGCCTGTGCTCCCTTTTCTGTGCCTTTGCCTTGTCGTAATGTATTTTAGATTTATCTTATGTCATACATGATAAATCTAATTAGTTACCGTGTACATTGTGTACATCATTCTGTGTTATGTAGTATTGTATCGTTTCATATTCCATTGTGATGGCTCCTGTATTTATTTTGCAAATCATAAATTCCCATGAATCACTCTGTAGTCTGGGCAGTTTTGGTACAACTCTCCACAATGTTGTCAAGACATCAAAAGATCCTAAATCCAAGGCACCAGTCCTTCTCCCCCGATTAATAGCTTTATTAATTACAGCATAAGCAAAGCAAATAGCCTCTAACGTTTCGGCCACATAGGGCCTTTGTCGAGCCAGAAATGAGCAGAAGTGTATGATTATTGTAATTTGCTTTGTTTATGCTGTAATTAATAAAGCGATTAATCGGAGGAGAACATCTGGTGCCTTGGATTTTGGATCTTTTTTGTCTTTTGTATTTCCCATTGAGTTCTTAAAAGTTTATCATATGATAAAATGAGTGTTTTAAGGGGGCCATACAGAACATGTTATTTAATCATTAGTCAGGTAGGAGGAGCAAGAGGCCCATTTGATGTTTATGGTTATGACCCAACTTTTCCCTTTTAGCCGATGTCAGGGAAAAGAAAGCTTGGACTTGTTAAATTTTAACATGCACGACCCTGTTGCTTTCTTCTTTAAGAACACATGGATACTCGGTTAGGTTAGGTTCACATTTGCATGTATGCGTAGGACGTACACTTTACAAACCTATACAAGTATAGGTTGAACTACGTCTGTCTGAATTTTGACATGTATGTCCATCACGGTCTCTATTTTTATTTTGCTTTATTCTTTTCTTAACTAGTTTTTGATCTTCTAATGGTGCAGACAGCAAAACATATAAGGTTTAGACAAGGATCACACGTATACAGTGCTGTCTCCCCGATTGGGCCCTTCACTTCAATGGAGTTGACTGCATCGGCTTAATAGAAGTGCATGGCTATGTTAGAGCTCTGTTCGGGTTTCCTTAGTGCTCAGCACACAGCATTATTATTAGCGTGAAGTTTAGTTTATTGGAACGTACTAGAACAGCAGGCGTGAGGTTTAGCTTGGAGAAATGGTCAAGCATACACAATGCATTTCTATTCATGGTCTACAAGGCTGAAGATGCTTAGTAAATCTAAAATGTAATACACCACATAATACAAAAACATAAGAGCAAACTCTAAAAGAGAGGAGCAGGCCACTAAGGGCCTCCATACACAATAGATAGCTGGTGGCCAAACGATGATTAGGCAAATCGATGGTTTGACTGTCTATCTCTCCTGATTCCTCCATGCACTCGAACACTGGCTCTGCTGAGCTTCTGTGCTCTCTTCTAGAGAGCCATTGCCAGACTCCTCTGGTGGCGACTTACCTTACAGAGAAAAAAGGATCCGAATTGGGACCCATGTGATCCTTATCTTCCTGACATCAACTGTTGGGGAGAGTCAGGAGTCCCCAATGCACATTAGACTAGTATCACCAGCCTTGGCCAACTTTGGCCTGTTATGTAGGGGGACCTTAGATCACAACATAAATTACATGCTAAATAAACAGTGTCTACCACTCAATGAGAAAAGGGGAGTAATATTAACAATTTCACTGCTGAATCACTTTTGAGCCGGTTTACTGGACAAAGTGAAAGGCAATGCCGATCAGACTGCTGTCACCCTCTCTGGTTTACCTTCTAAAATATCTAATCCTCCTTGAAAAAAGAGCATCGCTCCCCCCCCCCATAATACCCCTAAATATAATCCCTCATTGCATGCAGTCTCAATTCTCCTTGACATGAATGGACCTTACCAAAACTTTGCAGCACTTTATCTCTTTAAAACTTCGCTTCATTTTTGTGGACTCTGACCACATATTCATTGATAATCCGTGGTCTGGTCACTGGTGGGATTTTTATAATGTGACAGTTATAAGTTCTTCCAAGATGTTTTCAGATATAAAGTTACATATTGTAATATATACTGGATCACTCGTGCCAAAAACCTGCTTCCACTTTTTTATTTGGTGTTTGTTCCATTCACATAAAGCAAGCATACATATTAATGGGGGATGAGCTTCAATGTTGTCATCCTACAAATAACTAAAGGGGTTCTCCTGACTTCATAAATGATCCCCTATCTTCTAGATAAGTGACAATCATTAAATGGAGCAGCAGACCTCTTGCGCAGCTAGCCAGTTTTTCAAGGCCTCCATTCTTGCATCTGGGGGGAAAACGGAGACGTGCCAGTCCTCCTGTTTGGCAATCATGTGGGTCGCACCAGTTTGACCCTCAATGATCTAACAATTATCACTTTTGTCCAGGGGATACTTTTTTGTAGACAAGAATTCCCCCTTTAATACATGTATGGCTAGCTTTGTTATTCACTTATCCATTTTTCAGTTATTGAACCTCTGAAATCAGATCTGTGACTGTAATGGATCATTCCCGAATTCTGTTTTTATGCCGCTAGTTTCACGGCAAATGACATTCCCATTTACCATTGAAATGTCTGTATTTAAACTAAATATTAACTATTTTCTTTTAATTTTGTGCTTTTGTAGGAAAAATGATATTACTTATAGACCTCATTCTTGGCACTCTACAAAATTTATTGAAAATCCCATGGAGTCTTTGACTGCACAGCTTGCGAGCTCAAACTTCAACCCTACATGGGGGAACAGATATCATTCCAGGTAATTGTTTTTAATAATGTCTATTGCTTATAGTAGTGCAACTTCCCCTTATATGTGCTCTTATCATGCAAGTCCTCTTGTTTTTATGGAAGATATGCCATCACCAGAGGGGTCTAGCAGCAGCTTAGTCCCCATTCAGCTCATGGGGTTAGGAGGTGGACGACCAGCTAAGGTTGTGGAGCATCAGGATATTGGCTGTAGCTTCAAGCAATGTAATCTCCGCATTGAAGTGATATTTAAGAGCATAAGAAAATAATTAAATATAGTCTAATGGGCCTAAAGTACACGCCTTATGCTTATTACAGTGTTATACGGTGTGTTACACCGTTTTGTCAGAACTACTGTGACTTATCTCTGCACCGTTTCTTGGTTTTATTTCATAAACTTGTCTATTACATTGTATTATAGAAAAGCAAAAAACTGAACTGAAGTAGACTTGAATGACATGCAAAATGTAGAAGCATGTTCATACTGGATATAAAAGCAAGCAAAACCAAGGGAATAAGCAATGTGTGTATATACCCTAATGAAAATAGATAAAAAAAGCAAGTGCATTAAATAATTAACATAGGGTACTTGGTAAACACTGTTTTGATCAAAAAAGTATAAAGCTGTCCCACCACGGCAAGGTGTACCCATTTGAGACAGTAACTACACGCTCTAAGGTTAAAACCTACCTGGTGTGAATAGTGGCAGAGAGTCTGGGTCCCAAATGGACACCCAGCTTCAGAGGGACTATATATGAACTACACAACTCAGTAGAAAGGAGGCCACACCCTATTTGTACTGAATACAAAAATGCTAAAGAAAAGCAAAAAACTGAACTGAAGTAGACTAGAATGACATGCAAGATGTAGAAGCATGTTCACACTGGCCATAAAAGCAAGCAAAACCAAGGGAAAAAGCAATGTGTGTATATACCCTAATGAAAATAGGTAATAAAGCAAGTGCATTAAATAATTAACATAGGGTACTTAGTAAACACTGTTTTGATCAAAAAAGTATAAAGCTGTCCCACCACGGCAAGGTGTACCCATTTGAGACAGTAACTACACTCTCTAAGGTTAAAACCTACCTGGTGTGAATAGTGGCAGAGAGTCTGGGACCCAAATGGACACTCCTTTCTACTGAGCTGTGTAGTTCTTATATATTCCCTCTGAAGCTGGGTGTCCATTTGGGACCCAGACTCTCTGCCACTATTCACACCAGGTAGGTTTTAACCTTAGAGAGTGTAGTTACTGTCTCAAATGGGTACACCTTGCCGTGGTGGGATAGCTTTATACTTTTTTGATCAAAACAGTGTTTACTAAGTACCCTATGCACTTGCTTTTTTACCTATTTTCATTAGGGTATATATACACATTTATTTTTCCCTTTGTTTTGCTTACATTGTATTATAATCCGGGGTAATTTAAGGTTGATATATGTACCTTCATTGACTGAACAGATATTGCTTATTTAATATACGCAAGCCCCCTTGACATATTTCAGCAGAGCCTGGCATCTTCAGGGACTTTATAGGGCTGATAGTATAAAAGCCAAGAAGGAGGAGTCCAGTCATCCGGGCGTGTCCCTCTATGCTTCTCCCAGCCAGGTTTGGTTGGATTGAGAAGTCTCCCCAGCTAGGGACCTGTCAGTCGAGCTAGCCTGAGAGAAGTCCGATCAATCCAGATGACTGTTCTCTCCATTCCCGGCTCCCTTATGTACCCTGTTTTCTCTCTATCTCAGTAGCATTTTAGAGTAAGAAATAGATGGCCGTAATGGGGCAGCCTGTCCCTGATTAATTTTACCTGTGACATAAGAAGCATAAATCACCTGATGGGTTCCTTAAGGATAGACAAATAATTTTAAAGCTGTGGAAAATGTAAAAGGCCCCCATATACATTAGATGAATCTGAAAGTCTCAGGGGGACTGGACAATCATCTGATGAGTATGGGGTCCTCCTGGCTCTTCCTCAACAGTTTATGTAGGGGGAAATATGCAGTGAGAATTCAATTTCCTTTTGTTCTGAAGGCAGACACCTACTCTGCCTATTTCGGCTTACTTGGCTTCCCCATAGAGAAAACAGGAATACTCAGTGAAGTGTCATGAGACTAGACATGTGCTTTTTTAGAATATTAATCGTTAAACTTTGTTATATAGGTTACATATAAATAAAGATAATTATTTTTTTAGGATGCAAACATAAGAACAAGATGACAATAATATGTATTCCTATTCTGTTAGTTGTAACATACATGATATATTTTGTTTTTGTTTTTTTTATAGCTCATCATCTCATGACTTAACAAACTCTTGGGACCAAACCAACCTGCACAGAACTTCTGGACATTTTAGTTCAGTGGGTAGCATGGACAGTATTGACCAGACCTACCAGTTTGGCAGACTATCTTCTGCCAAATCGAATAACAGCATAGATAATATAGGTAACCACAGTAAGAGGGATTCGGCATATGGATCATTCTCCACCAGCTTTATCACTCCGGATCATGCACTGTCTAAAAGTGGATCTGTTTCAACTGAAAATATATTGTATAAAATTAATGAATGGGACACTACAAAACCGGGACCCACAAAGACTGGGCAGTTTGTCCATGAAACCAAGGGAGCAGAAGATAAACAGGGATACCAGTCGCCTTCTACATTTTATGAGCGTAACAAGTCTCCAAGAGTAGATGATAATGGAGAAACAAAACATTCAGGACGATCAAGTTTTGGACCAGTTTGGCATGTTCCAGAGAAGAAAAAAACATCTTCACCTCCTCCACCACCACCTCCACTTCGCATCGATAGTTATGCCATTACTAAAACCCACGAGAAGCCTCATACACATTCAGAATTACCAGGCACACAGCACTTTAATGTTGCAAATAAGTCTCATTCAAGAGTTGACTGGAGTTCAGATCTTCCCGATTACCAGCAAAGACATATCAAGGGACCAGATAGGACTGTAGAAGATGTTAAACGAATTAGTAATGCTTCTTATCAGTCAGAAATCAATTTGGATCAAATAGGATCCTATCACGACAAATATCAGAACATTGCACCTCATTCCAATAGATTGCAACTTTCTCAGTCCACCACAGATGTAAGGTTTGCACAGCCATCATACAGTTACCACCACCAGCGTCAGTACAGCGATGAAAGCACTTTGTTCCAAAATTCAAGAGCTTCAGCCTCTATCAAAGCACAACCTCAACAAGTGACCTTCTATTCTGGAACTCATGAGCTGATGGTAGACCCAACACATGCTTATGGTCCACATCAGCGAAGAAGCTCCTTTAATTCTGAAAGCAATACTGGGTTAAAGGTAAAAGGAGATAATAATGGACAAAGTCGTGTTAGCAGTGCAGGAATCAACCTTCCACCTCAGGGAAGCATCACACAACATCAGTATAGGGAGGAGTATAGTAAAGTAGATGTCTTGGATCGAAGATCTCTCTCTCAAGACAATACTGCCCTAAAAAAACACTTATTGTCTACCTCAGCAGAACAATCCACCTTCACCAGAAAACTGTGAGAAATATAGTCCTAAAATGACAGGGAAAAAAGACGGTCATTCAAGCAGTAATGAAAGGATGAAGCCAAGAAAAAACAGTGATTACTACGAAGAACAATATGATATCCATAATTTTGCACAACATGTCCAGGCAAACAGAGCAGTCTCAAGCAATAAGTATAGATTACATCAGAAAGATTATTCTTGGAATGAAGAAGAAGAAAGCAAGATAACGCCTCAAATTTACCCCTATGTTGCATTCCCTAGCTCGGGAAGGAAGAAATCGATCAGTAAGCTCCCCTGAAACAAATGAAAAACAACCATTCACAGAGTCAAGCAAACAATCGCGAAGAAGTGACCGATTTGCAACAACTCTCAGGAACGAAATTCAACAGAGGCGGGCCCGTTTGCAGAAGAGCAAAAGCACAGCAGCATTAACTGAATCGAACGAAGGAGAAGAAGCAGAAAACTGGAAGCAGGATTCTATAGAAAGTATTACCCCTTCTTCTGATGGTTCTTTTTCCAACACGTATAAGAACCATTTAAAAGAGGCTCAGGCCAGAGTTTTAAGGGCTACTTCTTTCAAGCGTCGAGATTTAGAACCCAGTCTTGTTGACCCTACCCTTTCTCCCGAACGAAGAAACCAAGGGTATTGCGTTTCAAAACCTGTGTTACCCTCTGATGACACATCTTACCAGTTTGACAATCTTCAACCAAAGCAGAGTACAGCAACAAGCAATTCACAAAACATAACTCGCATTGGTGGCCGAAAAAGATTTACGGCACAACAAAAACTTAAATCCTACTCTGAGCCTGAAAAGATGAACGAAGTTGGGATTTATGAAGATAATCTTCAGCTTCAAAGCCGAGATGCCACTCAAGGAACAGTTGGTTCTTTTGCTGATAGATGGAAATTTTTTGAAGAGACAAGCAAAAGTACACAACCTCAAGCTGCTCCGAAACCACCGCCTTTCATTGCGACAGAAATCAATGTCAAGTATGAGACACACAATGTCAAAGATTTTGAAAAAGAACCTGCCGAACCATTGTATGAAAATAGGTCTCGGGCTGCATCTCTAGGCTTTGAACATCAGCCTGATAAGGATAGAAATCGTAGAGAGGAATATCATGGGGTCAGTTATAAATCTTCTGATAACATTGCACCACATCAGCTTCCGAGGTTAGGTACGTTTGCAGAATACCAAGCATCTTGGAAAGAGCAAAAGAAACCTTTAGAAAGGAAGAATTCTGGCAGATGCCATTCAGCTGATAATATTCTGGATGCTGACTTTGACCAGTCTCAAAAATCACAGTACATGCATGAGAGGTCAAGATCATCTCCTACAACTGATTTCTACACTCAGGTAAATTTGTTTCTCTACCATTGTCATATTTCATCTGCATATTTTTAAAGCAGATCTGTCAGCGTGATATGCTGCTATGTGAGGACAGCATAGAATGGATACAAGTCTGTCCTCTATTAACCAAAACAGTACAAAAAATTTAGGGGCAAAACAGTGGTGCATTAATAAGAGGAGCACTCCACCTTCCCTTCTCACAGTGATGGCTGTGTACGCATAGTAGCTTGTTAATCACTCGGAGGATGATGTCAGGAGAGCTCTCATAAATACATTGAGTCAAAAACTGTCTGATATTCTTTGATTGCTCCAATAATCCAATCATCACTATATTTGCTTTTTTTTTTTTTTTTTTTTGCCAACTAGACCCGTCCGTATAATTTGATGATAGATCTACGTTAACATTTGTGTTAAAGGACCGCATACCTCGTGGGCTTTTACGGATTGTGTTTGGTCTTCCGCTTGTGATATTTTGGTGTGAAGCAATTCTGAATTAATGATGCTTGAAATCAATAGTGTCATCACCAGCATATCGCCTACGTGATGGGTAGAGACGCACGTGACAATTAGAAAGATTAAAATATCAATATTTTATTTAGAGAAATTATTAAAAATGAATACATCCAAAATAACAATAACAAAGTGCCTCAAAATGTTAAGAATATCTGACAGAAAACAGTAGCAGACCAGCCTTAGAAAGTGAGCAGAAACCTGCAGAAACCTAGCTCTAACAATGTAGGTAGAATATCTTAAGTCAGTATTGCACTTGAATTCACTAATATCCTTAGATATAATAGCAGACAATGCAGGGTCATAATCATGTGAGAACAAGGGTGATACAAAGTACAGTCAATCCACCTATAGAGTTTCTGCATAATACCAAGGGTTATAAAAAGTGCAAGTGCAGAAAGTATCTCTCTAATAGAGTGTCAGTGCAATATAGGAAATAGTAAACCGTGACCAGCTGCTATACATATTATCTGTGAGCTCCCTGAACAAGGACATTCAAAACGTACGTCGCGGTTGAGGGATATCTGACAGTTGTTGGTCAGAGCCTAGCACCTATCCACATCACAGGTAATACCCATTATGTATAGCAGCTGGTCACGGTTTGCCATTTCCTATATAGTACGGATATAAAAACAGTGACAGAAACAACATAGTGTTTTGCAAAAACAAAGCAAGGCTCACAATAAATACTGTAAAAAATGCACATTGTACACCAAATATGCTGCATAAAATACGCAGAAAAAAGCACGCTATGTGTGAACATAGCCTAGGAGTACTTTTTTCAGCAGTTTAAATGTATGAACTTGTGATTATATGGTTGGGAAAATTTTACTACTGCATAAAACAATAAATTCCAAGTCCATTTGGTTCATGTGAATTGAAACCACAACTTGTGTACAGAGGCAACACCTAAGCCGCTATTACACAGCGCTCAGTGTTTGTGGTCCTAGGAGGCGCACCCAAGCAGCCACAGAACTTCCAAGATAAACATAGTCAGAGATGGAGCCCTGTATTTACTCCATTTTTTTCCTCAAATTTTAAAATTTGTATTAGTTTTCAACAAAAGGATTGAGATGGTGGCAAAGGATAATATGTATTCGAGAGTCGCCTTTCCTATAGGTCCATAACAGGGAGTGAGAGGAGCCCCAACACTTATGACCTGATCTTCTGTGTAATAGAAGGTAAATATTCAGGGGTCATTGTAGATTGACTCCTCCTGAGCTGTTTTACGGAAGTGAGAAAAGAACCACCTACAGGAAGAAAACCGTTTCCAAAGAGAGAAGTGAGGAGAAATAATGAAGCCTAGGGAGATAGGGTGGGTGCTGAGGAAGAGTTGGTCCGCTGCCTGGTGAGATGGCTGTGAGGACTTGGCTACAAGCAATCCACTGAAAAGCATGGATAGAGTCCAGTTTTTTTATTTCTGTCCATAAATTATAAAAATTTACAACAAAATTCTGTATCAATGAAAACAAAATGTAAGTCATTTAAATATGCCATTATAGCAATAATTTAATATTGATGTCCTTTCCTTAGGAAATACCACCACCATCATCACATCAATACAGTGTAAAACTCCCAGGAATCTCGCTGATTAAAAAGTTATTCCCAAAATCACAACTTATCACCTTCAAAGATAAGTTGCTGATCAGTGGGAGTCCGACCACTGGAAATCCCAAAGTGAACGTGCTGGGCCTCTACTCCATTATCAGTGGGACTGCTGGAAATAGCAGGATACAGAGTTCTTCTCTCTCTAGCAGGCCGTAGACCTTAAATGGCGCCAAGACCAAGCACGCTCGCCTCAGTTCCATTCAAGACAAGGCAGAGGAGCCCTGTTCTTTACGTTTCTGAGGCCTGATCCCAGGATTGCTTGGGGTACCAGCGTTCAGGCCCCAAGCGATCAGCAGATTGTGGTTTTAGGAATAACCCTTTAACTAATTGAAGGGGCATGTCGCTGTTTGCGTAGAGGTGGACAGAATGATCATTCACCTCATTGCTGCCATTCGCCTCTCCACTAACGGCCGCGTGCAACAAGTCCTCTGTGCTTGAGAATATACATTTCAAGCCTATTTTGTGGATATGCTGCATATGTGTGAGATGGGAATTCCTCTTGAAGGCCCCTGGTAAGGATGTGATCGTTGGAGAAAGGTCATTGCCAACCTAGCATGTACATTGTGGGTATATGTTTAGCTTTCCAATGTGCACAGCTAAAATTTAGCTGCAAGTTTAACAAAATGTTTCCTATAGTATAATTACATGGCCAGAAAGATGTCCATCAGCAGATTATTACGTGTTGATCTAGGCCAGTGTTTCTCAACTCCGGTCCTCAGGACCCACCAACAGGTCATGTTTTCAGGATTTCCTTAGTATTGCAAAGGTGATGGAATTAATGCTTGAGCAGGTGATAAAATTATCACCTGTGCAATACTAAGGAAATCCTGAAAACATGACCTGTTGGTGGGTCCTGAGGACTGGAGTTGAGAAACACTGATCTAGGCGAAGGCAGAAACAAACTTGTGTGAGGTAGGTAGGGAAAATAAATACCTGCTACCCATATGAAAGCAATCTACTGTGTTGCGAATAATTAGTATGGCATTACACACCTTTTTTAATTAGTTTAAGGTGAAGGTATCGCCTTCCTTTACTTATTAAATGTAGATATTGATAATATTATTCTTTTCTAATCTGATTTAATTTTCTGATTTGCAGATTTTTATTTTTTTTATTTTTCTCTACGTGATATTGCCTAAGCTGCCGTTTTAGAGGTTTTCTAGTTTTTTATTTCTATTTTTTTCATGAATGGCTTTTTCTTAGTCTTGGCCATGTCCTCTTCATTGTCTACAATCCTCCAACTTTTGATGGCAGCTGTGCTCGTTATTGCTGCTCCGTCTCGTTCACCTGATTGGGATGGAGCTATGATGCTAGGCACAGCTGCTGTGTCATAACTATGAAGGGACTGCGCAGAAGCATCATGGCAGGAGTGCTGAATGTTGGACCTGCATCGATCAAAAACTTATATTACGAACAGGCCGCTGTAAAGCGGTTGACTGTCAGACATATTTGGCCTATTTTTTATTTATTTGGCTCTCTTATGTAGCGCTATTAAGTCCACAGCGCTTTACAGACCTCATCACTGTCCCCACTGGGGCTCACAATCTCAATTCTCTATCAGTATGTCTTTATTACAGGAATACTGAGTACCCGGGAGAAACTCACTAAACACGGGGAAAACATACAAACACCTTGCAGATGTCATCTTTGGTGGGATATGTACCTTGGACCCCAGCGCTGCAGCCGGTGCTAACCACTGAGCCACCGTTCAAACCTTTGAGCCACAAAATGTCATATGTGTCTAATAGATGCGGATCACATTTTTATGACCGACACCTATCTCAAGAAAGAGTTCCTCTGATCCCTCATTCAAACTAGTAACCTAGCCATGCATTGCTGTTGACATTTGGATTACAGCGGAGCAAATGCCATTAACTTGTGTCATAAAATAGCACCAGCCGCTCGCTTCCAATCATGGGGACGGTTCAGGGAGCTGTATCAGCCATTGTTCACACTGTAGTCCCGCCCCTGCTCATTGACTGACGGTCTCCTGCAGAGTGTGCAGCATATGTGCAGAGCAGGCTGTCAATCAATGTGTCTGGGAGTGATTAAAGCTGCGCTCACTGTGTAGTGAGTGATGACTGTAACAGCTCTTGCACAGCCCCGACGACTAGAAGAAAAGCGAGCAGCTGCAGTGAGAATATAACATAATTTTCTCCCTTGAGCCACTGCCCAGTAAGCTACCCAGACATGATTTAACTGGTATTTACTTGCAGATTATGGTTGCCACACGTGTGCCTTAAGTATTACACGGATACTGTCATCTCCACTCCCGGAAAAAAAACGGATTTGTGAAACCTGCCTTAGAGAGTGTAGGTATGCTTGGGGCCACGTGAAGATTTTGCTGTGCAGAAAAGGGAGGAGATGAGCAGTGTTTGGTGTTATCTCTATATAGTTGTTCGATTTCACTGTTTTCCCGCACTCTTCCTATAGTGAGATGACTGCTGAATTCTCCTGCGCAGAATAGTTAGGGCCAACCTAATATGTGGCTCAGTGGCAAGACTCACAACTGTACAATGTCCAAATTATTTTTCAATATAGATATTAATATGGAAAATTTTGACACCAAAAATGCTTAAAAAAATGACTAATCCAAACTAATCAGGTCTTGTTCTGATGAAGTAGAACACAAATCATATATACATGTGGGAATGAAATCAAATTATGTGAAACATAAATTCCCTTTAAAACTAAATTTTATTGATAATCATAAAAAACACCAACCCAGTGAAAAAAAGGTATATAAAATTACCTCAAGATAAAAATTTAATCTATCCTGTTTGTGTGGCCTATACTGATCCTGAATGTTCCTACCTGACCGTGGAGGTTGGCACCACTAGAGATTCGACTTGGCGCCCCCACTCAGCGTAGGCTAACCCTCACTGCCCTGTTATACCCTACAATATAGTAGGAAAACAATAATTCGGATAGGCAGGAGTGAAGCGAGTCTTTGAACTAGGCACACACAAAATGAAAAAGAAGACAAAAATAGTACCCCTAAATAACGTAATAAATTGTATATTTGGGATATAATCATGATAAGTTAGGTAGGGCAGAGGAATATACCTCTAATTGTCCTTGTATCATCTCATATATTGGTCACATAGAAAGATTATTTTGACCATAAGTTCAAAAGATGGCTGGTAGACAACAAATAATTAGAGTATCAGCCTAAGATTGTGCTGGTATTCAAATAAATAGCCCATAGGACATGACATATTGTTGTCTTATCGCCCTATATGTTTGCTCCCATAGAGGGTAACTTATCGTGTCTTCTGTAACCCCGACGCGTTTCCCCGTCAATCTGAACTTGTTCTGATGAAACTTTCAGTTTCAATAAATAGCGCAGTTACACAATTTTTATGCTGTAGGAATAAACATCCTTACTTACAGTGGGTACAGAAAGTATTCAGACCCCTTTAAATTTTTCACTCTGTTTCATTGCAGCCGTTTGGTAAATTCAAAAAAGTTCATTTTTTTCTCATTAATGTACACTCTGCACCCCATCTTGACTGAACAAAACCAGAAATGTAGAAATATTTGCAAATTTATTAAAAAAGAAAAACTGAAATATCACATGGTCATAAGTATTCAGACCATTTGCTCAGTATTGAGTAGAAGCACCCTTTTGAGCTAGTACAGCCATGAGTCTTCTTGTGAATGATGCAACAAGTTTTTCACACCAGGATTTGGGGATCCTCTGCTATTATTCTTTGTATATCCTCTCCAGTTCTGTCGGGTTGAATGATGAACGTTGGTGGCAGCCATTTTCAGGTCTCTCCAGAGATGCTCAATTGGGTTTAGGTAAGGGCTCTGGCTGGGCCAGTCAAGAATGGTCACAGAGTTGTTCTGAAGCCACTCCTTTGTTATTTTAGCTGTGTGCTTAGGGTCATTGTCTTGTTGGAAGGTGAACCTTCGGCCAAGTCTGAGATTCAGAGCACTCTGGAAGAGGTTTTCATCCAGGATATCTCTGTAATGGCCGCATTCATGTTTCCTTCCATTGCAACCAGTCGTCCTATCCCTGCAGCTGAAAAACACCCCGTAGCATGATGCTGCCACCACCATGTTTCACTGCTGGGATTGTATTGGGCAGGTGATGAGCAGTGCCTGGTTTTCTCCACACATACTGCTTAGAATTATCACCAAAAAGTTCTATCTTTGTCTCATCAGACCAGAGAATCTTGTTTCTCATAGTCTGGGAATCCTTCATGTGTTTTTTAGCAAACTCTATGCGGGCTTTCATATGTCTTGTATTGAGGAGAGGCTTTTGTTGGGCAACTCTGCCATAAAGGCCCGACTGGTGGAGGGCTGCAGTGATAGTTGACTTTGTGGGACTTTCTCGCATCTCCCTACTGCATCTGTGGAGCTCAGCCACAGTAATCTTGGGGTTCTTCTTTACCTCTCTCACCAAGGCTCTTCTTCCACGATTGTTCAGATTGGCTGGACAGCCAGGTCTAGGAAGACTTCTGGTGGTCCCAAACTTCTTCCATTTAAGGATTATGGAGGCCACTGTGCTCTTAGGAACCTTGAGTACTGCAGAAATTATTTTCTAACCTTGGCCAGATCTGTTCATTGCCACAATTTAGTCTCTGAGCTCCTTGGCCAGCTCCTTTGATCTCATGATTCTCATTTGGTCTGACATGCACTGTGAGGTCTTAAATAAACAGTCGTGTGCCTTTACAAATCAAGTCCTATCAGTTTAATTAAACACAGATGAACTCCAATGAAGGAGTAGAACCATCTCAAGGAGGATCACAAGGAAATGGACAGCATGTGACTTAAATATGAGTGTCTGAGCAAAGGGTCTGAATACTTATGACAATGTGATATTTCAGTGTAGTGCAACTGCAGAGCAGTTGCTTGCAGCCTCCACCAGGGGGAAAAGGGTTGCACTTACTGTGTAGCACCTTGGTGCAGAAGTGCAGGCCGCCACCAGGAGAGGGCAGAGTAGTCAGACAGGCCGAAGTCCGCAACAAACAGGAAGACGAAGTACTAGAGGTCATAGCAATGCACGAGTTCAGAGACGAGTCAAAAGTCAGAGCCAGACAGAAGCGCGGTATCCAAAACGTGAGCAGGAAAGAGGAGTCGAGGTACAAGCCAGTGGGTCAAAAGTCATTCGGGGAACGTAGTACCAGAGACAGAAAAACAGGAGGTGGGGTTCAGAGTTCAAGCCGAAGTCATACACTTTAGGGAAATCACCAAACGTACACAAAGTCAGGGATAGGGAACGGGTCAGACACAAACACGGGAAGTCAGAGGCAGAAGGATCACTAGGGTATACAGGTCAGCTGCTCAAGCCAAGGACCAGAACTATCACTGACAAAGGCTACCAAAAATAGCACCAGTAAATAGCTACCCAAGAACCAAAGAGAGGCAGGAAAAGTTAACCCCTCCATGACCAGGCCTGGGAAAGAAAAGCAAGAAGCACACCCCGACCTGGATCATGACATTCCGTTGTTCTTTAATAATAATTTTGCAAAAAATGTCTACATTTCTGGTTTGTTTTTTTTTCCAAGTCAAGATGGGGTTCAGAGTGTACATTAATGAGAAAAAGATGAACTTTTTTGAATTTACCAAATGGCTGCAATGAAACAGAGTGAAAAATGTAAAGGGGTTTGAATACGTTCTGTACCCACTGTAGGTGCATGTTTCTTGATGATTCGGCCTCCTGGATTGTCCTCTGGTCCCCTGATGGACCAGTGGGACTGTCGATCCTTACTATATTTCGACATAGTAATTAAATGAGGTTTAGACTATCTTTTGCCAAAGTAAACAATCTTAACCTTTCTTGACGATGCCTCCCACCTGTGTCCTTAATAAAACAAAAACTCCAGTTAGGCGTGTTCCCTGCACGTTGCCAGCACTTCCATTCAATAGTAGTGAGATTTCCTCCAGACTGCCGAGATATAGCATTGTAATCTGCATGCCACACAAATGGGGCATTTATATTGCAAGATAATCGTGAACAAGCATTGTTAAAAACGCTCATTTCACGATTGTCCTGCCATGTAAACAATCTGTTGATCACCCGATGAATAAGCAAACCACTTGTTCATCAGTGAAATGATTTTTTATGCAGCGTAAAAAAATCATTGTTCTCAGTGGATAGCATAGACAGCCGATCGGTAAAAGGTTACCGGTTGTATCGTGCCACCGGTCAGTCTGTGGCACAAACTGCTTCTGAAAAACTTCCTAATTTACAATTACGGTAAATAAGATTTGATTTCACACCTTAATGACCGCCAATACTTTTACTGACCTGCGATATAAGAGACTAGCATCCTCTGATAGGTGACAATCCTGCAGCTGCCGGCTGTACACTATAGCGGACCACTTGCTACATCAGCTACGATCAGTGTTGGCACCGACCATGGCCGTTCAACCTTAGATGCTGCTGTCAGAAGTGACTACATATATAAATGGTTAACAGAGTGTGTGGGCTTCCTCTTTATCCCTATCGGCTCCCCGTGATCATAATTGTGTGGTCCTGATGTTTGCCATGGCAATGGAGGGTCAAATAGCGGCCTTAGAGTCTTCCAGCTCCAGTGGTCTGTTCAGAAGTCAGCCACATTTAGTTGGTAAAAAATAACTTTTTCATTCCTGTCATGTCACTTGGCATTCATTCCTGAAAATCACCTGAAGGGTAAATAAACTACCTGACAGCAGTTTTCAGTATATCAAGGGGTGCGGTTTTAAAATGGTGTCACTTTTAGGGGTTTCCCAATATATAGGACCCCCAAAGTCACTTCAAACCTGGATAGGTCCCTAAAAAAAATAATTTTGTAAATATCCTTGTAAAAAGGAAAAATTACTGCTACATTATTAAATCCCCTAAAATGCTAACAAAATAAAATAACATATTACAAACAATGCTGATGTAAAGCAGACATGAGGGAGTTGTTATTTATTAATGCTTTTCTGTGGTATGACTGTGGATTAAAAGGAGAAACATTCAAAGTTTGAAGATTGCAATTTTTTTTTTTTAATTTTTGTCAAGTAAACACAAAACATATCGACCTAAATTTACTATGATCATAAAGTATAATGTGCCACAAAAAACAGTGTCAAAATCAATAGATATGTTGGAGCATTCCTGAGTTATAACCACATAAAGTGACACTGGTCAGATTTAAAAAATTTGGCCCGGCCACTAAGAGGTTAATAAAGTTTCCCTGCCTGCATCCGTTGTCGATCATAAGTTACTAACCTCTTAATAAATTTGGTGCATATTCCTCCAGCGGCTATAGGTACAGTGCTGGCATATGAGAAGTCAATCTTGATAAATTCCCCCCTACCTATGTTACGTGTACAATCCAATAGCACTGCATTATATTTTATGCCCGACTAACATGCTGTAGAAAAAGTCCACATGGAATAATGCATTTTAAAATCCACAGTGTGTTCATTATTGGTCCTCAGTAAAAAAAATAAAAAATATACAAAGTTAGTAGTATAGAATATTTATTAGGCTATCCTCTTGTGGACCAGTCGTGACAAAAACTCAAGTATCCGCTGAGAATTTCTACAACGATTCTGTTGAATGTGGAAACATATCCTCAACGTTGCCCTATAAATTAGTTCAATATTGACCCGGCCAACTTGGTGTTTCGGGGTGTGTAGACTTTCGTACTACAGCAGCGATTCAAACCCAACTTACCCATAACTTATTGTAATGTATGATAAGCCACTGTCAGGAACGTCACTGAGAATACATGCGCCATCGTATGAGTTAAGCATGCATGTGTTGGGAACAGGAGGGTTAGCAGTCGATTCATCAAGCATTTGACTTACCACCGTCTATCATGTGTCACTAGTCCAGTAAATCTTTTACTTTTGTTGCCTTAATAAACTAAATACTTGAAACAATGGATGGAAGACTTTTTTACACCAAGGGAGCCCAAATTCCCATGCTGGTGCCATACCCATCCAACACCCTTTAATGGATTGTCCACTATTAATCGTTCCCTTATATGCTAAGAGATGGAAAATGCCTCCACTGGTCTGAGAAGCGTCGCCCAACCCCTCTGGCCATAGTTACATCTCGTCAAACAGTTGCATGGTCCCCAGCGCTCCTGGCTTTGCCTCGTCGGCTGCTTGTGCTGCGGAGAGAGCCCCATTGAGATGTATGAAACAATTTTTTGTTGTTGCAGAAATTTAAAATTTGGCACATAGGTTATAATCATAACGGTGCATTCTGGCAGCCGTCGTTCTCCCTGGGTCCTGCCTGGCAACCTGGACAGGGAATGCTGCTGGCCATCAGTAGCGCTTCTACCCATTAAGGAGCGAGAAATCTTTCGAAAAATGTATAATCTGGAAAGTTATCAGTCCCTTTTTGAAGGGCCCCAGACACCATTGATAGCTGTCGGCTGAACGATGGTTTGGCTAGTCGTTTGGCTAGTGTCTATCTCTCGCGACTCCTCCATGCAGGAAGCTCGCTCTACGGAGCGCTCCTGTGCTCTCTAGTACAGTCATGGCCCAAAGTTTTGAGAATGACACAAATATTATATTTTCACATGATTTGCTGCCCTCTGGTTTTTATGTGTGTTTGACAGATGTTTTTATCACAGACAGAAATATAATAATTGCAAACATATGAGTAACAAAAGCTTATATTGACAGTTAGAATGAGTTAATGCAGCAAGTCAATATTTGCAGTGTTGACCCTTCTTCTTCAGGACCTCTGCAATTCTCCCTGGCATGCTCTCAATCAACTTCTGGACCAAATCCTGACTGATAGCAGTCCATTCTTGCACAATCAATGCTTTCATTTTGTCAGAATTTTTAGGTTTTTGTTTGTCCACCTGTCTCTTGATGATTGACCACAAGTTCTCAATGGGATTAAGATCTGGGGAGTTTCCAGGCCATGGACCCAAAATCTCTATGTTTTGTTCCCTGAGCCATTTAGTTATCACCTTTGCTTTATGGCAAGGTGCTCCATCATGCTGGAAAAGGCATTGTTGATCACCAAACTGCTCTTGGAGGGTTGGGAGAAGTTGCTCTTGAAGGACATTCTGGTACCATTCTTTATTCATGGCTGTATTTTTAGGCAAGACTGTGAGAGAGCCGATTCCCTTGGCTGAGAAGCAACCCCACACATGAATGGTTTCAGGATGCTTAACAGTTGGCATGAGACAAGACTGGTTGTAGCGCTCACCTTGTCTTCTCCGAATGAGGCGTTTTCCTGATGTCCCAAACAATCGAAAAGGGGATTCATCAGAGAAAATAACTTTACCCCAGTCCTCAGCAGTCCACTGCCTGTACCTTTTGCAGAATATCATTCTGTCCATGATGTTTTTTCTGGAGAGAAGTGGCTTCTTTGCTGCCCTCCTTGAGACCAGGCCTTGCTCCAAGAGTCTCCGCATCACAGTGCGTGCAGATGCATTCACACCTGCCTGCTGCCATTCCTGAGCAAGCTCTGCACTGCTGGTAGCCCGATCCCGCAGCTGAAACACTTTTAAGAGACGGTCCTGACGCTTGCTGGTCTTTCTTGGGCGCCCTGGAGCCTTTTTGGCAACAATGGAACCTCTCTCCTTGAAGTTCTTGATGATGCGATAGATTGTTGACTGAGGTGCAATCTTTCTAGCTACGATACTCTTCCCTGTAAGGCCATTTTTGTGCATTGCAATGATGACTGCACGTGTTTCTTTAGAGATAACCATGGTTAACAGAAGAGAAACAATGATGCCAAGCACCAGCCTCCTTTTAAAGTGTCCAGTGGTGTCATTCTTACTTAATCATGACAGATTGATCTCCAGCCATGTCCTCATCAACACCCACACATGTGTTAATGGAGCAATCACTGAAAAGAGGTTAGCTGGTCCTTTTAAGGCAGGGCTGCAATGATATTGAAATGTGTTTTGGGGGATAAAGTTCATTTTCTAGCCAAATATTGACTTTGCAAGTAATTGCTGTTAAGCTGATCACTCTTTATAACATTCTGGAGTATATGCAAATTGCCATTAGAAAAAGTGAAGCAGTAGACTTTGTAAAAATTAATATTTGTGTCATTCTCAAAACTTTTGGCCATGACTGTAGAGAGCCGCTGCCGGGCACTGCTGGTGATTACTTATATTGCCGGGAACAGAAGGATCGACAGTATGAAATCTGACATGAGGAATTCTCATCTTGACAAAAATCATCTATTTGGGGAGTCGGTAGGCCCCCGTACACATTAGACTGGCGGCTGAGCCCAAGCAGGGTAGGATTTTTGTGTTTGAGGACAGAATAAGCATTTGCAGCTGACGTTTCTTCACTAAAAACGTGTCCCTTGGCAGGAAGAACGCAGCGTAATTAGTGCGTTTTTTTATGCATTTTTTTAATGGCATATTTTCATTCATTTGAGTGGATGAAAAAGTGCTGAAAGAATTGACACGCTGCAAATGTAAAACTGCTTCAAAATAAGCGACGTATACATGAGATTTCAGAATTCTCATTCACTTTGCTGGTACAGTGCATTTTTTTGCAGGAAAAGCGCAGAAAAACCACAAAGTGACTGAGCCCATTAATACAGTAAAGCTTGCAATTTGTTACCATCTTTTCAGTTAGCCATTAAAAGGTATCAACCACTGAGGACTCTCAACTCTAAATATTGAGCCCATTAATGGAATTAGGATCAGCCTGAGCAATCCTGTGTCAAACAGGAGCAGAGGGGCCCCATAGATTTATTTGGGGGTCCATCTGCTTTCCATTTGTTTTTTTTTTTTTTATATAATGGTAGTAGGAAAGCATCGGATGGCATTTGTGACATGTGAACAGAGCCTAAACCTGCGAGCGATCACATGTGTTACCGTGTTCATATTTATGGCTTTGCTTTCTTGGAACAATTAATAGAAGTGTCTGCGGCTTTCTTGGCGCTCGTCATCTGCTGCTGTTTACACTTTATTCCCAGATAAGAGCACAATGCATAATGGCAGAGTGGCAGCAGATCTGCTGGAGTCATGTGCTTCATTGCTGAGCTCGATAAGACGGCACACTATTGGCTTCGTGCTCTCCGGCGCAGACCAAACCCACAAACACAGGCTTCCATAATAACACATTTCTCCATCCTGAAACTTGATGACTGGGTGTCTGACTGTGCGCTTTGAAATCATTTCTGCAGGGAGCAGTTGTAGATTCAACGAAGCCTCCGACCAGCGAGGGGGAAAATGCTGAGAGCGCCGGCTCCGCACACTGCAGCAGTGCCAGAGAAGGCTCGTCTGTAAGGTAAGGTGCACCTTCTTCCCTTGTTACCAGGGCAGAGCCCATATTGCATCCAATATATCTGCAGGTGATTGGCCATTGCAAGCTTAGCACTTATTAAATCATATATTCAGTATGTGCACATTACTATTATTTTTTTTTATGCAGATTTTTTTCTTGCAGAAGGGTGACCCCAATAATGCCTGTATATAAAGAATAGCATATGCCCATATAATAGATGAGCCTCTTATGTATGTAGCAATAGACGGCTGTGTTATGTTGCATTGCATTTCCCATATAGTGAATCCCACAGGCAGAGAAAATGGTAAATTCCTCTGGGAGAACATCCTGTGTGTCTGGCACAATCGGCCCTTGTTCCGCACAGACCCCTATTTCTGCCTCATGTATAGATGTATTCTCCCTGGCCTCCATTTGATTTCTAGATCAGTGTAGGAGGCATAAATCACTGTCTGCTGTAACCCTGCTCTCCACTGTGTAAGGCGCGTCTGATGTGCGTCCTCCACCCACCGGGGGGTTTGAGCTGTGGAAACACGTTTCGACTCTTGCCCCGAATGTAAACGACACAGATTTATTTTTCTGAAGGATTTGTGGAATGCGGTCGTCTGTATCGCAGTGTCGTAAATATTAGGCTGACCATAAAGGGTTACATGGCGCAGTGTATTGGGGACATAGTGTATCTCCTAAATCTGCATAATATGAATATTACATGGAAATGTATAGACTGGTCAGGGACTATAAGAAATGTCAGAGTTGTACGCTTTGTATGATATGTATCCATGTGTATATACACTCATATATACCACCTCTGACATTGGTGCAGATCTAGCAGGGTCACGTGGAGGACTCCAGTAAATTCCTATAAATGGACAATGTGGCTATTTTTGACATATGAATGATTAGCAGGATTTGTGGACTATCCGGGATAGTAGGTGTTTTCTGTATTCGGGTATGTTCCCTGCGCGGCCGAATTCCTGCCGCACATCCATAGCATGACCTGACATTGCGGAGATCTGCCGTGTGTATGACATGCCCTTTGGACAGTGTTTCCCAACAAGTGGCTCTCCAGCTGTTGCAAAACTTCAACTCCCATCTGTCAAGACATGATGGGTGCTGTACTTTTCAATAGCTGGAGAGCCACAGGTAGGGCAAGACTGCCTTAGGCGAAGTTCACACAAGGCGTTTACATAGTGGATTTTTAATATATGTAACAGATCTTCCAGACACAGAACCCGCTGCTTATGTCAGTAGCAGATTTCTGTAAGTAGTATGTAAGTGGTGCTGCAGGTGAGAAATGGAGGGATGTCCGCTTACACCGCTGACTTTACTGCAGTACAAGGGGTGGAACGTGCCGGATATCCACAGTGAAATCTGTAGTGGTGTCTGGTGCTGTGGATTTCACTGCTGATTTCCCCATGCACGTACTATTACATAAATGTGCTATCCTCAATGTATGCCATCGTATCCCTGCGTGAGATTTCCCATTCCCCACCGCTGTCCTCCAGGTGACTTCAGCAGAATAATCTGCCAGTATAGTGCATGTGTTTTCTGCTGAGAGTACGGAAATGTGAGTCTGCGCTATCCTCAGAGACCCTGATCAGAGTCGTGACTGTGTGTAAAAGCCGCAGTTAGTATTGTTATACCAGGTCTTTATTTTTACTCATTAAGGGTGAAGATTCACATTGATAATCTGTCTAAACCGTAGAGGCTGTCCATGAGAAGATAGTTGTTTTTTTTCTGTAGGTTATTTGCAGTGTGTATTGAGACTGAAAAGGACAAAGAAACCCCTATAATGATTGGATCTTATGACCGTTCATATGATGGCCTGGCCATGTAATGGACCTGGGTTTGGTCCATTACACCCCTGCCAGTCTGCTCCGGAGGTGGCCGGATGCAAACAGTGTATAGATCGTAGCCATATCCCATAAAGTGACTGGATGTTGCCAGGATATACCCTCATATAATGATTAGTAAGGCTTGGTGCTCTGGCACCTTCCACTAACCCTGAATCGGAGAGTGGCTGCAGTGCTCTCATAGCGCTGTTTTTAGTTTTTTCCTGCACAGTTTTTCCTTGGGACCCGCTGTGGCCAGAATGAGGTCGGCTGCTGGTCCTTCTGTGCAAGGAAACTTGCTCTACTTGGTGGGAATGGGGAATCGCAGAGGTCAGACCAATCAAAAAGTCATGGTATAGCTCTAGTGCTATGCCATCACTTTACAAGACAGGAAGATCCCCTTTACTATCCTACAAACCCTTTTCAAGTCAGTCTACACATTAAACATCCCACGAAAAATGAAATTGGCAACTAAGTAGCAAAATGAAATGAATGCACAGGTGCAGATTGTTGTGACCACATTACTACAGCGCACGGGCACATTCAACCGCGTACACACTAAGGTCCGTGTGAACATGGAGTGTAGGAATTTTGATCTGCATTACTACTATATACATTTTAATTGTAAAACTGAGGTACTTAGCGCACAGTTTTGACTAAATTGTGTGAACCCATCTGCCGGCGACAAGGTGACCTCTTTAGATGTGAGCTTTTCCTAGCAGACGTACCTCTCCTACAAATTTTAATGTTAGGTAGGCCACACAATATAATCCATATGTGCGCGAATATCTGTTTGTTTTTTTGGTATAATGTAATTCAGTTCATACATTTAATATTCACTAGTGATGAGCGAACGTGCTGAGATAAGGTGTCATCCGAGGTAGCACCTTCGTGGGCTAATAGAGTATCTTTGTCGTGCTCGAAAAATGTTACAGTCCACGCGCCTGCATGTCTCGCAGCTGTTCAACAGCCGCAACACATGCAGGGTGTCACGTTCCACCCCTCTGTGTGTCTGGGAAGCAGTTACTGACAGCTCGCCATCCAATCTGGTATAGGGACGTACTGAAGCTGTCAGTGTGTTGAATGAGTACTCGACTAACCAAACTGAGACTGGGAGGTGCTGGCTGTCTCCAAATTTTCATTATTCCAGCTGATTGCCATTCTACTTAACTGAGCTGTTTCTCCCAGACTTCTGCCAGACTTACATTTAGCTAGTGAGATTTGTGCTTCCTGGGCCTTGAGTTCTGTATGCTTGATCTTTTGTTGCCTGACCTTAGACTTTGTTCTGACCATCCGTCTGTTTAACCCCTTCTGCTCCATTATGCTCCTAGTATTCTGACCTCGGAACGTTACCTGACTACGCTTTTCTCTTCCTTCCTTGGCTTCTGACCTTGGATTCCTTGACCTTTCTGACTCACGGCTTGGCCTTGAAAAGTGACTAGCGTCACACAGGGATTGGCGAACAAACAGGCAATCTCAGCATGCTTTGCGGCTGTTGAACAACCGCGAGACATGCCGCGGGAACTTAGATATTTTTCGCGCACGCTGTAGTCACTCGGTTAGCACACAAACGTGCTCCGATAACTTATCCGAGCATGTTTGCTTATCGCTAAATATTCACATAGACCTTAGCGCATTCAGAATGCAGTTGTATTTCTTTGGATGGTTAAAGAGACTCTGTCAGCGTAGAATGACTGTTGAAACGAAGTCCTGCCGCTCGGTGCATCATGGTGGGCCAGTCATTTAAATTCACCTTCCCACATGTTTGTTTTCCCTCAATCACCACTACCCCCTTATTTGATTGATAGCTCTGGCTTCATAGAGCTAGAGAAGGATGGACACCAAGGAAAACTTTGCTGACATAACTATAGAAGAAAAATATACGAAACCACTAATTATATGGAGACCGTAATACATAGTAGCAGAGCATTATGAACATGGTCTCAATCATGCCACCAGATGACATGGCTACTTGGCCCATACTACGAATTGTCCATCTACCCATAACCCATGAGGATCCTTCTGTGATTGTCTTCATGTGATAAATGTATGATGGAGAAAATGGGATGAGAAAGTCTTGTACTTCTGACAATAATGCGGTTGTCCCATCAGGATTATCTTTGCCCGTAGTCCTAGTTATGGCACGTGAGGGGAGACCCGTTGACAGACTTATGCCAGAAAATTTGAGCTTGTCATGAAAAGGGTTGGGTTTTTGTATACGAGTACCTCACCCAAAGGGGGATAATCCTAAGCATGAGAATTAAATATCCAATTTTATCAACCTATTGGTAAGTACGCACTGAGAACCTTGACAGTCCTCACAAAATACGGCCTCGTTCTTCAGATCAGGACAGCACTGCATTTGGAAGAAAACACAAGTGAAATGTATACAGTTTATGTCTCATAGGGATCTGTGCGAGGTATATGCACAGACATACATATATCTGGTACGGAGCATCATTAGTGCCTGTGATACAAGCATTGTGTGTGGGAGTGAATCGCATCCAGTGTCCTCTGCAGTGAAGTGAGGGTGGTAATACGAGGGGTGATGTTTTGGTTTGACAGGGCGGCAAACATCTTTGAATATATGTGGTTTTTTTTTTACTTACGCCACATGTTTTCTTTTAGCATACCAATGTGTAGAGTCAGGGTTATTTTGCTATTTTAACTTTTTGCGTTTTAATTAAAGCTGAGGGTATGCATCTCTTGTAGCATATATAGCCATTTCAGTGGCTGATGGCATCGAGCAGAGTGTTTTTCAGCATAATATAATGCAATAAAACATTTCAAGAGGAATTATCACCAGGTCAAATATTACCAATCTTATTTTATTCCCGCTGCTTCCTGAGCAATGTTTTTTTTTTTTCTTTTTTGTTTGCTTTTTTGACCACCATTTGGTTCTGTAGATATGGTTCTTCTATGTAGTGATTTTTCTGGCCTTTTCCAAAGAGGCGTCGCTCACTGGGTAATTATAATGAGCAGCCTAAAGACGTGACCCCAGGGAATCCTGTAAGCACCGCCCTTGGTAAAGGCCATAAATATTACCACTAGATAAAATATCTCTGAAAACGTATTTATTTATTTTACTTGCTTATATGGCGCCATTAAAGGGGTTCTCCACTACTGCGACAACCCCTTCTTAAACTAAATGTTCGACCCTGATAAAATACTAAAGCCATACCGGCTCCGTTTCCGTGGTGTCAGCACTCGCGGTCCCCTGGCTGTGATGCATTGTTTTGACATGTGATGTCTGGCGCCCAATCAGTGCTGGTGTCACTGTCTCCGCCTTTGGACAAACTGAAGATGCAGAGGAAGTGCGGCTGCAGCTGATCCCTGACTTCCTCTTCATGTTCAGTTTGTATGAAGGCAGAGACAGTGACGATAGCGCTGATTGTATCCAAAGTATTGGATAATCTGTTTGAAACCATAAAAGTTGTTGTACTGAATCATTTCCCGCTACGCTATATACCCGTTTTCTCTCCTCCTGTTGCTCTGCAACACGACATTTTCATAGTGACAGATTTCTTCTAATGTGATGATAAAACAGCATTGTTTGAAGCTTACATAGTGTGCCATAATGGATTTCTTTTGATCTTGTTGTAGACATTTTTTATGTACTAATGAGTAGAAATAATTGTATGTGATCAGGTTATTGCTCACGGGTATCGTTCAGAATGTGAATAAAGGGAATCTGTCACCAGGTTTTTGCCACCTAATTTGAGAGCCGCATAATGGAGAGGCAGAGACTCCAATTCCAGTGATGTGTCACTTACTGCTGCTTGCCGTAGTCTTGATAAAATCCCTGTTTTATCTCCAGAAGGTTATCACCAGAGGGACTCGTAAACCCGCTTTCATTTAGTCCTCCATATCCATGGGCTCTGCATAACCCCACCACAAGTACTGATTGGCAGCTTTCTGCCTATACACAGTGTACAGGAGGGACTCCTAAACCTGCTGCCATGTGTTCCGCCATATTCATGGGTTCTGTATAACCCCGCCCCACCACTGATTGACCTCTTATTTCTGTGTACACTGTGCGATCAGTGGTGTGTGCGGGGTTATATAGGGATCAGTGTTCAGATAACTGGTAGATTGGTGGCAGATAAGAGTAATTTTATCAAAACTGCAGCAAGCAGCCCAGTAAGTGATACATCACTGAAATTTGTGTCTCCACCCCTACATCATGCTGCTCTCAGATGAGGTAGCAAAAACCTGGCTACAGATTAATGGAGAATAGTGTTCACCGTGGTGGGCGCTACATAGACTGGGGTACTTTCACTCTTTCCCATGAATATGTTGGTGGATTGGGAATAATAAAACAGGAAGCAGAAATGTTCTCGTCTCCACAGCGTTTTGGAAGTGAGTGGTCTTAAAATGATTTTTGTGAGCTGTGACCTGGATTTGTAGATGCATTTAATGATCACTGGAACTGGTTAAACCTGTTGGGAAATTGTGGAGTGATGCCAGGAAACACACCACCTCTGCACCTTCCAAGTTCTCTCGCGCTGGAGGTTCATTTTATTTTATGCTTTTTTTTTTTTTTTCACTTTATTTGACAACTCAAATTGCCTTCAGCTTGACAATTCTCATGATGAAACGTTTACTCAGGCTGTCCGTACATGCTCGCTCACTCCTCTAGCTTGAAAGGCATCTCTGGGTTCACAAACTTTAAGTGTAAGTAAATTCTAGATTTGAGAGTGGTTGTAAAATGTACTTGTGGTAAATCTAGCCATTCATACAGTGTGGGTCACTACGAGGTGTCTGTGTATATAAACCCATAGGAAATAAGTGGCAGAACATAGAAATATGGTTGTGGCAACGCTTCCATTTCTACTTTCCACATGCACCAAAAAGTTAGCCATTGTGATGTATCCGCGCAGGAAAAGTCTGAGTTGTCTTTTCAGGATTTTAGCCAGTCTCCAGACCTTAATCCCATAGAAAACTTATGGAGGAAGTTGAAGTCCAAGTTGCCAAGCGACAGCCTCAAAATCTTAATGATTTAGAGATGATCTGCAAAGAGGAGTGGACCAAAATTCCTCCTGACATGTGCGCAAACCTCATCATCAACTACAAAAACGTCCGACTGCTGTGCTTGCCAACAAGGGTTTTACCACCAAGTATTAAGTCTTGTTTGCTAGAGGGATCAAATACTTATTTCTCACTGCAAAATGCAAATAAATTTATATAATTTATACAATGTGATTTTCTGGATTCTATTTTTGATATTCTATCTCTCAATGTTAAAATTAACCTACCCTTAAATTTATAGACTGTCCATGTCCTTGTCAGTGGGCAAACTTACAAAATCAGCAAGGGATCAAATACGGTACTTATTTCCCCCACTGTATGTACCGTAAGTTATTCCTATGTCAGAGCGTCATCTATAGGGGCCAGTCACACTCTTCCTGCCGCTCAGTGTGTGCTTGATCATTATTGTGCAGTTCTATGCCTTTAAAAGTGATGCTGCAGAGTTCCAATGGGATTGGAGGGAAGAGGGGCAAAATTACACACGAAAACAGTCAGGGAAGGGGTATTTATTCCATGCTCTCATTTACTATGGCTGTAGCTGGTTTCTATATGTGAACCTCTATTTGAGTATAAACTGAGCATCAGTAAAGCTTCCAAGCTCAGGGTTTGAGGTGCCGACATATGAGTGACCATAAGAAGGCCTGGTATCAGGAAGATGGGACTTAGCGCAGCTCGGTGATCTTGTGGTTACAGCTCTTAGACAAAATAACATCTGGTTGTAGATATTTGTGAACACATTGCGAGGCCAGAACATGCTTTTTAAGTCTAATGACTCAGCTTAGCTTTTATTATTCTTTTTTTTTTTTTGGTTAGAGACATGTAATATAGAACATGTGTAATTTCTCCTGACATTGTCTAGTTTTTTGAAGTCTCAAAAAATTGGACAATTTCTAAAATACCCAAAATTTAATGTAATAAAAAATTTTAATGTAGTGCCCTTTGTTTATTTAGTTCAGTGTGTATACTTTGATACTTATAAAGAAAAACAGATTAAATCAAGACCATTAAGTAAAAAGCACTTAACGTTTAAATTTTGGCAAAGGTACATCTTAATTTTTCAGCCTACCAAGAGACGGTCTGGGCCCATGGTATGCTTCCAGATTTTGTAGAGAAAACGTTGGGGGCTATGTCCCCATCCATTAGAGCTGATTTTGGGGAAATTGGGTAGGGAGAAATTTGACTGGCCACACGGGCCGTTTGTAATTTTTTTGGTTTAAATGAGAAGGGAGATTGTCATTCTGACTGAATGACAGATATTCCACAAATACATCTGAAATGTGGTAAAAACCTTCTCAGAAGCGTGGAAGCTGTTATAGGAAGCAAAAAGAGTTTTAACTCCATATTAATGCCCATGGGACGTTATAAAAGCGTGGGGGTAGGTGTCCACATACTTTCGTCCATATAATCTACATTTTAGGATATAAGCACAAGTTAAATTGGGTGATAACAAATATCCTAGAAATATTGGGAACTGATATGTAATACTAATATAAAATGCCTGGGGTACTGGCTTAATCCCCCCCCCCTTGTACCACATAACAAGCGGGTGAGCCAATCATTCCTTTTTT
>JARQOD010000002.1:520470769-520511108 GCA_033576555.1 Oophaga sylvatica
CTGAAGCTGTCAGTGTGTTGAATGAGTACTCGACTAACCAAACTGAGACTGGGAGGTGCTGGCTGTCTCCAAATTTTCATTATTCCAGCTGATTGCCATTCTACTTAACTGAGCTGTTTCTCCCAGACTTCTGCCAGACTTACATTTAGCTAGTGAGATTTGTGCTTCCTGGGCCTTGAGTTCTGTATGCTTGATCTTTTGTTGCCTGACCTTAGACTTTGTTCTGACCATCCGTCTGTTTAACCCCTTCTGCTCCATTATGCTCCTAGTATTCTGACCTCGGAACGTTACCTGACTACGCTTTTCTCTTCCTTCCTTGGCTTCTGACCTTGGATTCCTTGACCTTTCTGACTCACGGCTTGGCCTTGAAAAGTGACTAGCGTCACACAGGGATTGGCGAACAAACAGGCAATCTCAGCATGCTTTGCGGCTGTTGAACAACCGCGAGACATGCCGCGGGAACTTAGATATTTTTCGCGCACGCTGTAGTCACTCGGTTAGCACACAAACGTGCTCCGATAACTTATCCGAGCATGTTTGCTTATCGCTAAATATTCACATAGACCTTAGCGCATTCAGAATGCAGTTGTATTTCTTTGGATGGTTAAAGAGACTCTGTCAGCGTAGAATGACTGTTGAAACGAAGTCCTGCCGCTCGGTGCATCATGGTGGGCCAGTCATTTAAATTCACCTTCCCACATGTTTGTTTTCCCTCAATCACCACTACCCCCTTATTTGATTGATAGCTCTGGCTTCATAGAGCTAGAGAAGGATGGACACCAAGGAAAACTTTGCTGACATAACTATAGAAGAAAAATATACGAAACCACTAATTATATGGAGACCGTAATACATAGTAGCAGAGCATTATGAACATGGTCTCAATCATGCCACCAGATGACATGGCTACTTGGCCCATACTACGAATTGTCCATCTACCCATAACCCATGAGGATCCTTCTGTGATTGTCTTCTCATGTGATAAATGTATGATGGAGAAAATGGGATGAGAAAGTCTTGTACTTCTGACAATAATGCGGTTGTCCCATCAGGATTATCTTTGCCCGTAGTCCTAGTTATGGCACGTGAGGGGAGACCCGTTGACAGACTTATGCCAGAAAATTTGAGCTTGTCATGAAAAGGGTTGGGTTTTTGTATACGAGTACCTCACCCAAAGGGGGATAATCCTAAGCATGAGAATTAAATATCCAATTTTATCAACCTATTGGTAAGTACGCACTGAGAACCTTGACAGTCCTCACAAAATACGGCCTCGTTCTTCAGATCAGGACAGCACTGCATTTGGAAGAAAACACAAGTGAAATGTATACAGTTTATGTCTCATAGGGATCTGTGCGAGGTATATGCACAGACATACATATATCTGGTACGGAGCATCATTAGTGCCTGTGATACAAGCATTGTGTGTGGGAGTGAATCGCATCCAGTGTCCTCTGCAGTGAAGTGAGGGTGGTAATACGAGGGGTGATGTTTTGGTTTGACAGGGCGGCAAACATCTTTGAATATATGTGGTTTTTTTTTTACTTACGCCACATGTTTTCTTTTAGCATACCAATGTGTAGAGTCAGGGTTATTTTGCTATTTTAACTTTTTGCGTTTTAATTAAAGCTGAGGGTATGCATCTCTTGTAGCATATATAGCCATTTCAGTGGCTGATGGCATCGAGCAGAGTGTTTTTCAGCATAATATAATGCAATAAAACATTTCAAGAGGAATTATCACCAGGTCAAATATTACCAATCTTATTTTATTCCCGCTGCTTCCCTGAGCAATGTTTTTTTTTTTTCTTTTTTGTTTGCTTTTTTGACCACCATTTGGTTCTGTAGATATGGTTCTTCTATGTAGTGATTTTTCTGGCCTTTTCCAAAGAGGCGTCGCTCACTGGGTAATTATAATGAGCAGCCTAAAGACGTGACCCCAGGGAATCCTGTAAGCACCGCCCTTGGTAAAGGCCATAAATATTACCACTAGATAAAATATCTCTGAAAACGTATTTATTTATTTTACTTGCTTATATGGCGCCATTAAAGGGTTCTCCACTACTGCGACAACCCCTTCTTAAACTAAATGTTCGACCCTGATAAAATACTAAAGCCATACCGGCTCCGTTTCCGTGGTGTCAGCACTCGCGGTCCCCTGGCTGTGATGCATTGTTTTGACATGTGATGTCTGGCGCCCAATCAGTGCTGGTGTCACTGTCTCCGCCTTTGGACAAACTGAAGATGCAGAGGAAGTGCGGCTGCAGCTGATCCCTGACTTCCTCTTCATGTTCAGTTTGTATGAAGGCAGAGACAGTGACGATAGCGCTGATTGTATCCAAAGTATTGGATAATCTGTTTGAAACCATAAAAGTTGTTGTACTGAATCATTTCCCGCTACGCTATATACCCGTTTTCTCTCCTCCTGTTGCTCTGCAACACGACATTTTCATAGTGACAGATTTCTTCTAATGTGATGATAAAACAGCATTGTTTGAAGCTTACATAGTGTGCCATAATGGATTTCTTTTGATCTTGTTGTAGACATTTTTTATGTACTAATGAGTAGAAATAATTGTATGTGATCAGGTTATTGCTCACGGGTATCGTTCAGAATGTGAATAAAGGGAATCTGTCACCAGGTTTTTGCCACCTAATTTGAGAGCCGCATAATGGAGAGGCAGAGACTCCAATTCCAGTGATGTGTCACTTACTGCTGCTTGCCGTAGTCTTGATAAAATCCCTGTTTTATCTCCAGAAGGTTATCACCAGAGGGACTCGTAAACCCGCTTTCATTTAGTCCTCCATATCCATGGGCTCTGCATAACCCCACCACAAGTACTGATTGGCAGCTTTCTGCCTATACACAGTGTACAGGAGGGACTCCTAAACCTGCTGCCATGTGTTCCGCCATATTCATGGGTTCTGTATAACCCCGCCCCACCACTGATTGACCTCTTATTTCTGTGTACACTGTGCGATCAGTGGTGTGTGCGGGGTTATATAGGGATCAGTGTTCAGATAACTGGTAGATTGGTGGCAGATAAGAGTAATTTTATCAAAACTGCAGCAAGCAGCCCAGTAAGTGATACATCACTGAAATTTGTGTCTCCACCCCTACATCATGCTGCTCTCAGATGAGGTAGCAAAAACCTGGCTACAGATTAATGGAGAATAGTGTTCACCGTGGTGGGCGCTACATAGACTGGGGTACTTTCACTCTTTCCCATGAATATGTTGGTGGATTGGGAATAATAAAACAGGAAGCAGAAATGTTCTCGTCTCCACAGCGTTTTGGAAGTGAGTGGTCTTAAAATGATTTTTGTGAGCTGTGACCTGGATTTGTAGATGCATTTAATGATCACTGGAACTGGTTAAACCTGTTGGGAAATTGTGGAGTGATGCCAGGAAACACACCACCTCTGCACCTTCCAAGTTCTCTCGCGCTGGAGGTTCATTTTATTTTATGCTTTTTTTTTTTTTTTCACTTTATTTGACAACTCAAATTGCCTTCAGCTTGACAATTCTCATGATGAAACGTTTACTCAGGCTGTCCGTACATGCTCGCTCACTCCTCTAGCTTGAAAGGCATCTCTGGGTTCACAAACTTTAAGTGTAAGTAAATTCTAGATTTGAGAGTGGTTGTAAAATGTACTTGTGGTAAATCTAGCCATTCATACAGTGTGGGTCACTACGAGGTGTCTGTGTATATAAACCCATAGGAAATAAGTGGCAGAACATAGAAATATGGTTGTGGCAACGCTTCCATTTCTACTTTCCACATGCACCAAAAAGTTAGCCATTGTGATGTATCCGCGCAGGAAAAGTCTGAGTTGTCTTTTCAGGATTTTAGCCAGTCTCCAGACCTTAATCCCATAGAAAACTTATGGAGGAAGTTGAAGCTCGAGTTGCCAAGCGACAGCCTCAAAATCTTAATGATTAGAGATGATCTGCAAAGAGGAGTGGACCAAAATTCCTCCTGACATGTGCGCAAACCTCATCATCAACTACAAAAACGTCCGACTGCTGTGCTTGCCAACAAGGGTTTTACCACCAAGTATTAAGTCTTGTTTGCTAGAGGGATCAAATACTTATTTCTCACTGCAAAATGCAAATAAATTTATATAATTTATACAATGTGATTTTCTGGATTCTATTTTTGATATTCTATCTCTCAATGTTAAAATTAACCTACCCTTAAATTTATAGACTGTCCATGTCCTTGTCAGTGGGCAAACTTACAAAATCAGCAAGGGATCAAATACGGTACTTATTTCCCCCACTGTATGTACCGTAAGTTATTCCTATGTCAGAGCGTCATCTATAGGGGCCAGTCACACTCTTCCTGCCGCTCAGTGTGTGCTTGATCATTATTGTGCAGTTCTATGCCTTTAAAAGTGATGCTGCAGAGTTCCAATGGGATTGGAGGGAAGAGGGGCAAAATTACACACGAAAACAGTCAGGGAAGGGGTATTTATTCCATGCTCTCATTTACTATGGCTGTAGCTGGTTTCTATATGTGAACCTCTATTTGAGTATAAACTGAGCATCAGTAAAGCTTCCAAGCTCAGGGTTTGAGGTGCCCGACATATGAGTGACCATATAAGAAGGCCTGGTATCAGGAAGATGGGACTTAGCGCAGCTCGGTGATCTTGTGGTTACAGCTCTTAGACAAAATAACATCTGGTTGTAGATTATTTGTGAACACATGCGAGGCCAGAACATGCTTTTAAGTCTAATGACTCAGCTTAGCTTTTTATTATTCTTTTTTTTTTTTGGTTAGAGACATGTAATATAGAACATGTGTAATTTCTCCTGACATTGTCTAGTTCTTTGAAGTCTCAAAAATTGGACAATTTCTAAATACCCAAAATTTAATGTAATAAAATTCTAATGTAGTGCCCTTTGTTTTATTTAGTTCAGTGTGTATACTTTGATACTTATAAAGAAAAACAGATAAATCAAGACCATTAAGTAAAAAGCACTTAACGTAATTTCGGCAAAGGTACATCTTAATTTTTCAGCCTACCAAGACGGTCTGGCCGATGGTATGCTTCCAGATTTGTGAGAAAACGTTGGGGGTCTATGTCCCCATCCATTAGAGCATGATTTTGGGGAAATTGGTAGGGAAGAATTTGACTGGCCACACGGGCCGTTTGTATATCTTTTGGATGAATGAGAAGGGAGATTGTCATTCTGACTGAATGAGCAGATATTTCCACAAATACATCTGAAATGTGGTAGAAAACCTTCTCAGAAGCGTGGAAGCTGTTATAGGAAGCAAAAGAGTTCAACTCCATATTAATGCCTATGGGACGTTATAAAAGCTGTGGGTGTAGGTGTCCACATACTTTCGTCCATATAATCTACATTTTAGGATATAAGCACAAGTTAAATTGCTGATAACAAATATCCTAGAAATATTGGGAACTGATATGTAATACTAATATAAATGCCTGGAGATACGTGGCTTAATCCCCCGCCCCGTTGTACCACATGAACAAGCGGCTGAGCCAATCATTCCTTTATGGGGGATTTAGGTAAGATGGGTATCGGTTGAATAAGCAGTCATCCATCAGACTCCAATAGACTTCACATTGATAAGATGCTTAGCAGGTTGGCACTGATGACACAGTTTGATTGAAAGCATGGTGCCATTAGTGTAAGGGCCCCGTCTCACATAGCGAGACACCAGCGATATGCACTTGTCAGGATCGCTGGTGTGTCGCTACATGATCGCTGCTGAGCTGCCAAACAGGCAGCTCTCAGCAGCGATCAGGACAGCGACTGTGCGGGTAACAAGCGATGCACGTCGCTTAGTTACCCGCAGTGTACCTTAGATACCAGCGCGCTGGTGCAGGGAGCTGGTAACCAAGGTACACATCGGGTTTCCAGGCGCTGCGTGGCACCTGGAAACCCGATGTGTACCTTGGTTACCAGCTCCCCAGCAGCAGCGCGCTGGTATCCAACGTACACATCGGGTTTCCAGGCGCCGCCCTTCTCCTGGAAACCCGATGTGTACCTTGGTTACCAGCTGATCGGTGGTCTCTTGCCTGCCACACGCAGCGATGCGTGCTGGTCAGCAGGAGACTAGTGATCAAAAAAATGTCCAGGACATTCAGCGACGATCAGCGATACCCGGCAGGTACACACACAGCGATATCGCTGGGGAGATCGCTGTTGCGTCACAAAACTAGTGACTCAGCAGCGAGATCGCTATGTGTGACGGGGGCTTAAGTCAACAAATTATAGGCCCCTGATTCATGAAGACCGGCGTTGTTTATGCCACTCTTGATGAGCGAGCGATGTGGAGTCAGACGTTCCTGATTCATAAAGGGGTGCATGCCTCTTCATGAATCGGCAGCACTTGACAAAGTGTTGTATGTCTCCCTGCACCACACCAGAAATCTAACTCCATTCATGAATCAGACGAGTTGTAGCATCGCGCCCCCCATCCTGCCTGAGCTCTGCCGATTTTGTCTGAGCTGGGAGAAACTGGTGTGAAAATGCCAAAAGTCAGAAAATGTTGGCATAACTCCAAGATGCATCACAAGTTTGTGATTTTTAAAAGCTTTTACTCCACAATTCTGACACAATAGCTTTGTTGAAGGTGATTTGAGTTTTTACTTGTTCCCCTTGTTTATTTTAGAAGTGATGTCCTATTGCTATGATTTGCCAAAATCTAATGCTCAGTGGACACCAAACACTAGGCCTTCTCCTATCAGTAGAACTTATTAGCCCCATTGAAGTGCATAGGGCTGATTTCCAGTATGTTTTGGATTTTTGAGTCAAGGCTACTACATTGTTTGCCTCGTGGAGACAGAAAGGGTTATAAATATGTAAAGAATTCTAGAAGTGCAGACTCCTGCCATAGGCATATAATCACCATGTGTACCACACTAGAGGAGATGGGGCTGGATGTGGTTTTGTCAAATATAACTGGGCTGCATTTACTATACTGGGGTTTGCTTACTAGGGAAAAAACACTCTAACGTACGGAAGGAAACACTTAAAACTGAATGCCACAAATCAAGCTCAATCTAAAAATCAACTTTAATGTTTGTTTTTAAAGAAAATAGTTTTCCCTATTAATAGAGTATATGGAAAAAAATATTGTGAAAAGAAAACTGAGGCCCGTGCACAGAGTCTATATGGTGACAAATGAAGTCTGGTCCATATGGTTCTAAGTGCCACCATGCTGCACCTTTATATACTGCAATATTCTCCACCAGATGCAATGCTTCAGTAGAATACCCGCAATACTGCATCTGTAGGAACATGCCATGCCTTTGTATTCTTCATCCTTTCTATTCTTTTTCCTTTTTATTCATCCTGTCTGTTCTTTTCCTTCTTTCTTTTTCCTGTCTGTTCTTTTTCCTGTCTGTTCTTTTTCCTGTCTGTTCTTTTTCCTGTCTGTTCTTTTTCCTGTCTGTTCTTTTTCCTGTCTGTTCTTTTTCCTGTCTGTCTGTTCTTTTTCCTGTCTGTCTGTTCTTTTTCCTGTCTGTCTGTTCTTTTTCCTGTCTGTCTGTTCTTTTTCCTGTCTGTCTGTTCTTTTTCTGTCTGTCTGTTCTTTTTCCTGTCTGTCTGTTCTTTTTCTGTCTGTCTCTGTTTTCTTCCTGTCTGTTCTTTTTCCTGTCTGTCTGTTCTTTTTCCTGTCTGTCTGTTCTTTTTCCTGTCTGTCTGTTCTTTTTCCTGTCTGTCTGTTCTTTTTCCTGTCTGTCTGTTCTTTTTCCTGTCTGTTCTTTTTCCTGTCTGTTCTTTTTCCTGTCTGTTCTTTTTCCTGTCTGTTCTTTTTCCTGTCTGTTCTTTTTCCTGTCTGTTCTTTTTCCTGCTGTTTTTTTCCTGTCTGTTCTTTTTCCTGTCTGTTCTTTTTCCTGTCTGTTCTTTTTCCTGTCTGTTCTTTTCCTGTCTGTTCTTTTTCCTGTCTGTTCTTTTTCCTGTCTGTTCTTTTTCCTGTCTGTTCTTTTTCCTGTCTGTTCTTTTTCCTGTCTGTTCTTTTTCCTGTCTGTTCTTTTTCCTGTCTGTTCTTTTTCCTGTCTGTTCTTTTTCCTGTCTGTTCTTTTTCCTGTCTGTTCTTTTTCCTGTCTGTTCTTTTTCCTGTCTGTTCTTTTTCCTGTCTGTTCTTTTTCCTGTCTGTTCTTTTTCCTGTCTGTTCTTTTTCCTGTCTGTTCTTTTTCCTGTCTGTTCTTTTTCCTGTCTGTTCTTTTTCCTGTCTGTTCTTTTTCCTGTCTGTTCTTTTTCCTGTCTGTTCTTTTCCTTCTGTTCTTTTTCCTGTCTGTTCTTTTTCCTGTCTGTTCTTTTCCTGTCTGTTCTTTTTCCTGTCTGTCTTTTTCCTGTTCCTGTCTGTTCTTTTTCCTGTCTGTTCTTTTTCCTGTCTGTTTCTTTTTCCTGTCTGTTCTTTTTCCTGTCTGTTCTTTTTCCTGTCTGTTCTTTTTCCTGTCTGTTCTTTTTCCTGTCTGTTCTTTTTCCTGTCTGTCTTTTCCTGTCCCTTTTTCCGTCTGTCTTTCTTTTTTTTCCTGTCGCTCTTTTCTGTCCTCTTTTTCCTTCCCTGTCTGTTCTTTTTCCTGTCTGTTCTTTTTCCTGTCCGCTCTTTTTCCTTTCCCTTCTTTTTCCGGTCTACTCTTCTTGGCTGTTCTTCCAAATTGCAAATAAATCCATGTTCGATCAAAAATATAGTAGAGGGTTCGAGAGGTTCAGGGGTCCATATTGTTAATATAGCCATGTGTATGGGACCTGTAGAAATTCAAAGCTACTCTACTGTCGTCCTGGTGTTGGCCATGATGCCTTAGTTTGCTTAGAGCTTGCTTGTAGTTCTCTGTATGGAATCTTGTTGGAAGCATTGAGGTGAAAAAGTAAAATCGAAGGATCATTGGTGGTCCCTGCATTCACACCCATATTGTGGGTAGGGCGGGAGGTTAGTCTTTTAACTATGGAAAAAACAAACTGGGTGTGTTAACATTGAATTTTAAGTTGTGGTAATCAAAAAAAAAAGTGTATTTTCAAAAGAATCCACAGCAGGAATCTGTGGATTCTTTGTGTTTCTGCCATGGATTATTCTGAGAGGCTAAACCTATGTGGCTACCAGACATGGTATCCTAGAGAAATCCACGGAGAAACCGCTCCAATAAGTGGTATTTCAATTATTCATGCAGGTTTCCAGTCTTCAAGCAATAGTGTGAAAAATCTGTGGCCATTCGAACAGCCACACTCTCATTGCATACAGTGAGTGGCCATTTTTGATTATGTGAAGAAATACACGCTAAAATCCCATTGACTTGTTGACATACCCTAATGGTAACATAAATGGCAAAGCAGAGTATGTGAGGCTTAGGTTTGACCGAGAGGAAAAGTAGAACAGCTCTGCAGTCAGTGGTGGAGAAGGTGTTGCTGTAGGATGGTGTGTGCCGTAAATGGCACTATTATGTGGGCAATGAACTTGTCATACTGTGCGTCTGTCTCTGCTGCGTTTTATGTCTCCAAGGGCAAAAGGGATATCATATTGAACTATTTAATGACATACAAGCGGAGCGCAGATCATATTTATTTCAAGTCATCACTTTTTAATGTAATTATGCTTTAGGTTAGAAATAAATCCTGCTGCCGTAGTATATATGGTAAAGGTGTCAGCATTTAATACCTGCTAATAACGTGTGACTGCTAAGACTCAGCGGTAGTGAAATATTATATATTTGACTCAAGAAAGGAAAGGTTAGATCTATTTAACGGCAAGAAGCCTTAAATGATTAGTGATTTCCAATTCTAAATGTTGCAAGGGTTTTCTGCTTTACAAAAGACCTTTTTTATAATACCATAATAAGACCTCTAAAAATCATCTTTTTCTGACGTCTTTTCCTTAATTACATATGCTAGAGACCTTTAGGTTTTGGGTCCTGAGACCCCTACCAGTTGCTCAAAATAGACTTACGGTATTTGGCAGGGCTGTGGAGTCGGTAAGCCAAACTTCCGACTCCAACTCGTACTCCTCAATTTCCATGACTCTGACTCCCTCATACCAGGGCTGTGGAGTCGGTAAGCCAAACCTCTGACACCAACTTCTCAATTTCCATGACACCGACTCCAGCTCCGACTCCACCAAAATGGACTCCGACTCCACAGCCCTGATTGGGCCCATACACCACTCAGGACGCAGGCTTTCTGAATGTCTATTGGCTGAGCAGTGTACTTTGGAGTAGTTTTTGAGCAATGAGTGGTGGTCGTAAGACCTGGAGCTTTTAACCCATTTTAAATCCATTGGCATTAATTTGGAGTTGGTCAACCAACACTTTTATATCTAGAAGCACTTACACTCTTCAGATAAATTATTTTTATTTTAAGGAAAAATTATTTAGAGAAAAGCTACTCCTTGAGATGATAGTGGTGCCTCCCAATGTGGGCCAACCTTATTAGCTAGAGCGGTTGGCATTTCGTTCACAGGGATGGATATGTTTTTTTTTTGTTTTTTTTTTATGATGATGTCTCATATCTCGAGTACATTTCCAGTTTCTGAAATTACTGTACTTTTCGGACTATAAGACTCACCTAGGTTTTAGAGGAGGAAATTAGGAAAAAAAATTGAAGCAAAAAAAATGTGGTCAATTCTGTACTTAATATCACCTATCCTGGTATATATGGCTCCAGTCATCCCTGTCATGGTATGCATGGCACCAGTCATCCCTGTCCTGGTATGCATGGCACCAGTCATCCCTGTCCTTATATGCATGGCACCAGTCATCCCTGTCCTTATATGCATGGCACCAGTCATCCCTGTCTTGGTATGCATGGCACCCCTCAGCCCTACCCTGGTTTGCATGACACCCCTCATCCCTACACTGGTATGTATGGCTCCCTCATCCCTACTCTGGTATGCATGGCACCAGTCATCCCTGTCCTGGTATGCATGGCACCCCTCATACCTACCCTGGTATGCATGGCACCCCTCATCCCTACCCTGGTATGCATGGCACCCTCATCCCTACCCTGGTATGCATGGCACCAGTCATCCCTGTCCTGGTATGCATGGCACCCCTCATACCTACCCTGGTATGCATGGCACCCCTCATCCCTACCCTGGTATGCATGGCACCCATCAGCCCTACCCTGGTATGCATGACAACCCTCATCCCTACCCTGGTGTGCATGGCTCCCTCATCTCTATCTTGGTGTGCATCCTGGTATGCATGGCACCCCTCATCCCTACCCTGGTATGCATGGCACCCCTCATCCCTAGACTGGTACGCATTCCGCCCTTACCCCCCGTGCCAATACTTAAGAGTAATGAATATTCATGTAATGGGGTGAATATTCATTTCTCAAGTATCGGCACATGCGACCTCTGGCAGCAACAGGAAGGCTCTGGCTGACACTCTGCATGCTAGAGAGCAATGAATACTCAGTGCTTTGTGTGCTGCACACAGTCCTGGCGTGCACAGCATTGAGTATTCTGGCAGCTGCACTTTGGCTTGCAAGCAGCGCACGACGTCCCTTCCATGCGCTGCTTACAAGCATTAAGCAGCTGCTGGCATCGGAGCAGGACGCTGCTGTGGAGCGCCAGGCAGGTAAGTGTAATGATTTGTTTTTGTAATGTTTTCTGATGGGGCTATGCATACCAGGATGGGGGTGGGGGCCAATCATACCAGGATAAGGAAAGGGTGGGACCAATCATACCAGGACCGGGATGGGGGCCAATCAAACCAGGATATCATTAAAGAAATGAATATTCATTGTCCTCCACGCCCATGGGAGTGGAATGCATTGAGTATTCATGTTTCTTTAGCAGCGGGCACAGGAGTTAGCCGCAGAAGCCGGCTCCTGCCGCTGTGACCCGCTCCTCTGCCGAAACCGCTCCCCACCACAGCCAGAGCCGGTACATCCGGACTATTAAGATGCATCCGCCATTTTCCTACACATTTTTGGAGGAAAAAGGTGTGTGTTATAGTCCAAAAAATACGGGTAGGCGCCTATAGAACTAATCTTTAGGAATTGACATCTAGGTTCCTTGATATTCCAAGTCGATGAAGGCCCACTTTATGATTTGTGACATTAAAATTGCTGTTTTCCATTGACATAAAACTGGCTTTCCATACCTGGGCGATCGGAGAAACAGTTGGCTGTATTCAGAGCTGAGACAGGGTTTAAAGAATATTTTCCAGAAGTGACAAGACAAAGTGAAAAGTCAAATTGCAGAGAACATGAAATGTTAAACTGGTCAACCACATTTACCACTATTCCCAGTACGATAATGATTTTCGGGTATGCTAAAGTTAAAATCTCTGTCATCGTCATCTTCCAGTTGATGGTCATGCGTGATAAGGTTTCTGGTTCATGTTTGGAGTGCTGCGACTGCTCTCTATCAGACATTTACAGGAAATCCTATGGGTCGATCCGAAATGTCCACGTGGGAAGCACAATGCCTGCCCTCATGACTACTATTTATCCCCAGTTGTGAGATATCCACACACCCGTGATATCTGTAGCTTTCATGTCACTGATTCTTCTGTTCTGGTTTTGAGGGAAACCTAGTGCATAGAAGTGTCTTGTGCAGCTTTCTATCATTAGCATGTCCGCTCTAGTGGGCGGTCAGTCTCCAGGCAGTGCACTGATGAAGGGGGCACAGTGTGCAGCCCAAACCTTCTGTCAACAGGGTTAAAGTTGACAGTGCGTGCACGGAGCGACACTGCCGCTGCTGTAAGGAAACGTGCAATATCCTCAGTATTCTAGTAAAAGCGCCTGAATACAAGGTCCGAAGAGCTACATGTATAAAGGGACTGAACCGCACAGGTTACTTGGTGCCAAGGGCTCGACTCTCGGTTATTTAATAGTGCCAAGAAGGTGGATGTTGTAATCCGTTCTGTGTCTTTTGTTGCAACAAATCTTGTTTAAACATACACCCGACTCGCCCAGCCCTATCCAGAAGACGACAGTAGCCGGCTCAAATAACACGACGTGGAGGGATTTGTAAGTATCTTTTCAAAGAATCCCTGTGTCTTGTGTTCCAGGAGCGCAGCAGACGGTAGGAATGAGTCCTGCTTCACTATTTCTCCCTTCTAGAAGGACGGGGCTTGAGACTTGAGTCCTTCTGCGCTTCTGACAACCTCGCCGCAGTCCTGTATGTTTGTGTTCTGGGCTGTACGCACATGCTGTGTGTACCGGGCTGTACGCACGTCTTGTCTTCTTAGATAGGGAATTTGCTAAGGTGACCATGGACATTACATTTCGAGAGAATCTCTGTGGGACTAGAAGACTCTTGGCCAAGGGTTGTTGTTGAGGTAGAGGAGAGTTCAACACCATGGATTTACCTGTTCTTTTTTGCTTTTCCCAAAAGCACCAGAGATCTCTACAAGATGCAGAACTCCCCCAACCCTTCACTTTTATGTAGATGTACATGTTATCCTGAATCTGTGGGCACCTTTACTTTACGATTGTGATCGGATGAGTATGTATAGGTAAAATATGGTTCACGTTGTGTAGAATGTATGTGTGGACTATCTATCTACAGTATCTGCCTGTCTGTCTACTCCAGGAGTCTCAAACTCGGCTGGGTATATGGGCCGCATATAGGAAAAATTTGAATTGGGGGGGGCCGCATTCTTTGCAGAACAAAGTGACATTTTTAATGATACCATTTTTTCCATACACCTTTTTGATCATTTTTTTGAACATTTTTGCAGTGTTTATTTTATATTTTTTTAACGGCAATCATCATATGGGTACAGTTTAATAGCTTGGGTCATTATGGAAGTGGCCACAACAAACGTGCACTTTTTTGTTTACTTTAGTTTATATATAAAACAGCATTATTTTGTTTAATGCTTTATTTTGATTTTTTTTTGTACATTTTACATTTTTTTTCCGCCAATTGGCCACATACAGAAATATTCTCTTACAATTAGCACCATATGGTAATTCTGGCAAACATCTTGTAGTAATGTGCCCCATCCAGGTCACCATCTTGTAGTAATGCCCCATCCTGGTCCTCATGTTATAGTAATGTCCCCATACTGGACCCCCGTCTTGTAATGCCCCATACTGGTCCCTTTCTTGTAGTAATGCCCCATTCTGGTCCCCTTCTTATAGTAATGTCCCATCCTGATCCTCATCCTGTAGTAATGCCCCCTATATTGTAGTAAAGGTCCTTATTGGGCCATTCTTCACATACATATTAAAGGAAAAAAAAAAAAGATTTTTCTCACCTGTCCTCTATTTCCTTGGCATCCTTTCTGCACTGTAAGACCCCTTGACAATTGCGGCCCAGTGCATCCTTGGAAGCACAGTCAATTAAAATATATTGCCGCGTAAAGACAAGCTCTCAGCACAGCAATTTCAATGCCAGCCGCCAACCAATGAGAGGCCTGCAGCTGACACTGGCGTGGCGGCTCAGGGCAGTAACGTCATAGGCCGCCGCTCCGCACACTGATGCCAGCTGCTGGCCTCTCATTGGTATTGCTGTCCCGAGAGCTTGTCTCTACGCGGCAATACATTTCAATACACCCACTTGGCTAACAAGACTAGATTTACTTAAAGTAAAAGGGGAACAACAACACCAGAGTCAGGAGGATAGCATCATTTTAATTAAATTGCACGTTTATGTCAAGCAATAGGTCCTTTTAAACAAAAATTATATAATGTTTAACCCCTTCTCAACATATGGCACCACGCGCCTATAGGCTCCCACCAAGAGGCAATCGTGGGGTGCTGATTTTTTTTATTTTTTTTTTACTTTAGAATTTTCAAATTATTTTTTAATTGACTAAAAAAAAATATTTGTACAGATCTGGAGAATCATTTTAACAAGTCATTTTACAATGCAATGAAACACCCAAGGAAATTGAAGATTTTTTTTTTTTTTTGCAATTTCACCATCTTACAATTTTTTTTCTTGTTGTCCAGTAGAATGAATTGAAAAATGAATAGCGTTGTTCAAAATTCGTCCTGGAAAAAAATCAAGCCCTCATACAGCCATGTTGATGGAAAATTGTGAAGGGGTTAATAAGCAATGTTGCTTCTTTATATGTTGCTGTATTATCTGTCCTTGCATTTTTAGTTGAGGAGAAAAAGTATCACATGGGTAAGTAGATGATGAAATTTCAATGCAGTTTTATAAAAAAAAAAAGAAAAAAAAAAGCACTTGTCTGCCTGGTAACAGGGAGGGCCGCATCTCCGACAGAGACATACATATTTGGTTGCTAGGCAACAGCTTTTCACGGCAAGTCATAACTCAAGATCAGAATCTGTGATTAATTTTTTTTTTTTTTGCTCCATTCCATAATCTATTCAGTAATGATATAAAATAAAGTTAAAGGTGTAGGTTTGCATATACAGTATGGATATATATACAGTTTGCATATATACCTATACACTCCCATACAGATAGATGCACCATTACCTACGTTATATTGTTGCTCACTTTGATGCTCACATTTACACACGTGAATATATGCCATATGTATATATAAATACGGTATGCATATATAAATACAGCACACAGTATGCATATATACCTCTACACTCGCATACAGATTTGTTCTTTAGTTACTGAACAGATTTTTCCAGAGTAGAGACACAGAAATGTCAGATTAAAAGGGTTGTCTAGTTTGGAAACCTTACTTTCACATCCTGTAGTGGGGAATTCTGGGTTAATACAGGGGCACTTTGTTCTGGATTCTCATGACTTGACCAGAGTGCAGAGCGGATATAAGGAGCATCTCTCTGGAGGACCTGTACTATCCCACATTACACAGCATCCAGTGATATGATTAGGCGCAGTGTAATGCCTAATTTCACCTCTAGTAATGCTGCAGGGAACTTACACACTGCCAAGTTTACTCATAAATTACTGATCACTGGACCCTTGTTATAAGTGTGATGTAGCTGAGAACGCCAATAAGAATTTTGCATTTTTCTCCATACTGTCACATATTTGTAAAGTCGACAGTGTTCAGCCAACAGCCATTTCCGAACTCCTTCATGCACAGGAACACTTGTTCTCTGAGAGAGCCACTGGCAAATGACTCTGGCTGTGGCTCATCGCACCATGAACAATAGGATCGGCAGTCTGAAATCTAATATGCCGGATCCTTGTCTCCCTTTTATCTTGAGGCATGAGGCCCCCAGACACATCAGACTGTCAGCCGAGCCAATATCGGCATGGGGTATGGGCGCTCTAAGAGGTTAGTATGTTTAATTGTGTAAGGAAAGGTCTCCAGAATATAAATGCTATTCCAGGTCTGGAATGTGGAGCTGTGTTATGGAACTTGTTATCTTCGTGAAATCTTCCAACCTTGAGAACGATCTCGCTAATAACCGCTATAATGTAAATATAAACACATGAGCCATGCGCACAGTGAACAAGTCTGTAGGACAGTGTTCACACCACCAAAAGACTGAAACAATAGAAAAGCACAGTAAAACAAACATATAAAAATACTCTGTTGTAAAGAAAAATATTTAGACTTGAGAGTCCTCAGTGGTTGATACCTTTTAATGGCCAACCTGTTGTAAAGAAGTAACAGTAAACCGCAAGTGCTAGTAAAAAAAAAATGATAAAAAAAACGGTATTTGGTTGATAGGTTTTTTGCAAAAAATGTATACTAAGCCGCTCTACCAAACGTCAAGGCAACCCGTATCAGAGCAGTCCCTAACTGATGTATTTAAAAACCTGGTCATGTGTATAGTATCTATATGAGCAGGATTCAGAAAGGTAATGGTCCAATGTTGACACGCTGCAGAGAACGCCTTTATGTGCATGGCTCACAAGGGAGGGTGGAAAACCTCCCCAATTTTGCAAAAACAAGAAGCCAATTAAATACAAACACATGAGCCATGCATCCTGCTCATATAGGTACTATACACATGACCAGGTTTTTTAAATCCATCAGTTAGGGACTGCTCTGATACGGGTTACCATCACGTTTGGAAGAGCGGCTTAGTATAATTTTTTGCCAAATACCCTGTTTTTTTATCATCTTTTTACTAGCACTTGATGTTTACTGTTACTTCTTTACGACAGAGTATTTTTATACGTTTGTTTTACTGTGCTTTTCTATGTTTTAACTTCTATAAAGTGTAGACCTTCCTGCAAGAGGTTTTCTAATTACTGTAATTTTACATATTCTCCTTCATGCACCGCAGACTGTTTTTATTATGTCGCCTGAACAAGCCACTTTTACTTTATGCAGTAATTGTATCTAGTAATCCCTTCAAGTGCTGTAGAATACCTGTGAGTTTACCTCCGTAATCTGTGACTCACTACTACAATATCTGTAAAGTCGATCTGTCATGAGGCCCATGCCTTATAAACAATGGCGTCTTCAAGATGCTCATAATGGGATAAAGAAAACCTATAGATGTTGTTTTCTCTCTTAAATCATTAGTAGATGAAACTTTTTAGTCTCAGTTCCTTATATGCAGGACTCTGTAAGTGTTCAGACATTTTTAAAGTGACCATTCACCCTGGCGAGGAAACTGGATTAAACATTTGTTCTGTCGCCCTACATAATGCCCTCCCCTTGCCTCCTGATGCCATCTCCTCCAATCCTCCTCATCCATGATGGCCACTGGAGAGGCATGGAGCGTACAACATTAAAGGGAACCTGTCACCTCGGATAGTGTGGGGTTAATCTGCAGGTCATTAGCCCAGCTCCCGGAAGAAAATGAGCCACCAGTTTTGAGTCTTACCGACATGCTGGTGCGGTTACAGTCACCGCTCACAGTACAGCTCATTATACTACGAGCGGTGGCAGGAAGCACATTGACTGACAACTGCACTCTTCACTAATACGCTCCACCACGAGTTGTCAATCCAAGTGCAGGGGCATGCTTACAGCCGGCAGTCACAGTGCTGTGAGCGATAACTGTATTTGCTCCGGGCACCCATGCGTGGCTGAAAGCTTGCGGCTCCTGTCTGGAATAAAGTAAATTTTCTCCCTGGAGACATGCTTTCAATACGGCAACCCGGCACCTTTCTAATGAACCTGCAGATTAACCCTATATTTACAGGTTAGTAGCGTTATCCAACATGACAGTTTCCCTTTGAGTCTGAACCACGCCTCAACAACAGGGGTGTAGTCTTACCATGTCATTATGACTGACATCTTGGACGCAAGAAGACAGGAATGCCCGTCTCAATGGAGGAGACAGCGGGAGACAAATGGATGGCACCATGTACGATGACCAAATATATGGTTTTCAGATCCAAAAAATGAATGTGGTGTAAAACCATAAATGGTAGAATAGGAGATTATTATGAGGGTGATCAATGAGTGGAACGGGCTGCCACAAGAGGTTGTGAGTTCTCCTTCAATGGAAGTCTTCAAAAAGAGGCTGGACAGACACTGTCTGGGATGGTTTAGTGAATCCTGCATTGAGCAGGGGGTTGGACACGATGACCCTGGAGGTCCCTTCCAATTCTAACATCTATACATATATATCACAAACAATTAAAAATCTTACTAAATTGTATCTGTACTTTAAGTGTAACGCAGTGTTGATACTTGACACTCATGGGCTCCAGTGCAGGCTCTGCAGCAGGGCCCCCAACTGTTACGGTCTTTAATAGTATCGGTTGTCTTTGAGCCAGGAGGACCTTTGGGTCCCTGGTGCATCTGCAATCCCTGCACCCTCTATAGTTACACCCTTTGTTAAAGATTATCCTGGATAGTCCTTTTCCAGTATGTGTATGATTGGTATACTAACATAAGAAAAATGTCATTCTATAACCAGAAGCCACAACCTTCTCTCGTGATCAGTTCTTGGATAGTGTAAAGTGGAAAATAAATTCTGAGACATTATTAGTAATGGAGAATGAAAATGCCAGGCGTTACACTTCCCCGAAAACCTAATTAGAATCAGGTTAGTGGAATGCGTGATTAAAAAAATGTCTCCATGAATAGAAAATAATGTAAAAGTCAGATGTGAACGTGCAGGACTGAAGTGAGTAGCAGATTGTCACCTAGAGCGAAGTAAGTAAGATTTTCATAATTCAGTTTACAAACTTTAATACTGATTTGACCTATGGAGGGTACTATGCATATTCAATAATATCTGATAACTTGTGCATATAGCATAGCTCCCAACCGTTCCAGATTCAGCGGGACTTTCCCGATTTGAGGGGTCGGTCCCACCGTTCTAGCATGTCGGACCTTTGTCCCGTTCTTCTAATATTTACTCAGAAGTTCCATAGATCCTCCTCCTCGGAGGGTGGGGCCACATATCTCTGCTCAGTGCATAAATTAAATTATTCTTTTCCCTTGTATTGTGATCAGGTCTCCCTGAGACTCAAACCGACGAGCTCATGTTTGCAGGCAGCATCTCTAGCAATGAGCCATAGAATTTGGTTAACTTGGGCTGTATTGCAGTCCGTAAACCCAGAAGCAGATTATACTATTATACATAGAAGTAAATTATATACATCAGTGTATTCCTATGTATTCTAGAGGTGAAGGAAATCTCAGATTTTTTTTTATTCCTTTAAAACTCCTAAAAATAATGTAAATCCAGTGATGAGCGAACGTGCTCTGATAAGGTGTTATCATAGTATCTTTAGTGTGCTTGAATAACATGTTCAGGTCCCAGCGGCTATATGTTTTGTGCAATACATGTGGGGATTGCCTAACAAACAGGTCTAACAGCCGCAAAACATGTAGCCGCAGGGACTCTAACAGATTATTCGAGCATGCCCAAGATACTCGGATAACACCCGAGCATGCTCAGATAACACATCCGAGCACGTTCGCTCATCACTATGATAATGAATTACAAAAAAGTCTCCCCGGAATATAAACCGACAACCGCTATAATTGCAGGCAGGAGCTAAAGCTACTCACTAGGAGAAGTTTGTATACTTGATCTGTATTGCAGCCTCTGAACGCCACAGGCAGATTATACTGAGACATAGAGATACGTTGTATATAACAGTGTATGTTTATGTCTCTGTATCTAGTGGGAGAATAAAAGAGAAATGTTTTTTTTTCTTCCTATAAAATTACTAAAAAAATAATGAAAAGCACTTACAATAGTGTCATTTTTAATGCGTTTTATTAAAAAATAATAAGCATCACTGATCCGCAAATAACATGGACATAATTTGGTATCTCTGTAATCGTAATATCCGGCACAACTCAGAAATAAAATTATTTACGGGGATCGGTAAATGGTGTGATAGATTGCTTTTTATATATATATTTATATATGTGTGTTTTAATAGAGAAAAAATAATAAAAATGTAACGCTGAGGCCGTGATGACATGTAGCAGAAATACTGTGTTTTCTCTACTGCATTTTTTTATTCCTGCACATTTTCTTCAGGTCTATGCACCAGACAACATAGTAACAATCTTCTCCGGTGTTCCGTGTCTGCTGCGCTCCTTTTATGCATTTTTCCCCCTATTTGATGCGTTTTTGGTGCAGACGAGAATCTGCATTTTCAGCTGCAGATGAAGGAAGAGAGCCACAGTATTCATTACTGATGGGTAGGCGGAGCCCCAGATCAGGATGTTACCTCAGATCAAAAGAGTGATGACTGGCTGGCCCCTCCAGCTCGGGCTCCTCCTACTCAGCTCCAGTCTAAGATTTGAGGTCCAGAGGATGGTCGCTGCTAATGCAGCTCCTCAGAAGATTTTATTATTTTAATATTCGGACAGGAGACTTGGATCACTAGTTGGTCTAGAGGTCTCAGGGGTATCAGCGCTGCTGTACCCCAACCTCTCCCTTGGCGGATCTGTATTTACTCAAAGTCCCTGCAGAATCCTTGCCGGCCCTGGGGGATGAGGAGAGCTTCTCTGGCGGGAACGCAAACCACACGTGCGGTCACTGCGTTCTTCGCCCTGGGGGGAAGCATGGGCACTGCGCCAGAAACCCCTGAGGGTCCCTGTGGCGCCTTGGCTGGTGAGTACTCCACACAAATTTTAATAATAATTATGTGTGAGTGCTTTAGCGTCTGAATGAGCAGCGCTATTACTAATGTCAGTATGCTTCAGCGCTGCTGTGACAGCGTTACTACATGTATGTCAGTATGCTTCAGCGCTGCTGTGACAGCGCTACTACATGTAATGTCAGTATGCTTCAGCGCTGCTGTGACAGCGCTACTACATGTAATGTCAGTATGCTTCAGCGCTGCTGTGACAGCGCTACTACATGTAATGTCAGTATGCTTCAGCGCTGCTGTGACAGCGCTACTACATGTAATGTCAGTATGCTTCAGCGCTGCTGTGACAGCGCTACTACATGTAATGTCAGTATGCTTCAGCGCTGCTGTGACAGCGCTACTACATGTATGTCAGTATGCTTCAGCGCTGCTGTGACAGCGCTACTACATGTAATGTCAGTATGCTTCAGCGCTGCTGTGACAGCGCTACTACATGTAATGTCAGTATGCTTCAGCGCTGCTGTGACAGCGCTGTTACAAGAAGATGTGGTGATTTTTTGTCCGCAGGCAGATAGCTGCAGGACAGAGAGGGAGCAGGAGCGGGGAGAGTTCGCGCTCATTATTTGAGCTAGCAGGGGGCGTGGCCTATCTATCCCGGTCTTTTGAGCAGGAAGACGCGCGCTCTGGCTTTTCTCCTGCGACCCCCTCACTGTGGCGGCCATTACTCAGGCTCCTGGGCTCCTCGGACCGCTCCTCTCCTCATATAGACACCACGGCCAGCTGGGTGAGTGCGGATTCCTCACCCCGCAGCGCAGCGATCGCTATCCTGCAGCTGCAGTCTCATCAGAGACATAAAAATTGGCTGGGGCTCACAAATATATATATATTTTGGTGAGTTTGCAATATTAACCCCTTTGAGGGTTATTTCTACCAGCTAAATTTGCTGACTGAATACCGCTGGGGTAACTCTGCTTGGTGGAGCGTTAACCCTTCAGCGTTTGGAAAAAAAAAAAAAAAACGCATAGTTTTTTGCTGGTATTACCGCTTTGACCTGCTCATACAGGTGAGACATGTCTGAACAGAGTTCAGATGCCGCGGATCACGTCCCAGTGCCATTGCGGCAATCAGATACGCAGACCTCCACAGCGTCTAGCGCTGCGGTCGACAGCGGTGGAAAATTGGATGATATCGCTCGATCGATTAATAACTTATCTGACCTTTTAGGTCAATATGTGTCTGCTAATTCCTCTCAGAGGAAGCGACGCAGGCCGTTACCGGCCTCTACACGGAGCGAGTCAGATGTATCTGATATTGGGCAGAGTTCCCCTTTAAATTCGGATGGAGAAATATCCGATTCAGATGCGGACGAGCCGCAGGGGCGTTCCTCTATGACGAAGCGTACGGAGGCATTAATTGAAGCCATGAGAGATATACTACAGTTACCGGAGGAGGTAACTAGTCGTCCTGGTAAATCAGCACGCATTTTCCAGGAGTCCCGTGCTTCGCGCACAACATTGCCAGCTCTGGATGAGCTTAATGGTGTAATAGAGGAGGAACGTCTATGTCCAGATAAGCGTTTTCATGGAACGCATTTCTTTGATACACTTTATCCTTGCTCTACGGAGTTAAAGGCTAATTGGACTTCTGCTCCTGAAGTGGATGTGTCTTTGTCTCAGCTTAGTAAATCCTCTCTACTCCCTATTAAGGGAAAAGCGAGCTTACAGGAGCCTTTGGATAGAAAGGCAGAATTGGCGGCAAAAGCAAGCTATGAGGCTGCGGGTCATGGATTTCGAGCAGTGCTAGGATCCATGTGTGCTGCTAGAGCTTCTCTAAGCTGGTTGGCACGTCTGAAGACGGAGTTGCAAAATGAATCTCCGTTATCTGAGATACGGGAAACTTGTGAATGGTTAGAAACGGCAGCCTGTTATATCTTTGATGCCGGTCTGGATACGGCATCTCTGCTGGCCAAAGCGCAAGCTTCAGCGGTCACAGTCAGAAGAGCTTTATGGCTCAGACAGTGGGCCGGGGACGCAGTTTCCAAACAAGGGTTGTTGGCCTTACCTTACAAGGGTGGCCATCTTTTTGGATCCGACCTCACAGAGCTGATTTCCAAGGCTAAGGCGAAGGAATCAGCATTACCACAGCGAAGGGCCATGGCCTCGGTGTCCAGTAAGCCTGGTGTTTATAGTGGTCGGCGGTCCTTTCGGGCCGAGGACGATCTAGTCACTCCTCGTGGGGATCGGGTCGTCCTTCTTTCTCAGGAAAGAAATCCTCTCAGAAAACTCGTACTCCCTGGAAGCAGAGTTTCCGCCAGAACAAGCGGGAACTTGACAAGAAACCCGCAAAGTCGGATTGACGCCAGGGGTCCACTCGAGGATTCTCGAGTGGGGGGTCGCCTGCTTCTTTTCAAGGAGACTTGGATGGCTCGCGTTCCAGATTCCTGGGTAACGCGGATAGTGTCGGCAGGCTATTTCATAGAGTTTGCTTCTCAACCCCCAAATGTTTTTTGTCAATCTCGCGTTCCGTCGGAACCCGAGCTTGTTGTCGCTCTACAGCGAGAGGTCGAATCGCTACTACAAAAGGGTGTAGTGATACCGGTTCCGTCAGAGGACCGAGGGAAAGGTTTTTATTCCAACCTTTTTATAGTTCCCAAAAAGGAGAACAAATTTCGCCCGATTCTGGATCTCAAGCGATTAAACCGGCATGTCCATGCCCGGAAATTTCGCATGGAGTCGCTTCGTTCCGTTGTGGCAGCTCTGTCACAGAACGATTTTCTGGTGTCAATCGACATTCGCGACGCCTATTTGCATATTCCCATCGGAAAGGCTCATCAGCGCTTTCTTCGATTTGCCATAGGTCAGAATCATTACCAGTTCGTGGCTCTGCCGTTCGGCTTAGCCTCAGCGCCAAGGGTCTTTACAAAAATTCTGGCGCCCCTCATGGCACTCCTTCGAAGACAGGGATTACGATTCTCCCTTATCTGGACGATCTTTTGATCGTGGCTTCCTCGGAGGAGGAGGCGTTGACGGCTCGGGATTTGTCTCTTCAGTTTCTGAAAGACTTCGGTTGGCTGGTCAATTGGGAGAAGTCGTCCCTGGAACCATCGAGGACAATTCTCTTTTTGGGAATGCATCTCGACACGTTTCGGTCGGTAGTTTCCCTACCACCAGACAAACAGTCATGTCTTCTTCGACATGTACAGATTATGACATCCTCAACGGCAATGTCCCTACGGAAGTGTATGCGTCTTCTGGGACTGATGGTGGCGTCCATGGAGGCAATTCCTTTTGCCCAGTTCCACTCCAGGACTCTTCAAAGGTTCATCTTGAGTCGATGGAATCAGTCGCAATCGCTGGATTGCAGTGTCACCATTTCTCGCGCGGTGCGGGATTCTCTAGAATGGTGGTTACGTCCAGGGGCATTCTCCCTGGGGAAGTCTTTCCTCCCTCTGAAGTGGTCAGTCATAACCACCGATGCCAGCCTGACGGGCTGGGGGGTGTTTGGAACAATCTCTGGATTCAGGGGGTATGGTCACCGGAAGAGTCTGTGCTTCCGATCAACATCCTGGAATTGAGGGCGATTTTCCTTTGCCTCCAACATTGGACGGTCCCTTTGAGCGGTCTGCCAGTCCGTGTGCAGACAGACAATGCGACGGCTGTCGCGTATATCAATCACCAAGGTGGGACAAGGAGTTCCAGACTCATGGTAGAGGTGTCCCGAATTCTGATTTGGGCAGAGGCCAATGTACCAGCCATTTCGGCGATTCACATTCCAGGGGTTCAGAATATTACAGCGGACTTTCTCAGTCGCAGAAGGATGGATCCCGGGGAATGGAGCCTCCACCCGGAAGTCTTTGCACTACTGTGCTCTCGCTGGGGAACCCCCCAAGTGGATTTGATGGCATCCAGGTCCAATGCCAAGTTACCGACATTCATGTCCAGGTACAAGGACCCGAAGGCGGTGGCGGTGGATGCTCTAGTGGCTCAGTGGGATCAGTTCGAGCTGATCTATGTATTCCCGCCGATATCCTTACTTCCTCTAGTGCTGCGTCGGATCAGACTAGAGAGAATTCCAGCTATTCTGATAGCTCCAGACTGGCCAAGAAGGGTGTGGTTCTCGACAATAATGTCGCTGTTGGCGGCACCTCCGTTTCCACTCCCTCTTCAACCGGACTTGTTGACTCAGGGGCCCGTTTGTCATCCGGACTTGATGTCCCTGCGTTTGACGGCGTGGCTCTTGAGACCGAAATCTTGACCCGTAGAGGTTTTTCAGCCGAGGTCATTGCTACCCTTCGTGCTGCAAGATGTCCGGCTACTTCTAGGATTTACCACAAAATTTGGGAAACCTTCTTTTCGTGGTGTTTGGGTCTTCTCGGAACCCGAGAAAATTTTCCATTCCCAACCTGTTGGCTTTTCTGCAGCATGGGCTAGACAAGGGTTTGGCAGTTAGCACTCTGAAAGGTCAGATTTCTGCTCTGTCCTTATTGTTCCGGAGAACCATTGCTTCGAATAGAGACGTGCTCTCCTTTTTCCGAGGTATCTCTCGTAAGTTTCCGCCGCGGAAGGCACCCGTGTCTCCTTGGCGGCTCAACCTTGTTTTGGAGGCTCTTCAGCATAAACCTTTTGAACCTATGGTTTCTGCTAGCCTTTCTTTACTTTCTTGGAAGGTGGCTTTCCTTGTTGCAGTCACTTCCTTGAGGAGAGTTTCTGAATTGGCAGCTCTTTCTTGTTCGCCTCCTTTTCTGGAGTTTTTTCCGGATCGTGTAGTGCTTCGCACTCGGGGTGATTTTTTGCCTAAAGTGGTGTCACAATTTCATGTTAACCAGGATATTGTGTTGCCTTCACTCTGTCCGGATCCGAAGAATACGAAAGAGCGAGATTTACACACATTGGATTTAGTGCGGGCCTTGAAGTTTTATCTATCTATTACTCAAGGTTTTCGTAAGACGGACTCCCTGTTTGTGGTTCCGGCAGGTCGTCGGCGTGGTCAACGAGCTTCCAAGGGTTCTATAGCTCGTTGGATCCGGTCAGCTATTTTGGAAGCTTACCGTCTTCGGGGTGAATCTTGCCCGATTAAGATTCGAGCCCATTCCACGAGAGCTGTGGCTTCATCGTGGGCTTTTCATCAAGGTGCTTCGGCAGTGCAGCTTTGCCGAGCGGCGACTTGGCGCTCTGTCCACACGTTTACAAGGTTTTATAAAGTGGACGTCAGTGCTTCCGCTGATGCAGCCCTCGGACGTAGGGTCCTGCAGGCAGCTGTAGTTTAAAGTTCTGGATGAACTTGTGTTTAGCGCTGGTTGCGCTTTGTTGTTAAGGTTGTTGGGTTTCTGCCTTTTGTTGGTTTTTTCCCACCCTTATTTTTGAACTGCTTTGGGACGTCCCATCAGTAATGAATACTGTGGCTCTCTTCCTTCATCTGCAGCTGAAACACGGATTTTGGTAAAGACTTACCTGTAAAATCCTTTTCAGCGAAGGAAGGAAGAGAGACACAGCACCCTCCCACGGCAGAAGTGTGTTGATGTTTTCAGATGCAGCGCGACCCTTATCTGATAGCGATTATCTGGGCTGAGGTCAGCGCGCTAAGGCTCTGTTCCAGCATCGCCAGCTCATCGCAGTAGTCAGGTTCCGTGAGTAGTACCTGGAACTCTGTGGTTTTTGGCTTTCTTTGCATGCATAACCTGTATCCTTGTGTTTTTTCTCTGAAGTTCCTTCAGAAGGGGTTATGTTGCTCCGCTGGTGATCTTGGCTCTTTTCCTAAAAGCTTTGGTACGACTGGAGCTGAGTAGGAGGAGCCCGAGCTGGAGGGGCCAGCCAGTCATCACTCTTTTGATCTGAGGTAACATCCTGATCTGGGGCTCCGCCTACCCATCAGTAATGAATACTGTGTCTCTCTTCCTTCCTTCGCTGAAAAGGATTTTACAGGTAAGTCTTTACCAAAATCCGTGTTTTAATGCTTTTATGCTGTGCTTTAAAAATGCAACAGCTTTTTTTTTTCTTTTTCAGGCTTCACATAAAAGCCTATACAAGAATATTTTGTGCTGCTTTTTTTGCACAGTTATTCTGCGGTGCTTAACTGTCCAAGCAAAGTGGATGTGATTTTTTTTTTTTTTTTGACACACAACGGCCATTGAATGATTTTAGTGCTTTGATGGCTTGTAATCATCAAAGAGGAGGGTGATTGCCATCTTGTATTTTCTCCCTATTTATTGATCTCAGAAGTCAGAGCCAGCTTTTAGCATAACATATCTTTTTATATGACTCGTTTTAATTTAGACCTGTTGGATCTGGGGCACTGATGCCTGGGCGCATTGGAACCTCTGATATCCCCAACCCGTCCAAGTGTAATTCCCTGCAGGCGAGTTATCTCCTATCCACAGATTAGGTCTCAACTCGCTGATCAATGAGGGTCCAAACGGCGGGACCCAATACTGAGAAAAGTGTACTAAAATGCCTCATTAACTCCAGTCATTAACTATGCGACTGCTGGAGGTACAGTAGGCAAGCGCTGTACTCGGTTATCCCATGGGATCGGTGGAGAACTTAGTGGCTAGATTCCCTGCAAACAACTACTTTCACCTATTCAGATATGTGATAATTTGGCTTGTTGAGAATAACCCTTTCATTATAAAGCCTACAAAACCTACCTCTATTAGTCTCAAGGCTCCTCTACAAATCCATATATGAACACTGATAAAAAAGGATCACACTTGGATAGTGATCTCCCAGCGCTGTGTTCTGAGTCAAGGTGACCTTTGCTAGATCTGTAAGTGTAAATCCAAGAAAATAGCAGCTTCTGCATCTAGATGTAAATTTACCTCCATTGGAAATGTCAGCCTGATATTATTTGGACCAACAACTTATTTTAGGAAAGTGGAAATTCTCCTGCCTGCCGCCATACACTGGCAGTATTATTAGGCATTGTGGTTGTTTGGAACCACATCCAGTATCATCAGCTCAATGATATTTTCAGAAATCATCAGAAACGTGCCCTGCGTTAAAAAATTGACAAAATCAACATTTTCTTATTTGCTGGAGGTTGCTGACTCCACACAGTGTTGATTTACAACAGCCTGGCATTATTCCTTGTAAATGCTGAGACAAAAAAAAGCAGAAGGTATATTTTTAGATGTACTCCACGACTTTGGGTCGGAATTCTGCACCTCCTCCTTTTTGACCAGTTTTTTGTCTACTCAAGTCCTCACCTGAATAGATTAGTGAAGGAAGTTTTTCATGTTGCATGATTTTATAAGCATATAAAAAGTGTGATAAAAGGGTAAGAGAAAATAAAGGCTGAGCTAATACTACCCGTGCCTCCTAAGTGGTGTTGTGTTTGGCGGCTCGCCCTCTCGGCCAAACATGCCAGTTGGTTATCCGTTTGAAACAGGCAAAGACAAGTTTCCGTTCTGTACGATTTATTACAGTACTTGGCAATTTGACACGCAAGTGAAAATTTCGGAGCTTTTTCTACCATGTGATGGCTTCGTGTAATGAGAATTATTGTCTTTGGGTATGGGAGCAAAAATTGTAATCTGCCGGCAGAAGTGAGATTTAATTACAAGGAAATGGCCATTTCCAGAAATCCTCTTATTTGTATTTATCATGGTATTTCAGTATAGCAATTCAGATTTCTAAGAAAAAAAGTTCCAAGATGAAGATGGTTAGAGAGGAGCATTGTTTCTCTGGCAGATTTTAGAAACCCCAATTGAATTCCAGCAAAGGATGGCATTTCCAACCAGACAGAAAGGTACCCAATCGATTTTACTATTTTTTTTTTTCTATTTAAATGAGAAAAATAACAGTCCCATTGTGTTTCTTTTGCAATTTTCAGTTGCGTGCTTGGTGTACAGACTCTGTAGTGCTATAGAGGTCCAAGATATAGCACTAGCAAAGAGGCTGTGGTGCGTAAGGGGGGCTTCTGACCTAGAAAAAGACATAGCTATTGTAAATGTTATAGGAAATTCAAGATATGCGTCTGACCGTGGAATTTTAAGGGCTTGCCTCACGATGGACATTTAAAGGGGTATTCCCATCTCCAAGATCCTATCCAAATATGTAATAGGTGTAATAATAATAATAATAATAATATTAGCAAATACCTCCAATTAGAAGTTTTTCTGGTTCGCTTTTTCTTTCCTGATGTGCAGGCATTGCAGGACTTTAGGTATCCATGGTTACGACCACTCATATATAGTGACAGTTAGCTAGTTGCTAGTGGTCATAACCATGGATACCTAAGGTTCTGCAATGCCTGCACATTAGGAAGTAGACATAGTGAATCAGAAAAATTATACTACATCTCTATTTGGAGGTATTTTCTAATATTATTATAACACTACATCTTGGGATAGGATCTTGGAGATGGGAATACCCCTTTACGGCATATCTACAGAACCCACAGGACCTACACCTATCTCCAGATAAAGGGTCTCCCAATTCCACTCAGTGACAGGGAGCCAGCTTATATAATAGACCCCATTAGGTACATTTTCTGAATGTGTGTGAGAAGACTATGATGACTGTTGAATCACATCTGCACCATGTTGCTGACTATATCCTGAGTCATACATTTGGATAGACAAATCCTGAATTTTATTTCCTGCTTCCTGAACAGTCAGATTGAGTACTTTTGTGATATTTTGCTGCTTCGCCGGAGAACCCTTATATAAAATACTAGTAATTTCTCACGTCATGGTGCCGTGTATGGAGGCCATCTGTCCCTCGTTACACAAATCCATAACTCTACTGACACTACAGCTTGTTTGGGGCTCATATACGCTGCGCTCTCCTCACATAGGGGCACATTCATTGACTATATCCGATGAGATCATTCCGACATGCTGGAATCACCAGTATTTTGAATCTTTTTGTTTTGCTTGACTTATGATACTGTTGCACAGTTTTGCATCACATTTCTATGCATGAATAGGGCCAACATTGTGTCTCCCATAGTGCATGCATCATGAATTTGTACTGGAATTATACTAATTCTACATGACCTTCACTTAAAGACTGAGATTTAGAGCCGAAGAACCAAGTGCCAGGAAAGGTGACAATCATAAAATGCCAACTTTGCCAAGTAAATTTCAGCAGTTCCTTATCTGCTATATTTGTCCCTGTAAAATCTAAGTGATGGAAACAAAAGCTTTATAAAATGGACCTGCCATACCAAGTGCTCACTTGGAAGCATGATCTCTGGTGTAATGAATCACATTTGTTTTCCTGGCTGTTTGATGGATTCATTGAGGCTGCCCAAGTTGGCATTAGCTCCCATGCTTTTTGAGTGGAATGTCCAGTAGGCTCATATTGGTGTGATGGCCAAGTGTCTGTATGCCATTGGCCATCTAGTGTAATCAGGGCTGGAGTAGCCAGGGCCCTGGACACCCTCAGGTACCCGTTGTATCATGTGGCAAGTCATATGACCCCTCCCCCTGATAGGTCATGTGACTATCTCACAGGTGCTCTGGTGCACATCCCTATAAGGAAAACGACAGAGATAGCGGTGCGTGTGCGCTGCGCAAATATTTCCCTTATGTACAGCATTATACATAACATAGCACTGTTAGGGCACACTAAATGCAAAAAGTACAAAATAGAGCAGGTGTGGAGGCTGAAATTCTGCTCAATATTAACATAATATATAAAAAAAATTAATAAATGTATGACTTATATCAGAATTCATTATGCTGACATCCCCCTATGTTCAGTATGACCCACCACATAGCCCCCTACATACAATATGAGCCCCCACATAGCCCCCTCAATCAACAACCAAAGCAATCAGCTATGGAGCCCTTATACATGTAAACCATAACAAAAAAAACTTAAATTCTCTTTATTTACTTAGTTTAAAAACCGAATACATAAATGCACACACATTTGCACAGAAAAACAGTGATATAAAAAAAGCAGAACTAAAAGGAGATAGGGAATAGTTTTGCCCTTGAAAATTCCCTTCCTGATAGTGGAGGTTTGCATCCTAAGTTGAAACGGTATGGTGCCCTGGCTCCTCGTCAACTGCCCTATGTAGCCCTACCACTACTGTAATTGACCAGACATCCTCAATAGGTGATCAGGTAATATGTGATGAACATATAAAAATATATACAATATAGTTACTAGTGGGCTGAGGGGGGTATCATCAATATTTTTCAACAGTCTGTTAGGGTTTTGTTTTCTGGTCAAAGTCCAAGAAGAAACATATATGATGTATTTAGCAAATAAAGAAATATAATATATGGTGTGTGTATATATACGCACGCACACACACACCCCCTATATGGCCTGAACAGTTGTGTACTTGGCTTAATGACATCTGCTTTCGACTTATTTCCCCCCTCTTTTGGTCATTCAGAGAAGGAGACCATAAGCCGCAACGCTTAGAAGAGAACAGCTCTCAGACTCAGGCAATATGCCCCCACACAGCCCTGTACATACAGTATGAATCCACACACATCCCCTACACCCCTTTGTACAGTATGAGCCCCCACATAGCTCCCTATATACAGTTGTGCTCAAAAGTTTACATACCCCAGCAGAATTTTTACTTTCTTGGCCTTTTTTCAGAGAATTTGAATGATAACACCAAAACTTTTTCTCCACTCATGGTTTGTGGTTGGGTGAAGCCATTTATTGTCAAGCTACTGTGTTTTCTCTTTTTAAATCATAATGACAACCCAAAACATCCAAATGACCCTGATCAAAAGTTCACATACCCCATTTCTTAATATTGTGTAGTATGAGACCCCATATACAGTACAGACCAAAAGTTTGGACACACCTCATTTAAAGATTTTTCTGTATTTTCATGACTATGAAAATTGTAAATTCACACTGAAGGCATCAAAACTATGACTTAACACATGTGGAATTATAAACTTAACAAAAAAGTGTGAAACAACTGAAAATATGTCTTATATTCTATCTAGGTTCTTCAAAGTAGCCACCTTTTGCTTTGATGACTGCTTTGCACACTCTTGGCATTCTCTTGATGAGCTTCAAGAGGTAGTCACCGGAAATGGTCTTTCAACAGTCTTGAAGGAGTTCCCAGAGATGCTTAGCACTTGTTGGCCCTTTTGCCTTCACTCTGCGGTCCAGCTCACCCCAAACCATCTCGACTGGGTTCAGGTCTGGTGACTGTGGAGGCCAGGTCATCTTGCATAGCACCCCATCACTCTCCTTCTTGGTCATATAGCCCTTACACAGCCTGGAGGTGTGTTTGGGGTCATTGTCCTGTTAAAAATAAATGATGGTCCAACTAAACGCAAATCGGATGGAATAGCATGCCGCTGCAAGATGCTGTGGTAGCCATGCTGGTTCAGTATGCCTTCAATTTTGAATAAATCCCCAACAGTGTCACCAGCAAAGCACCCCCACACCATCACACCTCCTCCTTCATGCTTCACGGTGGGAACCAGGCATGTAGAGTCCATCCGTTCACCTTTTCTGCGTCGCACAAAGACACGGTGGTTGGAACAAAAGATTTCAAATTTGGACTCATCAGACCAAAGCACAGATTTCCACTGGTCTAATGTCCATTCCTTGTGTTCTTTAGCCCAAACAAGTCTCTTCTGCTTGTTGCCTGTCCTTAGCAGTGGTTTCCTAGCAGCTATTTTACCATGAAGGCCTGCTGCACAAAGTCTCCTCTTAACAGTTGTTGTAGAGATGTGTCTGCTGCTAGAACTCTGTGTGGCATTGACCTGGTCTCTAATCTGAGCTGCTGTAAACCTGCGATTTCTGAGTCTGGTGACTCGGATAAACTTATCCTCAGAAGCAGAGGTGACTCTGGGTCTTCCTTTCCTGGGGCGGTCCTCATGTGAGCCAATTTCTTTGTAGCGCTTGGTTGCTTTTGCAACTGCACTTGGGGACACTTTCAAAGTTTTCCCAATTTTTCGGACTTACTGACCTTCATTTCTTAAAGTAATGATGGCCACTCGTTTTTTCTTTACTTAGCTGCTTTTTTCTTGCCATAATACAAATTCTAACAGTCTATTCAGTAGGACTATCAGCTGTGTATCCACCAGACTTCTGCACAACACAACTGATGGTCCCAACCCCATTTATAAGGCCAGAAATCCCACTTATTAAACCTGACAGGTCACATCTGTGAAGTGAAAATCCATTTCCGGTGACTACCTCTTGAATCTCATCAAGAGAATGCCAAGAGTGTGCAAAGCAGTCATCAAAGCAAAAGGTGGCTACTTTGAAGAACTGGACTATAAGACATAATTTCAGTTGTTTCACACTTTTTTGTTAAGTATATAATTCCACATGTGTTAATTCATAGTTTTGATGCCTTCAGTGTGAATTTACAATTTTCATAGTCATGAAAATACAGAAAAATCTTTAAATGAGGTGTGTCCAAACTTTTGGTCTGTACTGTAGCTACCTAGATACAGTATGAACACGGACATAACTCCCTATATACAGTATGAGCCCGCACATCACCTCCTATATACAGTGAGCCTACACATAGACTCCTATATAGTGTGTGAACCTGCACATAGCCTCCTATATACAATATGAGCCCGCACATAGACTCCTATATAGTGTGTGAACCTACACATAGCCTCTGTATACAGTATAAACCCTCACATGGCCTCCTGCATACAGTGTGAGCCCACACATAGCCTCCTGTATACAGTATGAGCCTCTATATAGCCCGCACGTAACCTCCTGTATAGTGTGAGTCCCCATATAGGCTCCTTTATACAGTGTGAGTCCCCATATAGCCTCCTATGTATATTATGAGCCCGCATATAGCCTCCTGTATACAATGTGAGCCCTTATATAGCCTCCTATATACTGTGAGCCTGCACATAGCCTACTGTATACCGTGTGAGCCCGCACATAGCTTCCTATATACAGTGTGAGCCTGCACATAGCTTCCTATATAAAGTACGAGCCAGCACATCCCACATACATATTAATAAGAAAAAAAACTCTGCTCGCTCTTGTTGTCCTTGTGCTCTGGTCCTCGAGGCTCCATTTCTAGTCTGGCCAGCCCGTACATGCTAGCGTGATGTCGTCCTCGCGCCTCCGTCAGCTGATGACGTCATTGCGCTGGCACTTCACAGCAGCGGCGACGGGAGCTCCCCTGGAACTGAGCTGCCATTCTGCATCGTTGGTAGTGAAGCGCCAGGAAAGCTCCCTGCCGCGGGATATGTGCGCCACAGATGGTAGCACACAAAACATGAGGGCAGTCGGTTGATGGGCCCCCCGGAGCTTCGGGCCCTGGTAGTAGCTCAGATTACCCTCATTATAATATTTCCGATATCAGACTAGTGCACATAAATGACCCTGTTTACTACAGCTAAAGCATTAAAATGTTTGCTCCATAAATACAGGTTATCGACTACCCATAGAAGGCTTGGAGACCCCATTCTACTTATAGTGAAGGCTTTAGTGATGGGGCCCCAGCTTTCCCCAATGCAGAGGATATGTGATAAATATTTGTCATGGGATAACTTAAAAGATTCTACTCTTAAAATGTTATTGATGACTCATCCCATGGATTAGTTATCAGTATTAGATTGATGGATTCTGAAGCGCAGCAATACCCACCTATCTGCTGTTCTCTGGTGGTGGCATTGACCAGATGTAAGCAATGGCTGAGCCGATCAGCACAGCTCCACCAGCTGATTAGTGGCGGTGGACGGGTACTACAGATCTGCCACTGAACAGTTGACAGCTGAGAAAAGCTGATCGGTGGGGTTGGGTGCCTCGTCAGACTACCACATATTTGATATTGATGACCGATCATCAACCCTATAAGCTATTATGTATTTTACATTTTTCCCTTGAGCCAAAAATGACTGTACACTGCTTTAAAAAAAAACACAACGGTTCAGGTAAAATTGTGATAAATGTAGGCTGGCGGTGGGGCATGTTTTCTGCAGTTGTCATAGAAATGTCTCCCTTGATTTTCAGAAGTGGAATGTTCATTGGCAATTGCAAGTCAAAATGATGACTCGTCACTGTCACAGCCGCTGTGATAATTAACATCTCTCTCATCATGTTCAGGAATAAACTAGCATTGATTGCTTTTCACATGCAGTGCAACGTTCAGCAATCTGTCAGAGACATTGAAATATCAGAGTATTCCTGAAATTACACGATGTACGTTCTCCCTCCTCCCTTGTCCTCTTCTTCTATCCCTAGATGTATAGGTCCCCTTTTTTGGATTATCTTGTAATGCAGGGTTCGCCAACTCCAGTCCTCAAGGCCCACCAACAGGTCATGTTTTCAGGATTTCCTTTGTATTGCACAGGAGATGCAATTATCACCTGGGCAATACTAAGAAAATCCTGTAAACATGACCTGTTGGTGGGCCTTGAGGACTGGAGTTGGCGAACCCTGTTGTAATGGAGTTGCCAATAATAACACCTTCAGGGTGGATAGAAATGCTCACCAAGTAATTTTGCCTCAAACGCTAGTTGCGTCAAAATCTCACACAAAGCCTGTGACGTGATATGGATTTGTTTTGTTTTCTTGTAAAAAAACACCTTCATGTGTCTGGTATATTCCCAGTGGTAATCTGAAGCATAAATACCTAAATGTAGGAAGATGCCTTAAGGCCCCGTACACATTGAGGCAAAGTTTTCTTGACCCATTGATTTTGGCAGGACCTGTATGGGGGGAATCCTTTAGCAGTTAATGTCCAGCAGAGTTGGTGAGGCCTAGGCTGGCGTTACGCCTACTGTTCAGCCCACAGCCTTCTCAGCTGACTCTCCCATACATAGGAGCGCTAAACTTGGCCCAGCGTTCATGTGTTTTCAGTGGAAAGGAGAAAGTCTCTGCCAGCCACTACTGGCAGGAGACATATTTTCTCTGAAAAGGTTCGGGTGTTGAAATTACAAGAACCAAATCGGTCCTTTCTGCCGACATCACCGCCCATGGGGTACATTCTTTACTGCCGGCCTTACACAATATAGGAGCACGCGTTCGGCTAAGCACTCCTGTGTTCTCAATGAGAAAGATAGCGACTGACACCTCTGCCGGCGACTTATCTCATCGAGAACGGTGTGATCAGCTGTTCAAAATCAGACATGACCAGCCGACATCCCTCCTAACCATTAGTCGACTGTCGGCTGAACCCATCAATATCAGCAGGTTCTGCACACATTAGTCTAGTGTGCATGTGTATGGAAGGTCAGAAAAGATTACCGTAACAGGGACCTTTGAAATTGGAAATAATGGTCTTCTACTATTTTTGCCTTTTGTAACTAATTGACTACACCATTTTAGAAGACTAGACCCCTTATGAATATGTATATAAAATATATAGTATTTTATATAGTATACACATTTATATACCTAAAGCCAACCATACACATGAGCCACTGTCCTCAATCTGCATATCGCCCCGTATACAAGCACGCTCTGTTCAGCTGTGTAATTTTACAGTATGGAAGAGAAGAGTAAGAAATGGTTTGGGTCAAATCCTTATCTTTTTTCTTTTTGAACATGGTGTGTTGGAGAGTCAGGAAGCCCCATTCACATTAATTGGTTATCCTGACCTGCTGAAATCTGCTGATTCGACTGACTGGTTCGGTAGAATAGTAGGAGATTGTTGTTTTTCTGTGGCTTTAGTACGAGCGACTGGAATGGGTCTTTTGCTGGTTTTATAAATGTAAAGACCTGTCATGTGCCATTAGCATGTGTCTATCTTGTCTGTATGGTGCTGGTCTGAATCTGGTCATAGTTGTTTTGTTTGTTCTCCTTTGATGATATGGCCTTCACTTCCTTGTATGTAAATGTAGTCTTGTCAGCCAAGTGGGCGTGATCCTCAACCATTTTTTGTGGGTCTTCATGAAGATTGTGCCCCTGAGTTAACAAGACTAGATTTATATACAAGACGGGGGTCATATCTCGGGCATTGAAATAAAAAATAACACAAGATTTGGAAGAACAGCGAGCCTGTTTAAAAAAATTATAATAGTAATAACTACATATTAATGGCATTTGAAAGGTGTTTTTTTTTTTTTTTTTTTTTTAAATAAAAAGGATCAGTTTGTTTTTACAAAGTTTTTGAAATGCATAGCTACTAAAATATATACAGTATAGTATGACGGCGGTCATTTTTCCAAATATTCTACTACAGGCCCTGGTCTAAATGAAAACAGAAAGCAGTTCTTTACAATGTGTGGTGAACGCATTGCAAAATGTTTCCTATGAAATCACTGCTTTAATTCTGGAAGTCTTCAATTTAGCGGCAGAGAAATGAGCTTTGTCCTTGGAAAGATAACGCTCCTTTTTTCATGGTTCTAGTATTTTTAGCTTTTTATCATGCACATCATAAATGTCGACTTCAGTGAAAACAGCAGTCATTCAACAGTAAACCATTCCCTTTGTTCTTGAGTGGCTTTCACCGGTCCTCTGCATCATACGCATCCACTGATGGAGGCTACTCAGTGGCATCCCTCAGTATGTCTGTCCTTGCCATCAATCCTTTCCATGGAATCCTCATATAAGCAGGTGTGAACAGAGCCCTATGCTCCCTCTTTGATGGGCACCGTACGTTTGCCTGTTATTAGAGGTGTTGTGAATATCTTCTCTACTTTCCTCAGGCATTCGTTTAATAACCATTTCTTTGCTTTGAGCTGATGTACAATAGTCTGTAAATAAATTCTAATATGCTCTATCCACTTCCAGCTTCTTCTCCCACCATACGGTGTCTTTCCAGTCTCCTGCTTCAGAACAGCTCTGCGATCTTTCTGAACCGCTGAGGTACTTTTCGTTCCTTTTTCATTCACTTTTCCTCCTAGTCTTTGTGCTTTGCCGTGGACACATTACTTCATCATCACTTAGTTCTTCAGTTTCCAAAAAACATCAATATCGCTGCCCGTTACCACCATCTATTTGCCAAAATTTTACCAAAATTTTAGAGTAATTGCAAATGTTAATCTATATTTATTGGAGCGCTGAAGGACATATGGAAGTCCTCCTGTTAATGACTGTACAATCTTGGCTTCTAAACGGGACCAGACTGCTTTCCAGACCCATCTATTTTAGTAAATGCTTGGGTTCGCCATGAAATATCAATTCTAGAACTTTTCTTTTAATTTTGCGTTGTGCTGTCCCCTCTGTTATTTCTCCCATTCCCTTGTCAATGAGGTGTGTCTCTACACTGCCACTACTGATGGGCCAGTATCAGACTCTGTAGGGACATACCCCAACTCAAACATCGAGGAATAATAGAGGAACAATGCATTAAGAAAAGCTGCAGAGGAATTGGTATACTTTTGTCATATGATTATTTCCAAAAATTGTCACCTCCAGAGAGCTAAGTTCTCTCGAAGAGTCCAATGTGGGCTGTAATTTTTCCATTAACACCTCATCTTTCATTATGTTCTGCTCCATTCGCCAGTACTAGCGTCTAATCACGTACACATGGTTTAACTTCACCGTTACATTTTGTGACTGCCTTTATGTTTTATTTTAGGATCGTAGAGATAGAAGATAAAAGTGATCTTGTGCCCATAAAGGAGACTATAGTGTATGAGAACAATAGGAAGGTGCCAAATGAATCCTTTGAAGTAACAGATACACTAAATGTTCCCCAGAAAAGTAGGGCTCGTTCTGGAACACTGCCCAGTGATTACAGATTTGTGAATGAAAATGTAAGGTTAAAGGGCAGAGATATCAGCTTCTCAGCTGTGCCTATATCAGAATCTCAGTCTAACACCGGAAATTCCACACATCCAAGAGAAGAATATCGGAGGGAAGACCTTATACTAGTCAACAAGAAACGTGGACCAGCTCCTCAAAGACCACCGCCTCCAAAACTAGATAAGTACTGGCGGCAGAGCGGATCCACATCTTCTCTAGCGACTTCTACCGAATCCTTACTGACACCATCTCATGGGAAAAGTGCATCTTCTTCTCCAGGCAATAGAGATGTTGTAAAACCTCAGACAACACCTGACCACAGTCCCGTGGGGCCTTCAGATAAACATTTAAATGTCCTTTTGCCCAACCCTAGACTTTCTGGGTCATCAGAGAATGTGAGCCAGAACCTAGACAAGAAGCACAACAGTTCTGAGACTGAAGACACAAAGGCCTGTTACCTTCAGAAACCAGCGATGGAGCCATCACGATCCCCATCTCCTCAATTTGCTCCTCAGAAGCTTACGGATAAGCCTCCCCTTCTAGTCCAGGATGAAAGCTTGGCAAGGTAAAAAAAAAGAAAAAGCTTAAATGTAATTGTAGTTTTCTTGTTTCTGAAATCTTTTTAGGTTTTCCTAACCCAATAAACTTTTGTAATTCTATATTTCACCCCCTTCAATTTTTTTTACATCCTGCTGATTGTGAAAGGAAATTATCTATCCTTGACAATATTTGAGAACATCTAATTCATGTCATTTTGGGGGTTTTTTTTTAAAATAGTTTTTTAGAAATTGCTTAAGAAAAGTGTTTAGAACAAATAAGCTTTACGATCAATACATAAAACTGAACCCATTATTGCCCAGGGCTCATAAGTTGGCACATATAGAAAGCTATTAAAAGCCTTGATTACAGTTTAAATAAAAAAGTTTGACATTGCCAAACAGGTCATCTGCCACCCATCAATGTGGTGTTCCAATCAATGGATGCAATTTTGTAGGGCCCGTTTTAAACTGCGCAGCCCACCACACTTTTTTTAGCAGTCAATTAACGTATACCCTCCATTAAGGCTTAAAGTTGGACCTTTGGACTGCGACACATTCAGTTGTGTCAGGGGTTTTCTTGGGGTACACAAAATAAAGGAAAAAAACCCACATCTTGATATGCTTGTTTTTTCAATGAGGAAGAAAGACACTGCGATATCGATATTACCCTTTTTACACAACAAGTCTCGCCATGTTGAAATTTAGCATTTTTATTGTATTCTCTGACACTGGTAAGGGGTTGTCCTCACATATATTAAGGGAAAAAATAGGTTTTAGCTTTTCTTGGAAATCCCACACTAATGTCAACACTTTCTTTAATTAAACAGCGAATCCCTAAAAACACCTACCCCCCGAACAGTTAGGACCCTCCCGTGATTTAAATCAACATTTTTCCCCCTAAATTTTTTTGCAGAGTGTCCCCCCTCACCGCGTCCCCGGGTTTAATCAAAGTTGGAGACTCTCCCCAACCCGTTGCAGTTGCCCTTGACAAAAATCAAGAGGCCCCCTACACATCCCTTTTTTTGGGCCCAAACAGGAAAGGCCCCTCCCGGTAGACTTGACAGAGGGGAACCGGACTCATGGACTTGACTGTGTAACCCCAAACCCCTTTTTTTACTCAAAACCCACATCCCACTCCGAGCCCCAAAAAAAGACATAACCATATATTGGATTTAAATTTGGCCCTAGCGCCGTTTATTTTAAAATTAATACATAACAATTTTTTAAACATTTTTTACCCAAGAGGGGGGAAATCCTCAAGCCCCAAAACCCCGCAACCGAAATGACCACATATTCCACCTCTTTTTTTGGGGCCCCAGGTCAAATCGACCCCCG
>JARQOD010000002.1:520511208-520555181 GCA_033576555.1 Oophaga sylvatica
AGAGCCGCACAGCCCTCCATGTGCTCGCCAGAGGTAGCCTGATTGCCATTAGGTACCAAGATGAGATCCTCAGACCCCTTGTGAGACCATATGCTGGTGTTGTTGGCCCTGTGTTCCTCCTAATGCAGGACAATGCCAGACCTCATGTGGCTGGAGTGTGTCAGCAGTTCCTGCAAGATGAAGGCATTGAAGCTATGGACTGGCCCGCCCGTTCCCAAGACCTGAATCCGATTGAACACATCTGGGACATCATGTCTCGCTCCATCCACCAGCGTCACGTTGCACCAAACTGTCCAGGAGTTGGCGGATGCCTTAGTCCATGTCTGGGAGGAGATCCCTCAGGAGACCATCCACCGCCTCATCAGGAGCATGCCAAGGTGTTGCCCAGTAGGGAGGTCACACAGGCACGTTGAGGCCACACACACTACTGAGCATCATTTTGACTTGTTTTAAGGACATTACATTCCACTTTAATTTTGTGTGTGACTCCAAATCCAGACCTCCATTGGTTAATAAATTTGATTTCCATTGATGATTTTTGTGTGATTTTGTTGCCAGCACATTCAACTTTGTACAGAACAAAGTATTCAATGAGAATATTTTAATTCATTCAGATCTAGGATGTGTTATTTGAGTGTTCCCTTTATTTTTTGAGCAGTGTATATATTATTTTTTTTCTTTCCTAAGCTAAGCAGGCCCAACTTTTCCAACCTTTCATCATATGAGAAGCCTTCAATACCCTTGCAATAATATCCTTTGAGTTGACTCTAACTTCTGAATTTCCTTTTTAAAATGTGGAGCTCAAAACTGGATCCTGTATTTTAGGTGTGGCCTCACAAGTGATTGATAGAGGGGTAACAATTAGTGATGAGCGAGTATACTCGGGTGTTCTCTGAGTATTTTGGCGTGCTCGGAGATTTTGTTTTTGTCGCCGCAGCTGCATGATTTGCGACTGCTAGACAGCCTGAATACATGTGGAGATTGCCTGCTTGTTAGGAAAATCCCAACATGTATTCAGTCTGTCTAGCAGCCGCAAATCATGCAGCTGTGATGACAAAAACAAAATCTCCAAGCCCACCAAAATAATCGAACAACTGAGCATGCTCTCTCATCACTAGTAACAATACTTTGGGATCGTGAGATTTTCTCTCTCTTTTATACACCTTAAAATCTTCTTTGCTTTTGTGGCTGCTGCTTGACATTGAGTACTGCTGCTTGGCTGACTTGTAACCAGAATACCCAAGTCCTTTTCCTGTTCTGTAGTCCTGAGTATACTCCCATTTAATGTATATGCAGCCATAGGATTACACCGTCCCAGGTGCATTACTCTACATTTATCTACATTAAATTTCATTTGCCAAGTGTTTGCCTATTCAGTCATCTTATCTCCCAATCTTATCCACAAGATTATTACTAAAGAGGTTAAAAAGAATCAGTCCTAGCACAGATCCCTGCGGTACCACTGCTGACTATATCCCATTTAGAGAACATACCATTTATAACGACTGTTTCCTGTCGTTTAGCCAATTCCTTACCCATCTGCTTATAGTTTCCCTCAGTCCCTGTGTATTGAGCTTCAGTATAGGGCTTATGTGGTACAGTGTCAGATGACTCTGCAAAGTTCAGTTAAATCACATCACCCTCATGACCAGCATCCAGATATGCACTTACCTCCTCAAAGAAACCCAACATGTTGGTTAGGCACAAATTATCTTTTATGAATCCGTGTGTGAATGCTCCCTTACTGCAATGCTTTCTGCACATCTAATTTTATTTGTTCGGTCGTTTGACACTTGGATACTTTAAAAGTCATTCCTCGCCATGTTTCCCTGGTGTTCACAGCTTCTATCAATTGTTTGATGTTCATTCCCGTGTTGTTATTGATTTTATTCAGCCTTTGGCCTCCCCTGTTTATTTTCATCACTAACCATTCCGAGTAGCATCTACCTTTCTAGTGAATTAGCCCTCATCACATGTCCAAAATAGGTCAGTTTCTGTCTTGTGATCTTTCCTTCCAGGGTTTATATGATCTAGAGCAGTGATGGCAAACCTTTTACAGACTGAGTGGCCAAGCAACAACCCAAAACCCACATATTTATCAGTGTCAACACCGCAATATAACCCGTGCCCGGTGCGGACATCACAGGAGGCTTAGGGGCTGGTTTGGACATTACATGAGGCATAGAGGCTGGTGTGGACATCACAGGAGGCATTGGGTGGTGCGGAGATCACAGGAGGCATGCAAAATACTCCACTATGCAAAATACACACAAAAAAGCCCTCTGCAACATACATACACTGCCCTCTGCAACGTATGCACACACGCACTACCCCTCTGCAACGTATGCGCACACGCACTGCCACTCTGCAACGTATGCACACACGCACTGCCCCTCTGCAACGTATGCGCACACACAGTGCCCCTCTGCAACGTATGCACACACACACTGCCCCTCTGCAACGTATGCACACACGCACTGCCCCTCTGCAACTTATGCACACACGCACTGCCCCTCTGCAACGTATGCACATACAGTGCCCCTCTGCAACATATGCACACACACTGCCCCCAGCAACAAATACACACACTGTCCCTCTGCAACATATTCGTATACACACACACTGCTCCTCTACAGCATATACACACACACACACGCTACCTCTCTACAAAATATACACGCACCTCCCCTTTGAAAATTATACACACACACTGCCCCTTTGAATAAAGCAACACCCCATCCTCACACACTGCCTTTAGCAAAGCTGTGTCTCCTTTCACAATTGCCCTTTCCATACACAATGATACATTTAATATGCGGCTCCACCTGGAGCGTTTACCAGTGCCTTCGCTGTCTCCTCTGCAGCCCTGGCGCAGACAGCAGTGTGATAAGGTCAGTTGTATAATGACGTCATCACACTGCTGCACGTCTGACCCAGGACTGACAGGAGCTCTTCTGTCCCGGTCCCGGCACAGCACTGTTTAAATGTATTCACGTCTATAAGGCACAAATATATTTGAACGTGGAAAGAAGGGAGCGGCGTCTCCCGGACCTGGCGTATGTGGCCACAGGGAGGGCTTCGAGTGACACAAGTGGCACTGGTGCCATATGTTCGCCACCACTGATGTAGCGTATCTTGTTAATTTGTTACTGCATAGTTGCCCCCTAGTGGATAATGCCTTTCATTGGCAGGAAGTAAAAACCTGTGGCTTTGCCTTTAAGAGCTTCTTGATGCGACATGTGTACTTGACCTTACCATGCGGGCAACAGTGCATAGTGCTGTATAGTTTGGGTGTAGCTATAGATATATTATGGTTTGTCTGAGTAACACGGTGACTTGTATCCCACAGAAAAGAAGATCTGAGTAAAGCTGCAGCAATCTCTCTGACAACCAGCTCTACCTACTACAGCACATCTGCGCCTAAAGCCGAGCTCCTTATCAAAATGAAAGACATGCAGGAACATCAGCACAATGAAGAGAGCTCTGAGGATGAGATGGACCATAACCTGTATGAGAAAAAGGTAACAATGTAGTGACGATGGCAGCTTGGCAATTTAATACGCCATATACTTGGCCAAACATTTTTTGCTAGCACTGCAGTAACGGTTTTAGTAAATAAATGTATACCCATGAAGTAGAAAAATATTTAGACTTGAGAGTCCTCAGTGGTTGATACCTTTTAATGGCTAACTGAAAAGATGGTAACAAATTGCAAGCTTTCGAGACTACTCAGGTCTCTTCATCAGGCATAGACTAAAACAAAAACTGAAGAATCACATATTTATACACAAGAGGACACCGGAATAATGCAATTCAGTTTTTGTTTTAGTCTTTGCCTGATGAAGAGACCTGAGTAGTCTCGAAAGCTTGCAATTTGTTACCATCTTTTCAGTTAGCCATTAAAAGGTATCAACCACTGAGGACTCTCAAGTCTAAATATTTTTCTATCTACTGGCTAACACGGTACGAAGATATACATCTTTCCTATACCCATGAAGTAAAAATTCTACAGCACCTTTTCTTAGTGTTTGTATTATTCATCTGTTCTTCCTTCTTGAAAATTGAGAACGGGGTCTGAGAACGGGATCTGAGAGCGGGGTGTTCCTATTCCCATTATCGGAGGTGTGTTATCGCAAGCACTGATTGGACAGTGCAGGGACACGCCCCTAATTGTTTCAATTTATGCCTACATTTTTGGGAGTTATAATAGAAGAACGGCAAAACACAAAGGTATAAGAAACGTTGCTATTTCAGCAGCAGATTGGAAGGAAGGGAGACACACTAGTCATTACTAGTGGGTAGACGGAGCCCACATAGGATAGAACACCTCAGATTAAAAAGAGTGTTGACCGGCCCCTCCAGCTTGGGCTCCTCCTACTCCAGCTCTCCAGTCTAAAATTTGAGGTCTCAGAGGATAGTCGCTGCTGAAGCAGCTCCTCAGAAGATTTTTTATTTTTTATCGGAAAAGAGGCTTGAAAGGTCTCAGGGTCTCAGCGCTGCTGGACCCCCACCTCTCCCTTGGCGGATCTGTATTACACTTTAAGGTGGTCCCTGCAGAACCCTGCCGGCCCTGGGGGATGAGGGTTGCTTCCCTGGCGGGGACGCAAACCGCGCTTCTGGGGTCACTGCGTTCCCCGCCCTGGGGGGAAGCGATGGGCACAGCGCCACAAATCCCTGGGGGTCCCTGTGGCGCTCAGCTGGGTGAGTACTCCGCATTTTTAATGTATGTGAGTGCTTCAGCAGCTGCTGCGGCATCCGCTGTTACATGTAACATGTGGGTGACTGTGTTTTTTGTCCGCAGGCGGATGCCTGCAGGACATGGGGGAGCGAAGAGCAGAGGAGTTCGCGCACATTTTTGATGCCGGCGGGGGGCGTGGCTTCGCGCTTTCCCGGTCTTCTCATGCAGGAAGCGCTCTGAGCGCGCGATTTTGCCTGTACTTTCTCTTCCGGCTTCTCTCCTCACAGCGCAGCGGCCATTACTGAGGCTCCAGGGCTCCTCATTCTCCACTCCTCCCGAACTAACCGAAGGAACAGCACCGCGGCCAGCTGGGTGAGTCGCTTCTGCCTGCCAGGGCAGAAGCTTAACTCCCTCACCCCCACAGCGCAGGACATCTTTCTGTTTAACAAGTGGCAGATTGCGCTATCCTGCAGCTGCGGTCTCATATAGAGACCCTTTTTTTGTCTGGGGCTCGCACACCCTTTTCATTTAAAAGAGGTTGTGGGGAGCCTGCGGCATTAACCCCTATTAGGTGGTTAACCCTTTCAGCAGTCAACAGCAACTACCCGCCGTAGGTTCTATTCCAGTTTGGATCAGAACATAAAGGGTTAATTGCTATTGACATATTCTGCTGATATTTTAAATTGAGGGACAGCTGGGGTAGCTCTCACCTCTTAAGAGCTTTAACCCTTCAGCGTTGTTTTGTTTCGTCCCCTTAAGAAACCACACTTTTTCTAGTTACTCACAGGTTTGACCTGCCATATACTGTGTGAGGGCATGTCAGATCAGGATCCAGGAGGTGCGGACCGTCTCCCAGATCCGCTACAGGATCAGTCTCGCGTTTCTGACACGCAGACTTCGACGGCGTCAAGCGCAGCGGTCGGAGGTTGCAGTGATGCCAAAATGGATGCCCTCGCTCGTTCTATTGATGGCCTGTCTGACCTTTTAGGTTATTGGGTGTCAGCTAGATCCTCTCATGGCAGGAAGCGACACAGGCCGATGCCTTCCTTCCCGCCTAGCGACTCGGAGATATCTGTTATGGAGGGTTCCCCTTCAAGCTCAGATGGGGAGTTGTCCGATTCGGATAAGGACGATCGGCAGGGACATTCTGCCTCTCTTTTGGGCCGTACAGAGGCTTTTATTGGAGCCATGAGGGAGGCGTTACAGTTACCGGAGGAGGTAACTAGACGTCCTGGTAAGTCGGCCCGGATGTTTCAGGAGTCGCATAGGTCGCGATCGGCATTACCATCTCTGGATGAGCTTAATGGGGCAGTGGAGAAGGAGCGCCTGTGTCCAGATAAACGTTTTCAGGGGACACGGTTCTTTGAGGCACTGTATCCGTGCTCGACGGAGTTGATTTGATAATTGGATTCCTTCTCCTGAAGTGGATGTCCCTTTATCCCAGCTTAGCAAATCCTCATTACTTCCTGTTAAAGGGAAGGCGAGTCTGCAGGATCCGCTGGACAGAAAAACGGAGATGGCGGCGAAATCCATCTACGAGGCCGGGTCATGGATTCAGAGCAGTGCTAGGATCCATGTGTGCTTGTAAAGCTTCCCTGAGCTGGTTGGACCGTCTACGGATGGCGTGGCAAGATAGATCTCCGTTATCCAAGGTAGATGGGCTTCTCAAATTGTTGGAGAATGCAGCCCGATATGGCTATGATGCAGGTCTGGATACTACGTCACTGCTTTCCAGGGCGCAATCCTCGGCGGTCACAGTCAGAAGAGCACTGTGGCTTAGACAGTGGACCGGGGACGCGGTTTCCAAGCAAGGTTTGCTATCTTTAGCTTACAAGGGTGGTCAGTTATTTGGATCTGACCTCACGGAGCTGATTGCCAAGGCAAAGGCAAAAGAAGCGGCTTTACCGCAGCGAAGAGCTGTGGCTTCTGCGTCTGGCAGGCCTAGTGCCGGTAGTGGCCGGCGGTCCTTTCGGTCCAGGGGACGGTTCGGTCAGCCCTCTTGGGGATCGGGTCATCCCTCTTTTTCAGGAAAAAAGACCTCTCAGAAATCCCGCACTCCCTGGAAACAAAGTTTCCGTCAAGACAAGCGGGAAGCTGACAAAAAGCCCGCTAAGGCGGACTGACGCCAGGGTCTCACTCGAGGGCTCACGAGTGGGGGGTCGCCTGCTCCAATTCGAATCGACTTGGGTTTCCCGTGTTCCAGACGCCTGGGTGACGCGGGTTGTGTCGGCAGGCTACTTCATAGAATTTTCTTCTCGACCCCCGGACAGTTTTTGCCAATCTCGCATTCCGTCAGAGCCCGAGCTATTTGCCGCTCTACTGCGAGAGGTCGATTTCCTTCTGCAGAAGGGTGTGGTGGTACCGGTTCCGCCGGAGGACTGGGGAAGAGGGTTTTATTCCAACCTCTTTGTGGTCCCCAAAAAGGAGGACAAATTTCGCCCCATTCTGGACCTCAAAAGATTGAAACGGCATGTACACACCCGGAAATTCCGCATGGAGTCGCTTCGCTCCGTTGTGGCAGCCCTGTCGCAGAACGACTTTTTGGTGTCAATCGACATTCGCGACGCTTATTTGCATGTTCCCGTCGGAAGGGCCCACCAACGCTTCCTCCGTTTTGCCATAGGTCAGGAGCATTACCAGTTTGTGGCTCTGCCATTCGGTTTGGCCTCAGCGCCCAGAGTTTTTACAAAAATTCTGGCGCCTCTCATGGCAATTCTTCGAAGACAGGGGGTTACGATTCTTCCCTATCTGGACGACCTTTTGATTGTGGCGTCCTCAAAGGAGGAGGCGGAGACGGCTCGCAATCTATCCCTTCAGCTCCTGGAGGACTTCGGGTGGCTGGTAAATTGGGAGAAGTCGTCTTTGGAACCGTCGCAGTCAATCCTGTTTTTGGGGATGCATTTCGACACGGTACGAGCAGTGGTGTCCCTGCCTCCAGACAAGCAAGCATGTCTCCTTCGACATGTGCAGGTTATGAAGTCTTCGACAGCGATGTCCCTTCGAAGGTGTATGCGCCTTCTGGGTTTGATGGTGGCGTCCATGGAGACACTTCCGTTTGCCCAGTTTCATTCCAGGGCCCTTCAGAGGCTCATTCTGAGCCGTTGGGATCGATCGCAGGCTTCGCTGGATTGCAGTGTCATCATCTCCCACAGGGTGCGAGAGTCTCTAGGATGGTGGTTACGTCCGGAAGCGTTATCCCTGGGGAAGTCTTTCCTACCTCTGAGGTGGTCGGTCATAACCACCGATGCCAGCCTGACGGGCTGGGGGGGTGTCTGGAACGGTCTCTGGATTCAGGGAATATGGTCGTCGGAAGAGTCTGTCCTACCGATCAACATCCTGGAATTGAGGGCAATTTTCCTTTGCCTCCAACACTGGACGGTCCCTTTAAGCGGTCTACCAGTCCGAGTGCAGACAGACAACGCGACGGCGGTCGCGTATATCAACCATCAGGGCGGGACGAGGAGTTCCAGGTTAATGGTGGAGGTGTCTCGGATCCTAGTATGGGCCGAGACCAGGGTGCCAGCCATCTCTGCGATTCACATTCCAGGAGTTCAGAATATCACGGCGGACTTCCTCAGTCGCGAGAAGATGGACCCCGGAGAATGGAGTCTTCATCCGGGAATTTTTGCACTGCTGTGCTCCCGTTGGGGAACTCCCCAAGTGGATTTGATGGCATCCAGGTTCAATGCCAAGTTACCGACTTTCATGTCCAGGTACAAGGACCCGAAGGCTGTGGCGGTGGATGCTCTGGTGGCTCCGTGGGACCAATTCGAGCTAATCTATGTGTTTCCGCCGATATCCTTACTTCCTCTGGTGTTGCGTCGGATCAGACTGGAGAGAATCCCAGCTATGTTGATAGCCCCAGATTGGCCAAGGAGGACGTGGTTCTCGACACTGGTGTCGCTTCTGGCAGCGCCTCCATTTCCACTCCCTCTTCGCCCGGACCTGTTGACCTAAGGGCCCGTTTGTCATCCGGACCTGAAGTCTCTGCGTTTAACGGCGTGGCTCTTGAGACCGAAATATTGACCCGTCAAGGTTTTTCAGCCGAAGTCATTGCCACTTTGCGAGCTGCCAGAGGTCCGGCTACTACTAGGATTTATCACAAGACTTGGGAAGCCTTCTTTTCGTGGTGTTGGGTTCTTCAAGGAACCGAGGATTTTTTCCATTCCCAATGTGTTGGCTTTTTTGCAGTATGGGCTGGACAAGGGTTTGGCAGTTAGCACTCTGAAGGGTCAGGTTTCTGCTCTGTCCTTGCTGTTTCGGAAGGCTATCGCCTCGCGTAGGGACGTGCGTTCCTTTTTTCGCGGAGTAACCCGTCAGTTTCCACCGCGGAAGGCGCCTCTGTCTCCTTGGCGGCTCAATCTTGTCTTGGAGGCTCTTCAACATGGGCCTTTTGAGCCTATGGACTCTGTTAACCTTTCCTTACTCTCTTGGAAGGTTGCCTTCCTAGTGGCGGTCACCTCTTTGAGAAGGGTTTCTGAGTTGGTGGCTCTTTCTTGCTCGCCTCCTTTCCTGGAGTTCCACCCGGATCGCGTAGTGCTTGGCACACGGGGCGACTTTTTACTTAAGGTGGTGTCACAATTTCATGTTAACCAGGATATTGTGTTGCCCTCGCTCTGTCCTGTGCCGAGGAATGCGAAGGAACGGGCCTTGCACACATTGGATTTGGTGCGGGCTTTGAAGTTCTATTTTTCTATTACTCAAAATTTTCGGAAGTCGGACTCTCTGTTTGTGATTCCAGCAGGTCGTCGGCGTGGTCAACGAGCTTCCAAGAACTCTATAGCTCGTTGGATTCGGTCGGCCATTTTAGAGGCTTACCGACTTAAGGGCGAACCTTGCCCGGTTAAGATTCGAGCTCATTCCACAAGGGCTGTGGGTTCATCGTGGGCCTTTCATCAAGGGGCCTCGGCAGCTCAGCTCTGCCGGGCGGCGACCTGGCGCTCCGTCCACACGTTTACAAAATTTTATAAAGTGGACGTTAGTGCTTCCGCTGATGCGGCCTTAGGACGAAGGGTCCTGCAGGCGGCTGTAGTTTAAAGTTCTCGTTAACTTGTGTTTAGCGCTAGTTGCGCATTTAACTAGGTTGTTGGGATCTGCCTTTTGTTTTGGTTTGTTTCCCACCCTTAATTTCTGGACTGCTTTGGGACGTCCCACTAGTAATGACTAGTGTGTCTCCCTTCCTTCCAATCTGCTGCTGAAAGACGGATTTTGGTAAGACCTTACCTGTAAAATCCTTTTCAGCGAAGGAAGGAAGGGAGACACAGCTCCCTCCCATGGCAGAAGTGTGTTGTTGTGTTTTCAGATGCGGTGTGACCTTTCTCTGATAGCGATTATCTGGGCTGAGGTCGGCGCGCTAAGGCTCTGTTCCAGCATTGCCAGCTCATCGCAGTAGTCAGGTTCAGTGAGTAGTACCTGGGACTGTGTGGTTTTTCAGCTGCAGATGGAAGGAAGAGAGCCACAGTAATTCATTACTGATGGGTAGGCGGAGCCCCAGATCAGGATGACACCTCAGATCAAAAGCGTGTTGACTGGCTGGCTCCTCCAGCTCGGGCTCCTTCAGTCTAAGAGTTGAGGTCTCAGAGGATGGTCGCTGCTAATGCAGCTCCTCAGAAGATTTTATTATTTTATTACGGACAAGAGACTTGGATCACCAGTTGGTCTAGAGGTCTCAGGGGTACCAGCGCTGCTGTGCCCCAACCTCTCCCTTGGCGGATCTGTATTTACATTATGGTCCCTGCAGAATCTTGCCGGCCCTGGGGGATGAGGAGAGCTTCCCTGGCGGGGACGCAAACCACACGTGCGGTCACTGCGTTCCTTGCCCTGGGGGGAAGCATGGGCACAAGCGCCACAAATCCTGAGGGGTCCCTGTGGCGCAAAGCTGGTGAGTACTCCACAAAATTTTTATAATAATGTGTGAGTGCTTTAGCGTCTGCGGTGGCAGCGCTATTACATATTAACTCTGTATTTCAAGCTACATGGTTATCAGTATGCTTCAGCGCTGCTGTACCCCAACCTCTCCCTTGGCGGATCTGTAACTACATAATGGTCCCTGCAGAATCTTGCCGGCCCTGGGGGATGAGGAGAGCTTCCCTGGCGGGGGCGCAAACCGCACACTGGGGTCACTGCGCTTCCCGCCCTGGGGGGAAGCATGGGCATAGCGCCAGAAACCCCTGGGGGTTCCTGTGGCGCTTCGGCTGGTGAGTACCTCACATTTTTACCTCACATTTTTATTAAAGTGTGTGTGCTGTACATTACATGTCGGTGACTGTGTTTTTTGTCCGCAGGTGGATGCCTGCAGGACATAGGAGAGGAGTGCGCGCCTTTTTATTTGAATTTTCGCGCCACTCTGAGCCGCGCTTTACTGCTGTCTCCATTTCCGGCTTCCCTCATGGAGCACACGGAGGCATAGCGCGGCGGCCATTAAAGAAGCACGCTGAAAGCTTCTTCTGGCTCTTCTCCCTCCTCCCCTCCCGGCAAGATGTTACACTGTTACCAGCTGGGGAGTCGCTTCTAGCCCGCAGGCAGAAGCTTAACCCCTTCACCCCCACAGCGCGGGCGCCGTCTGGGGCACTAATGAGTGGCAGATTGCGCTGTCCTGCGGCTGTTATCGCATAAGGGGCTCGCACACTCTTTCAATATTAATAAAGAGTTTGTGGGGAGTCTGCGACATTAATACTGCCACTATACGTTTCCGCTAACGATCCTGATAACGACGCATAATAATGCGATCGTTTGTGTGTTCATTTTTAATGTTCGCTAGTAGCTGCCAATCTGGGCGATCTCATTAACATCGCATAAGCGATTAGCGATCTCCTTGACAACTTTGGCGGTCATTGCGTTATACAAAACAGCGCAACTTTTTAGCGATCTTGTGGAACGTTTTCTGTTTAGTGTGGCATAAAAAGCTGTCCTGCAGCTGCGACCTTATAAGAGGCGCCTGAGATTCGCACACCCTTTTCATTATCAAGGTTGTGGGGAGTCTGCTACTTTAACCCCTTCTTAGGCGGTTAACTCTTAATGGGAGACAGCTGGGGTAGCTCTCTCTTTTAGAGCTTTAACCCTTCAGCGTTTGTTTTTTATTTAAGAACTGTTCTGGTTACTGACAGGTTTATCCTGCCATATACTATGCAAGGGCACGTCAGAGACCCTCTCCCAGATCCGCTACGGATCAGCCTTGCGTATCTGACACGCAGACCTCGACTCATGCACGGTCGGAGGTTCCAGTGGTGTCAAAATGGAGGCCTTCACTAGTTTCTATTGATGGCCTGTCTGACCTTTTAGGTTATGGAGTGTCAGTTAGATCCTCTCAAGGAAGCGACACAAATCGGTGCCTTCCTTCTCGCTTAGCGAAGAAGTCCGATTCGGACAAGGAGGATCGGCAGGGACACCCTGCCTCTCTCATGGGCCGTACTAAAATTTCTGTGGAAGCCATGAGGACGTTACAGTTACCGGAGGAGGTAACTAGTCGTCCTGGTAAGTCGGCACGGATGTTTCAAGAGTCGCATGGGTCGCGACGACCTTACAAACTGTATCCGTTTTTTTCTACGGAGTTGTTTTGTTAATTGGACCCCTTCTCCTGAAGTGAATGTCCCTTTATCCCAGCTTAGCAAATCTTCCTGGTAAAAGGGAAGGCGAGTCTGCAGGACACGCTGGACAGAAACGGAGATGGCAACAATTTCCATCTGCGAGGCCGTGGATCATAGATTCGGTATTAAGGATCTAGGTGTACTTGTTAAGTTCCCCTGAGCCGGTTGGACCGTCTAAGGACGGCGTGGCAAGATGGATCCCCTCTATCGAGGTAGATGGGCTTTTCTAGTTGAAGGATAATGCGTCACTGCTATCCAGGGCGCAATCCTCGGCAGTCACAGTCAGAAGAGCACTGTGACTTGGATGGAACGCGGTTTTCCAACAGGGGTTGCTATCTTTAGCTTAGAAAGTGGTCAGCTATTTGACTGACCTCACGGAGCTGATTGCCAAGGCAAAGGCAACAGAAACAGCTTTACCGCAGCGCAGAGCTGTGACTTCTGCGTCCTGCAGGACTAGTGCCGATAGTTATCGGCAGTCCTTTTCGGTTCAAGGGATGATCTGGCCAACCCTCTGGGGGTTTGCGTCGTCTCTCTCTTTTTAAAAAAAAAAAAAAAAAGAGGGGGGAATTTCAGAAATTCCGCATACCCTGGAAACAGAACTTCTGTTAAGGCAGAAGCTGGCAAAAAAAAAAAAAATCCGCTAAGGCGGACTGACATCTGACATTCTGTCAGAGCCGAGCATGGAGTCGCTTCGCTCCGTTATGGCAGCCCTGTCGCAGAACGACTTTTTGGTCAATCGACATTCGCGACGCTTATTGGCATGTTCCCGTCGGAAGAGCTCACCAGCGCTTCCTTCGTTTTTTACCATAGAATCAACCATTACCAGGTTGTGGCTCGGCCATTCGGCTTGGGCCATTAAACGCGCCCAACTGAATTTTACAACGATTCTCTGGCGCCTAATTCTCATGGCAATTCTTCGGAAGTGATTGCATTTCGACACGGTACGGGCGGTGTTGTCCCTACCTCCAGACAAGCAGGCATGTCTGCTCCAACATGTACAGATTATGAAGTCTGCGACAGCAATGTCCCTTCGGAAAGGTATGCGCCTTCTGGGTTTGATGGTGGCGTCCATGGAGCACTTCCGTTTGCCCAATTTCATTCCAGAGCTCTCCATAGGCTCATTCTGAGTCGTTGGGATCAATCGCAAGGTTCACTGGATTGCAGCGTCACCATCTCTCACAGGGTGCGAGAACCCCTAGGATGGTGGTTACGTCCAGGAGTGTTATCCCTGGGAAAGTCTTTCCTCCCTCCGAAGTGGTCGGTCATAACCACCAATGCCAGCCTGACGGGCTGGGGAGGGTGTCTGGAACGATCTTCGGATCCAGGGAGTATGGTCATCGGAAGAGTCGGTTCTACCGATCAACATCCTGGAATTGAGGGCAAAAATTTTTTCTTTGCCTCCAACACTGGACGGTCTCCTTGAGCGGTCTGCCAGTCCGAGTGCGGACAGACAACGCGACGGCGGTCGCGTATATCAACCACCAAGGCGGGACGAGGAGTTCCCATGCTGGAGGTGTCTCGGATACTGATTTGGGCCGAGACCAGGATTCCAGCCATCTCTGCAATTCTCATTCCAGGAGTCCAGAATACCACGGCGGACTTCCTCAGTCGCGAGAAGATGGATCCCGGAGAATGGGGTTTTCATCCGAAAATTTTTTGCACTGCTGTGCTTCCGTTGGGGAACTCACCAAGTGGACTTGATGGGTCCAAGTTTCAATACCAAACTACCGACCTTCATGTCCAGGTACAAGGACACGAAGGCTGTGGCGGTAGACGCTCTGGTGGATCCGTGGGACCATTTCGAGCTAATCTATTTGTTTCCGCCGATATCCTTACTCCCTCTGGTGCTGCGTCGGATCAGACTGGAGAGAATTCCGGCTATTTCGATAGCCCTAGATTGGCCAAGGAGGACGTGGTTCTCGACACTAGTGTCGCTTTTGGCGGCGCCGCCATTTCCACTTCCTCTTCGCCCGGACCTGTTAACCCAGGGACTCGTTCGTTATCCGGACTTGAAGTCTCTGCGTTTGACGGCGTGGCTCTTGAGACCGAAATGTTAACCCGTAGCGGTTTTTCAGCCGAGGTCATTGCTACTCTTCGAGCTGCCAGAAGTCCGGCTACTACTAGGATTTACCACAAAACTTGGGAAACCTTCTTTTCGTGGTGTTCGGGATCTTCACGGAACCCGAGAAAGTTTTCCATTCCCAATCTGTTGGTTTTTCTGCAGCATGGGTTAGACAAGGGTTTGGCAGTTAGCACTCTGAAAGGTCAGGTTTCTGCTCTGTCCTTATTATTCCGGAGAGCTATTGCCTCGCGTAGGGACGTGCTTTCCTTTTTCCGCGGTATAGCTCGTAAGTTTCCGCCGCGGAAGGCACCCGTGTCTCCTTGGCGGCTCAACCTTGTTTTGGAGGCTCTTCAGCATAAACCTTTTGAGCCTATGGATTCGGCTAGCCTTTCTTTACTTTCTTGGAAGGTGGCCTTCCTAGTAGCGGTCACCTCTTTGAGGAGAGTTTCTGAGTTAGCAGCTCTTTCTTGCTCGCCTCCTTTTTCTGGAGTTTTTTCCGGATCGTGTAGTGCTTCGCACACGGGGTGATTTTCTACCTAAAGTAGTGTCACAATTTCATGTTAACCAGGATATTGTGTTGCCTTCACTCTGTCCGGATCCGAAGAATGCGAAAGAGCGAGCTTTACACACATTGGACTTAGTGCGGGCCTTGAAGTTTTATCTATCTATTACTCAAGGTTTTCGTAAGACGGACTCCCTGTTTGTGGTTCCAGCAGGTCGTCGGCGTGGTCAACGAGCCTCCAAGGATTCTATAGCTCGTTGGATCTGGTCAGCTATTCTGGAAGCTTACCGTCTTGGGGGTGAATCTTGCCCGATTAAGATTCGAGCCCATTCCACGAGAGCTGTGGCTTCATCGTGGGCTTTTCATCAAGGTGCCTCGGCAGTGCAGCTCTGCCGGGCGGCAACTTGGCGCTCTGTCCACACGTTTACAAAGTTTTATAAAGTGGACGTCAGTGCTTCCGCTGATGCAGCCCTCGGGTGTAGGGTCCTGCAGGCAGCTGTAGTTTAAAGTTCTAGATGAACTTATGTTTAGCGCTGGTTGCGCTTTTTTGTTAAGGTTGTTGGGTTTCTGCCTTTGTTGGTTTTTTCCCACTTTTATTTTTGAACTGCTTTGGGACGTCCCATCAGTAATGAATTACTGTGGCTCTCTTCCTTCCATCTGCAGCTGAAACACGGATTTTGGTAAGAACTTACCTGTAAAATCCTTTTCAGCGAAGGAAGGAAGAGAGACACAGCACCCTCCCAAGGCAGAAGTGTGTTGATGTTTTCAGATGCAGCGCGACCCTTATCTGATTGCGATATCTGGGCTGAGGTCAGCGCGCTAAGGCTCTGTTCCAGCATCGCCAGCTCATCGCATTAGTCAGGTTCAGTGAGTAGTACCTGGGACTCTGTGGTTTTTTGGTTTACTTTGCATGCATAACCTGTATTCTTGTGTTTTCTCTGAAGTTTCTTCAGAAAGGGTTATGTTGCTCCGCTGGTGATCTTGGTTCTTCCCTAAAGCTTTGGTACGACTGAAGGAGCTGAGTAGGAGGAGCCCGAGCTGGAGGAGCCAGCCAGTCAACACGCTTTTGATCTGAGGTGTCATCCTGATCTGGGGCTCCGCCTACCCATCAGTAATGAATTACTGTGTCTCTCTTCCTTCCTTCGCTGAAAAGGATTTTACAGGTAAGTTCTTAACAAAATCCGTGTTTTTCCTGTTACATGCATAACCTGTAGTTTTGTTTCTTTCTCTGAAGTCCTTCAGAAGGGGTTATGTTGCTCCGCTGGTGATATTTGCTCTTCCTTAGCTTGTGTACGACTGGAGAGCTGGAGTAGGAGGAGCCCAAGCTGGAGGGGCCGGTCAACACTCTTTTTAATCTGAGGTGTTCTATCCTATGTGGGCTCCGCCTACCCACTAGTAATGACTAGTGTGTCTCCCTTCCTTCCTTCGCTGAAAAGGATTTTACAGGTAAGGTCTTACCAAAATCCGTCTTTTAAGGGGGTATTTACCTAAACAAGCATGTCGGGAGAGAGGAGACATCTATCATAGTATTCAGCAATATAACATTTTTATGAAACTTTTGGATCATGGTATACCAAAAATATACATAAAGGTTGAGGTTTAATAGTATACTATAAGATAAACCTCAGCATTACCAAGCTGTGTCCTAACTGGTAGGTTCTCTTTTACTTTACTTTCTATCATGTCTGATGATGCTACTAACCTGCAGATATGGGGTTATTCTGCAGGTTAATAGTGTTATGAAAGTGCCCGGCTACTGTACTGAAAGTGCGGCACCTGGGAGAAAATGAACTTTATTTCTCTCAGAAGCCGACGGCTTTCAGTTATACAGGTGTGCTGTGGTATGTGTGCTCTGATTAGGTACTCTGATTGTGCTCTGATTATATATTCATAATGCAGGCTGCTGACAGGTGACTGATCCCTCACTGACCTGCTGCCTAGTTTGTATAATGAATACCATCACAGACTGAATAAAAAAAAAACGCTTTTGCAGGCAGGTGCCGGCCGTGGCACCTGTGCTGTGGCATAATCGCCATCTTGCTGGAGAATTAAAAAAAAAAAAAAGTCCTCCACCAAGATGGCGCCGCCCGCGCATGCTCAATAGCAGCTGTCGGCGATCTACGAGACATGCTACGGCATGGGCGGTGCCATCTTGGAGAAGGATTTTTTTTTCTCTTCTGCAGCGAGATGGCACTGCCTGCGCAACAGCAGCTATCTGATCTCTATACAAACCGATAGCTGCTACTGCGCAGGCGCCTCGGGCGCCATTTTCAAAATGACTTTTTTTTTTTTTTCCTCGCTCAAGTAAATCTGCAAAAGGGATTAAGTGCACAGTAACCATGCGATTATGCCACAGCACAGGAGCCACGGCCGGCACCTGCCTGCAAAAGCGTTTTTTTTTTTTTTTTTTTATTCAGTATGTGATGGTATTCTTTATATAAACTAGGGGGAGGTCAGTGAGCGATCAGTGAGCTGTCAGCAGTCTGCATTATGAATATATAATCAGAGCACCACATACCCCAGCCCCGCCTTAAGACACGAGCCGATCATTAACACAAAACTGAAAATAAAGATTAAGAAACAGCCACAAGACGGATTTCATCAACCAAGGTATCATTTTATTCAGTATAACGGCGCCGACCTGACACTGTGTGTAGGTTACTGTGCACAATCCTGCTGACAGGTTCCCTTTAATTGCATTATCTGACATGACATGTTCCCGTTACATCAAGAATGTTAATGATGGTGTGAGGTGATCGCCTACTTTCAGATGGAATTCTACCGTAGTAAAGGAAAGTGCCAGCCGCTGTCCCCCTCTCCTCCTCTGTTTTCCGACTGTAAACTTGGGGAACGTGTTCTGTTGAATTTTTATTACAAAGCCAAAGCCTGTGAATCTCATTATACGAGACTGATTGTTGTTCTGTAGATGAGATTTTCCTCTAGCTATTATTCATGCCTCTGCTGTAATACATGATCATCTCTGGGCCAGGCCAACTCATCTCTAAGAAGACTTATTATGGAGTGTCCCCTCCGCGCTGAGCTCAGTAATACTGAATGTCTTACATGTGAAGCCTTCTAACATTACCTTCACTGCAAAATTCATTTTCCACCTCAAAACCATTTCCGGTTCTTTTCCAAGTGTCTGTGCAAGCCATATAAAGACCATGTGAGAAAACATTTTTCGCAAAATGATTTTATCTAAGGATGCACCAGGGGTATCTCCATCAACCCTTCATAGCCTTGCACTACTAAAAATGACTCTTATTAACCCTTAAACACCCTATAGTGCCAGGAATTTGTGTTACTATCACCAGTGGACCTGTGGTGTTTCTGTATACTTTCTTAGTGCCCTGAGCTACCAGGAATGTTACAATTGTCATTTATATATAGCATCCCTGTCCATCACTGTTGATTTAGCCATTAATCCCTTTACTACTCTAGACCACAAGGAATGTTATAACTCATTCTTATATTTGCCCATATTACAGCCCAAAAGATATTTTCCAGGCTGTGTTCACTCTCCGACTGCCATTGGAACCTTCCTGTTTTAGTTCCACTGACGTAGAATGTATTCTAACTTTTGAGTACACTTTACTCCTCTGTACCCTTTCTGCTTCTGAACACAACTCTGCCAGTCCGATTTTATCTTTTACATTAGTATAGTTCTGTGGTTTTACATCATTGCTAGCTCCGATCTTCATGCACAAGATGTGAAACACAAGATGAACTGTTTGTTGTCTTCAGCAGACAGCTCAATTATGTGAAACTGTAAATACTGCTCTGATCATGTGTGTAGCAGATGATAATCCTCTGCCATAGGCATCAACAGAACAGCATTTGCAGTTCCATTTTATTGATCTGTCAGCAGCTGGCAACAAACACATCTCAACTTATGTTTAAGCTCTGTACTACATATTTCTTACAAACTCTAATTATGTAAAACTGAACATATAATCCATCAGGTAGGGTAGAATACAGGAACAGAGAGTGCACAAAACAAGGTGAATTCTTATCTTAGATTAGCTTGGTGATAACTCAGAGTTTGGGTAAGTAAGGAGCACAAAGGAGGGGGTCTACAATACTGAGCAGAAGCAAGTACTGCTGGGAAATGTAGTTTTAGAAGTTATATGAAGGTGAATGCACAGGTAGCAGGTATAGATGAAAAAAGACACAAAGGTACAAGAAGGAAACATTGTCATTAAGGTGTATTTGCACTTCAAGATTATCATGAAACAAGTCTTCCTATGAATGTTCGTTTTACCATAATCTTTTAGTTTTCATAGGTTCCTGATCACCTGTATATTAACAATAAGAATGCATTTACTGCACTTAGTGTTAAAAATAATGTATTTATGGGTATAACCCTTTAACAATAAAGGACGTTTTCATTATCCCTTTATTACCTATTCTGTAATGGAGTATAAGTATCTGTATACAATATATGGTTTTATTATATGGGCACTGTATGGAAGTACTGTGCGGATACTGTATGTAATTTGATCACCATGTGGTGGTAATAAACTGTCAGTAACAGAACGAGTGCATTATGTCTGTTCATGTGTAAAACCATGTTACAAGTTCTGCTTTGGGGTTTGCGGCTGCCCCTCTGGGAGAGATGCAGGAGCTGGGTACTGATTTATAGAAAATCTACTGTTTAGAAATCTGTAGATAGGCTTTCTATGAATTATGCTTTGTTGGCCAAGGATGTTTAAAAAAAAAAAATACTGTATGAATAGTTTTATTTCACTTATTCCATGTAAAATTATGATCTTCAGTCGTCCCAAATAGACATACAAATTTACTAGGGTGTGTGGTGGCACTAGTAAGTTTTAGTAAAGTTCATTTCAATTTGGTCTATTTTCCCGCAGTTATGTTGTGATGTTGAATATAACACATATAATCTGTTAGATGTCATTATTTAGCATGTTTTTATTTCTCTTCACCACAGCAAGAACTCATCGACAGCATCAGTAAGAAGCTACAAGTCCTACGTGAGGCCCGAGAAACTCTCTTAGAGGACATCCAGTGTAACAATGCGTTAGGGGAGGAGGTTGAGATCATAGTGAAAGAAGTCTGCAAAACAAATGAATTCGACAAGTTCCGAATGTTCATTGGTGATCTGGAGAAAATAGTAAATCTACTGTTGTCACTGTCCGGAAGGCTCGCTCGGGTGGAAAATGCCCTTAATAACCTGGATGAGCATGCCTCCCCAGAAGAAAGGGTATGTAGAAGTATCATGATCAAGTTCTCTTCAGCTTTCGGGGACCATACTAATAGCATTTATCTAGAACTGGGGTGGGGAATATTTTTCTGCCAAGGGCCATTTGGATATTCATACCATCCTTCGGAGGCCATACAAACTCCGCCCACAAAGTACATCCTGGCACTGGTGTCAGGATGTAATCTTTCATTGCATGCCCTTCAGTGTTCAGTAGTGAACACTACATGTGTACTTACAGAGCAAGAAGAAATTAATGAGCTGGTGGCAATCAAAATACAGCTCCCTGCCAAAGCACAGCAGTCCCTGAGAATCTGCCCGGGGGCCGGATAAAAGGTCATCGAGGGCCGTAAATGGCCCTGGGGCCTGAGGTTCCCCACCCCTGATCTAGAATATCCAGTTTTCTGATTTGGTCACTCGTCTTGCTGGCATGTTCATGATGACTGTATTCATATAAATCCTTTTTATTTTTGGCCATCATATTAAGGAATGTGTCCCCAGCATGAGATGGAAAGTTGTTGGTCTTCCTATTCTAATCAATGCTTGTCTATCTTTTCAGCGGACATTAGTTGAGAAGAGGAAGTTGCTGACGAGACAGCATGAAGATGCGAAGGAATTGAAAGAGAACCTGGACCGCCGTGAGCGCACCGTCTTTGACATTTTGGCTAGTTATCTTAATGAAGAAAACCTTGCAGACTATGAGCACTTTGTGAAGATGAAATCAGCCCTCATCCTCGAGCAGCGAGAACTGGAAGACAAAATCAAACTGGGAGAAGAACAATTGAAATGCCTCACCGATAGCCTCCCTGCAGAACGTACGAAGTAGAGAATGGCAGCGCCAAAGCTGGACTTGTGGCCGGCCTTTCCTGCACGTTTCTTAATCTCCACCCAGTAGAATGACCAGATATGAAAATGCTTCTCACTAGCAATAATGTTGTTTTTTTTTTTGTTTGATTGGAATTCTATATATTTAATTTTTTTTTTATTTTATGATGGACTCCATATTTTAGATCCATAGATATTTCTGTTAGAAATGTAAATGTACAATTTTAAATCCTCGGTATAGTGAACTATTCCATTATTCTGCATGTAGCCATCGTCTCTTCTGTTTTATGTGTAACATTCCGTTTTGGAAATTTCTGCAATGAATCAAGTTGACCGCAAATCTGATCTCATTGAATCTTGTCCTGTAGAACAGTTGCAGATAGAATAGTTGATATTTTTTTCTGTTTCTCATTTTTCTTGTCTGATCTCATCCCACCACAGTTATGCAGAGATTTTATTTATCAGCCTGAAAATCTGCTGTTGTCTCATTTTCTCTTGGAGAAAGATAATAAACATGAAAAACAAACGGCGTCTTTCTGTAAATGTTGTGGATTGGTGGATCATACCGGAACAGTATATACTAAATGGCTTCATATGGATGAGCATGCACGTGTGAGGGGCATATAGCATTACGGGGGCTCCTTCCTTTTCCCTAATAAGTAACATTCACATAGCGCAAGTTTTTGGGTTCTCTGATGTTAATATTTTTTACAGAAGACACCAAATGATTCCGTTGTGAAGGGGAGTTACCGTAGACTGGACACCATACTGTAGATTAATTAAGGCCTAAACTGTAGTTCATTGGATTGAATGGCTCCAAATGTATTGTAATATGTGCATACTTTTTAATATACACTGCTCAAAAAAATAAAGGGAACACTCAAATAACACATAGATCTAAATGAATGAAATATACTCATTGAATATTTTGTTGTGTACAAAGTTGAATGTGCTGTCAATATAATCACGCAAAAATCATCAATGGAAATCAAATTTTTGAACCAATGGATGCCTGGATTTGAAGAGACCCCCAAAATGAAAGTGGAAGCAAGTCAAAATGATGCTCAGTAGTGTGTGTGGCCTCCACGTGCCTGTATAACCTCCCTACAACGCCTGGGCATGCTCCTGATGAGGTTGCGGATGTTCTGTGGGATCTCCTCCCAGACCTGAACTAAATCATCCGTCAACTCCTGGACAGTCTGTGGTGCAATGTGACGGTGGATGGAGCAAGACATGCTGTCCCAGATGTGCTCAATCGTATTCAGGTCTGGGTAGCGGGCAGGCCAGTCCATAGCTTCAATGCCTTCATCTTGCAGGAACTGCTGACACACTCCAGCCACTTGAGGTCTGGCATTGTCCTGCAGTAGGAGGAACCCAGGGCCAACCGCACCAGCATATAGTCTCACAAGGGGTCTGAGGATCTCTTCTCTGTACCTAATGGCAGTCAGACTACCTCTGGCAAGCACATGGAGGGCTGTGTGGCCCTCCAAAGCAATGCCATCCCACACCATTACTGACCCACTGCCAAACCGGTCATGCTGAAGGATGCTGCAGGCAGCAGGTTCACGCTCAGCACATGTGACAGATGTGATAGAGTCTGGAGATGCCATGGAGAGCGATCTGCTGCCTGCAGCATCCTTCTGCTTGACTGTTTTGGCAGTAGGTCAGTAATGGTGTGGGGTGGCATTTCTATGTGCTAGCCAGAGGTAGCCTGACTGCCATTAGGTACCGAGATGAGATCCTCATACCCCTTGAGAGATCATATGCTGGTGCGGTTGGCCCTGGGTTCCTCCTAATGCAGGACAATGCCAAACCTCATGTGGCTAGAGTGTCAGGAGTTCCTGCAAGATGATGGCATTGAAGCTATGGACTGGCCTGCCCGTTCTCCAGACCTGAATCCGATTGAGCACATCTGGGACAGCATGTCTCGCTCCATCCACTGTCACATTGCACCACAGACTGTCCAGGAGTTGACTGGTGCACTAGTCTATGTCTGGGAGGAGATTCCTCAGGAGAACATCCGCAACCTCATCAGGAGCATGCCCAGGCATTGTAGGAGGTCATGCAGGCATGTGGAGGCCACACACAATACTGAACATAATTTTGACTTGTTTCCACTTTAATTTTGTCTTGTTTTGATTTCATTTTGACTTGTTTCCACTTTCATTTTGAGGGTCTCTCCAAATCCAGGCCTCCATTGGTTCAAAAATTTGATTTCCATTGATGATTTTTGTGTGATTATGTTGACAGCACATTCAACTTTGTACAGAACAAAGTATTCAATGAGAATATTTCATTCATTTAGATCTAGGATGTGTTATTTGAGTGTACCCTTTATTTTTTTGAGCAGTGTATTTGATGCAACTTTAACTGTTCGACAGATAAAACTACTCCTGATGTGAATCAGCATGGATTTTTTAGGGATTTCCTCCATTTTCTAATGAAACTGATGGAAACTTGCCGGCAGGGTTGTGGAGTCGGTGTCCATTTTGGTGGAGTCTGTATAAAATGGACCAACTCAGTCTCCTAGATATATAATAAGTTGGGTACAGTACTACAATGCATAATATGCTGTAAATGTTTTAATAATAACTTGGGAAAGTTATGAAATGTTCTATAAATGTCTGTTCTGTTCCTGATCTAAGGATCTCTGCTTTTAGTTGAGATGAAGCCGTGCTGCACTTTATGTACATTCAGTAGTGACCAGTGCTGTGGGGTCAGAGTCGAGGAAATTGAGGAGTCTTGAGTCGGAGGTTTGACTTACCAACTTCACAGCCCTGCTTGCCGGACCCTCCTCTGCAGTTCATCCCACTCTGTTTTCTCAATAGTTTTTGAAAACTCAAAATTTGTGTTAGAAACCAATAATTTTAAGTCAGAAATACTGGTGCAGAGCCATTAATAAATTCCGTTGAATGGTTTTATTGGCTTTCTCCATTTTTTTTTTTATTTACTTGTGAGATTTTTTTCATGGAGGGACACTTGTGGCTTGCAAAAGGAAATTGTTTTAAGAACAATAAAAAAACACCGAGGAGAACTTTTAAAGACTGCACTAGAAGATAGATGGCTTAGAGTAGGTGAAATGACTTGTAATGTGCAGTTTAGTACATGTATACTTTTTGCTATGTAAATAACAGCCGCATCTCTGCTGGTTGATGATGATACGTATTATCTAGCCTTTAATGTCTTCCAGTACCTAATTACTGACACTGGATGTCACTCCTTCATTAGATTCCAATAACATGTCGGGTCTGGATGACCTAGTAAAGGGAATCTGTCAGTAGAATACCCCTTACCACCCAAACAATTATATGCACATGTAGCTCTTACAAAGATAAGTCCAGCAATAAGTTAAACTGGACAGTCCGCTCCTCCTTTACTGTAAGAAAAGGAGAATTAATTCTGCTAAGGTCCAGGCTCATAGCTGTGTGAGACTTCTTGCTCATCAAAAAAAGATAATTTAATACCTTACGCTAAATGTAACAAGGATCTCTGTATAGTGAGCTGGTAGATAGTGAAGTCTGTAGGATTTACCTATGTGGTTTAAACGTTGTGTTATTAGAGACTCCGTAAGCAGCTATATCCTCTTCCTTTAGCTAGTCTCCAGAATACTCATGGATATTGTTGTGGCTTGATATATAACCATACAGTGGGTACGGAAAGTATTCAGACCCCTTTACATTTTTCACTCTGTTTCATTGCAGCCATTTGGTAAATTCAAAAAAGTTCATATTTTTTTCATTACTCTGCACCCCATCTTGACTGAAAAAAAAAGCGGAAAAGTAGAAATTTTTGCAACTTTATTAAAAAGAAAAACTGAAATATCACATGGTCATAAGTATTCAGACCCTTTGCTCAGTATTGAGTAGAAGCACCCTTTTGAGCTAGTACAGCCATGAGTCTTCTTGGGAATGATGCAACATGTTTTTCACACCTGGATTTTGGAATCCTCTGCCATTCTTCCTTGCAGATCCTCTCCAGTTCCGTCAGGTTGGATGTTGAACAGCCATTTTCAGGTCTCTCCAGAGATGCTCAATTGGGTTTAGGTCAGGGCTCTGGCTGGGCCAGTCAAGAATGGTCACAGAGTTGTTCTGAAGCCACTCCTTTGTTATTTTAGCTGTGTGCTTAGGGTCATTGTCTTGTTGGAAGGTGAACCTTTGACCAAGTCTGAGGTCCAGAGCACTCTGGAAGAGGTTTTCATCCAGGATATCTCTGCACTTGGCAGCATTCATGTTTCCTTCAATTGCAACCAGTCGTCCTGTCCCTGCAGCTGAAAAACACCCCATAGCATGATGCTGCCACCACCATGTTTCACTGTTGGGAATATATTGGGCAGGTGATGAGCAGTGCCTGGCTTTCTTTACACATACTGCTTAGAATTATCACCAAAAAGTTCTATCTTTGTCTCATCAGATCAGAGAATCTTATTTCTCATAGGGAGTTCTTCATGTGTTTTTTAGCAAACTCTCTGCGGGCTTTCATATGTCTGGCACTGAGGAGAGGCTTCCATCGGGCCACTCTGCCATAAAGGCCCGACTGGTGAAGGGCTGCAGTGATAGTTGACTTTGTGCAATTTTCTCCCATCTCCCTACTGCATCTGTGGAGCTCAGCCACAGTAATCTTGGGGTTCTTCTTTACCTCTCTCACCAAGGCTCTTCTCCCATGATTGCTCAGTTTGGCTGGATGGCCAGGTCTAGGAAGCCTTCTGATGGTCCAAAACTTCTTCCATTTAAGGATTATGGAGGCCACTGTGGCCTTAGGAACCTTGAGTACTGCAGAAATTTTTTTGTAACCTTGTCCAGATATGAGCCTTGCCACAATTCTGTCTCTGAGCTCCTTGGCCAGTTCCTTTGACCTCATAATTCTCATTTGGTCTGACATGCACTGTGAGGTATTATATGAACAGGTGTGTGCCTTTACAAATCAAGTCCTGTCAGTATAATTAAACACAGCTGGACTTCAATGAAGGAGTAGAACCATCTCAAGGAGGATCACAAGGAAATGGACAGCATATGACTTAAATATGAGTGTCTGAGCAAAGGGTCTTAATACTTATGACCATGTGATATTTCAGTTTTTCTTTTTTAATAAATTAGCAAAAATTTGAGGGAAAAAAACGCATGACACTCGCCAACTATTCTGGCTGAAAATCTCAGAGTTTATACACGCAGATGTGAGTCAACCCTAAAGGAAATTATTTTCCATCTTTGTTCAAACCTCGTGAGTCCATGAGGTTCATGCTAATGTGTTTGCCTTATACTTACAACAGGTCAAAGTCCATCTCCATTTAATAATTTTCTTGACTGATTGTTTCATCATTTGTAAATGTGTGAAATTACTGCTCGCAAGGAATGGTTAATTTATTATCTTGATCAATATTACATGAAACATTTAGATCACAATGGACTGAAAAAGCCAAGAGTTCAGTAAAGCGGCTTGTCTACTACATGTAAGGGCCCCGTCACACATAGCGACACACCAGCGATCCCGACAACGATATGAACTTGTCAGGATCGCTGGTGAGTCGCTACATGATCGCTGCTGAGCTGCCAAACAGGCAGACTATGCGGGTAACAAGCGACGCACGTCGCTTAGTTACCCGCAGTGTACCTTAGATACCAGCGCTCTGGTGCAGGGAGCTGGTAACCAAGGTACACATCGGGTTTCTAGGCACCGCGTAGAAACCCGCTGTGTACCTTAGTTACCAGCTCCCCTGCACCAGCGCGCTGGTATATAACGTACACATCGGGTTTCTAGGCACCGCCTGGCACCTAGAAACCCGATGTGTACCTTGGTTACCAGCTGATCACTGGTCTCACGCCAGCCACATGCAGCGATGTGTGCTGGCCAGCGGGAGACCACTGATCAAAAAAATGTCCAGGACATTCAGCGACTATCAGCGATACCCGGCATGGGGGCTGATCGTCGCTGAATGTCACAGTGATATCGCTGGGGAGATCGCTGTTGTGTCACAAAACTTGTGACTCAGCAGCGATTTCGCTAGCGATCTTGCTATGTGAGACGGGGGCTTAAGTCACTCAGGTTTGCGATAGAATTGGATCCCAGCAGATGGAGATAAGAAAATCCATCCACTCCCTTTGCGGGAATCTATTCCCACATACATGTAATAAATTTAAATTTATAGAAAATGACAAAAATTCAGAACCTAATGGTGCAGTATTCATTATCCTGGTGACGTTCCACAGTAGTATTAAAGGGGTTGTTCACCTTTTGGGGACTGTTTTTTTTTTTTTTTTTAAAAATGCATGTACTTTTAGCTAAAAAATTATGTTTGTAAATGCTTTTCATTAAAAATTTTGCACTGCACTGTTTTTGCACTATAACCTCCCTGTTAAGGTTCACTCACACGAGCCAAGAACAAGGCTGAGTGTTATCCGATGTTTTGTTGGATAAAACTGAGACAAATGTTACACTATGGGGCAGTGTCAACTTTTTTTTCTCATGCTGATTCGGCATGAGAAAAAAATGCATCATGCTGTGGGTGCATCCGATATACGGACTATGTGCACCCATACAAGTCTATGGGTGCTTGTGAAATATGGGACTGCATTCGGATGTCATACAAGTGTAGTCCAATTTATGCGGACAGAGACAATGGAGAAGGTGGAGAAATTAGGTTCTCGCTCTTCTCGGCACCTGTGATACGATTCTCTCGTGCAAGAGAATCAGATCACAGTAAACTGACTTGACAGAGTTTGAGTCGAGTGTCATTAGCCTAATTGGCCGATTGTTTGTAATGAGAGAACAACCGTCTAATGTAGCCTAAAGGGTATGCCACACTAAGTGAGATCGCTAATGAGATCGCTACTGCGTCACCATTTATGACGCAGTAGCAATCTCGTTAGCGACTTAGCTGTGTGTGACATGTAGCAGCGATGTGGCCCCTGCTGAGATGTCGTTGATCGCTTATAAACGTTCTGAGCCGTTTTTTGGTCGTTGGTGTCCCGCTGGTGAGCCTGAATCGCTGAGTGTGACACCCTTTATGAACGACTTCACCAGCGTCGCAGGTGGGACTAGGTTTTCCCAACGACCGCAGAGGTCGTTATACAGATCGCTGATGAGTTGTGTTTGGAATCACAGATCGCTGATGAGTTGTGTTTGGAATCTAACTAGTGATCACATAGCGATCGCACTAGCGATCTCGCCAGGTTAAGTCGTTATCGTGATCACTAGTGCGATCGCTAAGTGTGGCAGTGCCTTTAGTCCACATGCACATATCCATGTTTCCGGTGCGTGTGGTGTTCTTTTTCACACGTACTGGAGACACACATCCATTATAATCTATGGGGCTGCGCACATGTCTGTGTCTTCACATGGACCGCATGTCCATGTGACCTACATGTTGAAATGTCCGTTTTTTTCTGGCAGTACGGATGACAATATACTTCGCACACGCACACATGGATGACACGCGTCTGACACATCCCGGAATAGAATTGTCACAGGTGTGCGAGGTGTGAAAGACAGTTATTTTTGATCCAGCTGTAGAAGGTAATTACACTTGGCTTTACAAGCACCTTCTTGATTTTCATCTCTGTATGGAGTGATTTCCTTCTCCCTTTAGGACCTAGCAGTGTCCTCCACCTTCCGCTGCTTATTGACACAGCCTTGCTCGATGTTTAAATACCCTGAGTCCCTTCAGCAAAGCGCTGGTGTTTGCTCGATTTACCTCTGTCTGTTTGGAAGTACTAAAAGTCGGCTAATCTTCTATTGGAGGTTCGCTGGCGTGAGTACTTGTGTGTCGTCTCAAGCAAAGTGTATTCCCTCGTTTGTTTTACTACTTTGTCTTTAGTTGTAGTGGGCACTGACTAGCGCGCATCCTGTTCCCTCCCTATCCAAGTCCTATTGCTAGGGGCAGTCAGGGATTAGGTTCTTGCTCTGCAATAGCTGTGGAACCTATTTAGAGACTTTAGGGCAGACACGGTGTTGTCAGATCTGCCTAGGGGTTTCCAGTCCCCCCTTTCCTAGTGTCTGGGCTTTCCCAACCTCTAACTGTTGTTGTGCACCTAACTTATCCATCATCCAACGTGACAAGTATGCTGAATAGAAATGAAAGATTTTAAGTTGCTAAAGATGTGCATAGATAGATAGATATGGGGTAGATAGAAGGATAGATATCTGAAAGATACAATTAATGCCTTGCATGTGTAGCTTACTGTGCATGTATTAAGTTAATAAATAAATCACGTGGGGTACCCCCTATTTGTGAATTATATAATTAGTGACATTCGGTGGGTACGGAAAGTATTCAGATACCTTTAAATTTTTCACTCTGTTTAATTGCAGCCATTTGGTAAACTCAAAAAAATTTCATTTTTTTCTCATTAATGTACACTCTGCACACCATCTTGACTAAAAAAAAAACAGAAATGTAGAAATGTTTGCAAATTTATTAAAAAGAAAAACTGAAATATCACATGGTCATAAGTATTTAGACCCTTTGCTCAGACACTCATATTTAAGTCACATGCTGTCCATTTCCTTGTGATCCTCCTTTAGATGATTCTACTCCTTCATTGGAGTCCAGCTCTGTTTAATTAAATTGATTGAACTTGATTTGTAAAGGCACACACCTGTCTATATAAGGCCTCTTTCACACATCCGTTTTTTTGTATCAGGCATGATCCGGCGTGTTGCTAAAAAAACGCATCCGGTACCGGATGCGTTTTTTTACCATTGACTTTCATTAGCGCCGGATCGTGCCTGATGTCATTGCGTTGTATCCGTTTTTGTCCGGATCCGGCAGAAATGTACATTCCGGCGGCCGGACAAAACGGAGCATGTAACGTTTTTTTTTGTTTGCCGGAGCCGCCTGATGTGCCGGAAACAATAGAAGTCAATGGAACCGGATCAGACTTTTGTGCAATCCGTCAAAAGTCTGATCCGGATTCTGGAAACCAAGGTCGACTACTACTACTACATTTTCCAGTGTCTCCGGGCATCCGAAACCCTCTTTTTCTGGGTTCAAAAGTTCACGTCGGATCCAGCAAAAAAAACGGATCCGTTGCATCAGTTTTTTTATTGCAGTGCCGGATCCGTCCCTTCAGGTGTTCGACGATCATGCCTGATACAAAAAAACGGATGTGTGAAAGAGGCCTAAGACCTCACAGCTCACAGTGCATGTCAGACCAAATGAGAATCATGAGGTGAAAGGAACTGGCCAAGGAGCTCAGAGACAGAATTGTGGCAAGGCACATAACTGGCCAAGGTTACAAAAGAATTTCTGCAGTACTCAAGGTTCCTAAGACCACAGTGGCCTCCATAATCCTTAAATGGAAGACGTTTGGGACCACCAGAAGTCTTCCTAGACCTGGCTGTCCAGCCAAAATGAGCAACCGTGGGAGAAGAGCCTTGGTGAGAGAGGTAAAGAAGAACCCCAAGATCACTGTGGCTGAGCTCCACAGATGCAGTAGGGAGATGGGAGAAAGTTCCACAAAGTCAACTATCACTGCAGCCCTTCACCAGTCGGGCCTTTATGGCAGTCGCCCATCGGAAGCCTCTCCTCAGTGCCAGACATATGAAAGTAGAAAAACAGAATACCCCCCTCAAGTGACCCTATTTTAGAAATTATACCTTTTTGGGTAGGTGTACTGACAATTTTAACTCCATGGGTGTTTTCCAGAAACAAGCAGTAGTGGATGTTTCTGAGTGAAAATTGCAATCTGCCATTCTAGTGACCAGCACATTGTAGTGACCAGAACATTATGACCATCTCATGCTTTTGGAGACTCGCTCCCGTAAATTAGGCAGGCTCTCATCACTACCAAAATGCCAAAATTTGGTCTGTAAATGTGGTTTGACACACTGGGGCTCAGAAGGGAAGGGGGCATTTGGATTTGGGAGTGCAGAATTTGCTGAATTTTTTTATGAACCGTGGAACCACTTTGCTTTCCCAGAACCTTTGTACTACCAGTAAGGTGGGAGCCCCCTATATTTCCATTGACAGAGTGGGGCCTTGCTTTTTTGTGAAATGAGTTGAAGCTTTTATTGGGAACATTTTTCATAACATTTAGGATCACATTTATCCAGTGCTCCATGCTGATCACTTTCTTTGGGGTTTCCATCTAAATCTCCGAGTGAGGTGACAGATGAAACCCCCAAGGGATCCATTTACTATAATGAGGCAACAGAGTTACTCTGGAAACCATCTGGCCTTTGTTCAGCCATGTCCTTCTTTTCAAAAGTGGCCAAAACTGTGGTCGAATGTGCTTTTATTCTCGCCTAAAAAGACTGACACCACCAGATAACAGGTCCTATGGCGTACACAGTGCCTCCATCTGCTTCATTATAGGGAATCTTCCATCGGGGGTACAGGCTGAATCACATATTTCAGAGATTTACACGGTAACCCCGATGTAAGCGCTCAGCGCAGAGCTCAGGTTAAATGTGAGCCGAGCCTTACTGTAATCTTTGGGAGGCAGAATGAACAAATCACCAGCAGGTGAAGAATTGGTTTTATTTATTTCATAGAATGGTAGAGTTGGAAGGGACCTCCTGGGCCATCTGGTCCAACCCCCTGCTCAAAGCAGGATTCACTAAATCATCCCAGACAGGTGTCTGTCCAGCCTCTGTTTGAAGACTTCCATTGAAGGAGAACTCACCACCTCTCGTGGCAGCCTGTTCCACTCATTGATCACTCTAAATGTCAAAAAGTTTTTTCTAATATCTAATCTGTGTCTCCTCCCATTCAGTTTCATCCCATTGCTTCTAGTCTTTCCGTGTGCAAATGAGAATAAAGATGATCCCTCTACAATGTGACAGCCCTTGACATATTTGTAGACAGCTATTAACTCTCCTCTCAGTCTTCTTTTTTGCAAGCTAAACATTCCCAAATCCTGTAACCGTTCCTCATAGGACATGGTTTGCAGACCAGTCATCATTCTAGTCGCTCTTCTCTGAACTTGATCTAGTTTGTTGATGTCTTTTTTAAAATGTGGTCCCCAAAACTGGACACAGTATTCCAGATGAGGTCTGTCCAAAGAGGAGTAGAGGGCAATAATGACTTCACGTGATCTAGACTGTATGCTTCTGTTAATACATCCCAATATGTTAATACATATTTTTTACGTTGTTCCTCATCCGGTATAAGTGATTACATGACTTTATTCTTCAGGATGGTAAGATTACAGCGATACCAGATTTATATCAGGTATTTAGGCTTGGCTTCAGTCACACACTAAAAGATACTTTTTATTGCAAAAACTAGTGTTTGCATTGCCATATTTAGACCGCTATAATTTTTCAATATTTTTGCCGACAGTCGTGTGACAACTTCTTTTTTGCAGGACGAGTTGACGTTTCTTTTGGTACCATTTTTGGGCACATGACATTTTTTGATCGCTTTCTATTCTGATTTTTGGAAGGTAGAATGAACAAAAACCAGCAACTCAGGAATTGCTTTTTGGTGTTTTTTTTTATACCGTTCCGTGTGTGGTAAAATTGATTAAGCAGCTTAAGTGTATGTTCACACTGGGGATTTTCGCTTTTTTTCTGCAGCAAAACCTGATTTCTTGGCAGGAAAGAAGCTGTGGCAAAAACGCAGGTTTTGGTGCATTTCTCGTGGTTTTATTGCGGTTTTGGTGCTTTTTTTTGGTGAGTTTTTTGGGCTAACTTGTGTCTCTTTGTGCATGATGCCTTCATTTTTGTAGCGTTTTTTTCAACACCCATTCAAGCCGATGGGTGAAAAATAGTGTTGAGCGATACTGCTCGATATCTAAAAATATCGGATCGGAATGGTATCGCCGATATCACTAAAATATCGGCGATACCCGATACCGGAAGTCCCATGTAAGTCTATGGGAACCAAATATCGACATTAAAAAAAAACCATTCTTGCCTTGTTGGTTAATTGTACATGAAGGAAAACAACAAAGACTAATGTAGAATGTATTGGGGGAGGTTGAGGAGACAATAAAGGCATACATGTTTAACCCAATGCATTGGAATAGCATTAATATATATTTTTTTGGAAATACGTTTGGATTGACTAACAAATTGACAATGTTGTTAACCTTTTTTCTATTTTGGCAAATATGTATGTTTCACAACTTCCATGCTCTTCACCTTTTTAACTTTTGACACACTTTCTCCTTCATAATCTTCAGCAGCATCATCTTTCTCATCAAATTATTCTTCATCTTCACCTTCTTAATCTTCTTAAACTTCTTGCTATTCATGTTTTTGTTTACATTACTCATATTGTTATTATTAAACTATTAATCTTCTTCATATTCAAATTCTTCATCTTCTTCCTCTTCATCTTCTTCATCATATTCTTATTTGTGACAGAAATTCCTGTACTTGTAATCTTTAAAAGTATGAATTTTTCATTCTTCCGTTCTTGCTGTCACAAAAGATTTAAATTACAACAGTATTTGTCCGTGTTCAGTTTAGCCTGCAGCAGCAGGCATTTTCCAGGGGCACCACGAGGAGGAACGGACTCACCCCCATACACTGCTTAGTCTTCTGCTTAGAATTTAGAGCATATATTTTGCTCTTCATTTTGGTCTTATACTTCATGTTCTTCTGCTTTTGATCTTCTGCTTATTGTTCTTCTGTCTCTTGTTCTGTATCTTGTAGTTTGTCTTAACCTTCTTTGTCCTGTTGGTGATCTTCTTCTGGGTAATCTTTTATTTTTTCTTTGTGATGGTGTTCAGGCTGGTTGGCTTCATGCTCGTCGTCCTTGTTGTCGTCATCTTCTTCTGGGTGGTCTTTAAGGTCGTCTAATTTCCGAGAACCAGCTGACGTTACTGGAACCCGGACGGGTATCAGATGGAGCAAGAGACAATGGAAGTAACGAGGACCAGCTGACTGTGCTGGAACCCGGAGGGGCAGCAGAAGGAAAAGAGGCAATGTCACAACCGAGTACCAGCTGACGTTACTGTGACACGGTTACTAAGCAGGAGGTACCTGTGCTGCAAAGCACTACCAAGGACCAGCAGACGTTGGTGGAACTCGGATACGGAGATGGAGGCACCTAGGCCAAAGGCACTGGGGAGAACCAGTTGACGGTACTGGACCCCGGACGGGTAGCAGAAGGAAAAGAGGCAATGTCACAACCGAGTACCAGCTGACGTTACTGTGACACGGTTACTAAGCAGGAGGTACCTGTGCTCCAAAGCACTACCAAGGACCAGCAGACGTTGGTGGAACTCGGATACGGAGATGGAGGCACCTAGGCCAAAGGCACTGGGGAGAACCAGTTGACGGTACTGGACCCCGGACGGGTAGCAGAACGCACCCATGAAAATGTAAGTTGACAGGACGCAAGCCGTCCGCAGTTACCGAATCACACAGTCCTACAGTGGGTGCTTGTCCTATTGTCACAATGGAAACAGCCTTTATTTACATATCCCACAGCACACATAGGAATCACCTAAACTGCAGGCACCATAGAGTCGGCTAACCCGAATGCAACACGACAGCACAACTTATTGGAGGATAATTGACGTTCACACTGCCAGGAAACAGCTGTCGTGCTGTAACCAGGCTGGCCAGGAGTCAGTACCCCTGCCAATTACTTACGAGCAACAAATGGCGGTGTTGTAGCCCAGGGAGTAGAGTTCAGGTGGTAGAAAGATGAACATAACAGGAGACATGGAAAACGTTGCCAAACAGTTATTTAATCTGAAAACGGACAGGCAAATTCAGGTGAGATCCATGCCTTGTTCATTTTCAGAAAAGTAAGCCGGTCTACATTCTCTGAGGATAGTCGCATGCGACGGTCTGTTACTACACCACCTGCAGCACTAAAGACGCGCTCAGATAATACACTGGCAGCAGGGCAAGCCAGCACCTCAAATGCATACTGGCTAAGCTCTGGCCATGTATCCAACTTAGAGACCCAAAATTTGAAAGGGGAAGAGGCATCTGGGAGTACACTTAGAGGGAAAGCCAAGTAGTCTGTCACCATCTTACGGAAACGTTTCTTCCTGGTGACTGGAGCCGTCTCGGATAGTGTAGACCTTGCTGGCGCTGTCACAAAACTTCGCCACATTTGTAACATACAGCTCTTGCCCTGTGCAGAGGCGCTGCTTGTGCTCCCTCTTGTTGTAGAGGTGTCTACACTGCCTCGACGCACAGAGCTGCTTTGTAAAGCAGTAGCAGCAGCAGCTCTCTCGGCTGGAATGTACAACAGTATGGATTGCACCAGTGTGTCTTGGTACTCCTGCATTTTACGGTCCCGGTTCACCGGTGTGATGAGGGTTTGTAAGTTGTCCCGGTAGCGAGGGTCTAGGAGGGTGTACACCCAATAATCTGACGTGGTGAGAATGTGGGCGATGCGGCGGTCGTTTCTCAGGCACTGAAGCATGAAATCAACCATGTGCTGCAGACTCCCAACTGGCCAACAAAGGCTGTCCTCTGGAAGAGGCGTCATCTCTGCCTCCTCTGCATCACCCCACCCTCGCTCTACATACTGACTAGAGCGTTGTGTACCTCCCTCTGTAGGGATTTCTTCCTCCTCCATTGACTCCTCCTCATCCTCATCCTCCTCACAAAGTGAGCCCTGCCCAGCCCTTTGTGAGGAACCACGTTGCGCTGACTGTCCTGAAGGTAATTGAATTTGTGACTCCTCATCCTCCACCTCTTCCAAAACCTCTTCCTTTAGTGCTTTCAGTGATTTCTGAAGCAGGCAGATAAGGGGGACAGTCATGCTGACTAGTGCATCATCTGCACTCGCCATCCGCGTTGAGACATCAAACGCACGCAAAACGTCGCAGATGTCCTTCATAGAGGCCCACTCAGTAGTGGTGAAGTGTGAACGGCGCAAATTGCGAGTTGATTGCGCCTGTTGCAGCTGATACTCCATTACTGCTGGCTGCTGCTCACACAACCGCTCCAACATATGTAACATGGAATTCCACCTGGTGGGTACGTCACATATGATGCGATGTTCAGGAAGGCGAAATCTGACTTGCAGAGCTGCAATGCGCGATCTGGCCATGCTGGAACGTCGCAAGTGAGCGCACTCTAGGCGGACCTTGTGCAGCAGTGCATCAAGATCCGGATAGTCCCTCAAAAAACTCTGCACGACCAAGTTGAGCACATGTGCCAGACATGGTATGTGAGTGAGGTTGCCAAGGCCCAGAGCTGCCACCAGATTTCGGCCATTGTCACCCACTACCAAGCCTGGCTGGAGATTAGCTGACAAAAACCACACGTCGCTCTCCTGCTTGATGGCATCCCAGAGCTCCTGCGCTGTGTGGCTTCGATTCCCCATGGAAATTAATTTCAGGACGGCCTGTTGACGTTTGGCCATGGCTGTGCTCATATCTGTCGCAACAGGTAAGCGTTCACGGGTCCATGTGGAGGTATACCATGACGACTCGTGCAGCGATGATTCTGAGGAACTGGAGTAGGAGGAGGAATCAATGTGTACAGACTGGATTCCTGCAATCCTTGGATTTGGCAGAACACGTACAGCGCCACTGGCAAGATCTGTACCCGGCTCCACAACATTGACCCAATGGGCAGTGAGGGAAAGGTATCGTCCCTGGCCATGGGTACTGGTCCACGCATCAGTGGTCAGGTGGACCCTGCTACTGACGGCGTTTAGTAGCGCATGTTTAATGTTTCCCTCGACATGTTTTTGCAGAGCAGGGACGGCTTGCCTGCTGAAATAAAATCGGCTTGGCACATTATATTGTGGGACTGCCAATGCCATTAAGTTCCTGAAACTGTCAGTTCCACCAGCCTGAATGACAGCATTTCAAGGGACAGGAGTTTTGCAATGCCAGCATTCAGAGCCTGTGCTCGTGGATGGTTTGCCGAGTATGGCCGTCTTTTATCCCATGCCTGTGGTACCGATGGCTGTTTTGTGGTCTGGGAGTGTGACGATGACTGTGAACTTGCTGCTGTGGGTGGAATAACAGTTTGTCTATGGACAACAGTGACCGAGGTTCTTCCATGGAGATCCTGTGAGGAAGCCGAACCAGGTGTGTGTGAGCTGGAGGTAGAGGCTCCAACACGACCTGAAGATGTAGGTGCTGCTGTAGGTTGGCCTACATCTCCAGTGTGTCTTTGTAACTCAGCTACGTGCTTTGTCCGTACATGTTTCCACATATTTGTGGTATTCAGGTTACTGATATTTTTACCTCTTTTAACTTTTTGCTTACACAGCTTGCATTGAACATAGCAAATATCATCTACAAGTCTGTCAAAAAAGGACCACGCAGTGCAAGTCATGGGAGCGCCAATTTTGACATTTGTAAGAGAACTGCTCCCAACACGTGCCAAACTGGAGGCTACAGGCAAGCGAGTCTGCAGCCTACCTCTCCCTCCTCTTTGTACCGTTGGGCCAATCTCTTCCTCAGAGCTGCTCCCACCACCTTCCTGTTGCTCACGCCATGTTGGGTCTCGGACTTCATCATCTCCACTACCCTCTTCCAACACCTGCTGCTGTTGGATGGTCTGGGCAGCACCATGCTCCACAAAACCTGGCACCTGAGTCTCATCATCATCATGAGATGCGTTCTGCGGTGTGCTGTCCATCGGCACTGGCTCACCCGCCTCTTCAGATTGAGAGAGACACAGCTGTTGCACATCACTGCATACTCCCTCTTCTTCAAATTGCAGAATGCTGCTTGCCTGTGCCCGTGTTTGCGAGCCAACAGATTCTGAGAACAGAAGCAGAGACTCAGCTGGCTCCTGTACAGAACTCTCTGACTGCCTGGCCAATTTGATAGGCGGTGAACAGACAGATGGTTGCTCAACAGTGTTGTGTTCCTGAGAGGAGGTGGAAGGAATTGAAGTCGATGCATTGGCTGCCATCCAACCAACAACGGCTTCAATTTGTTCTTCCCGCAGCAGGGGGGCACGCCGAGCTCCTACCAAAGTGCGCATAAAGGAACGCTCACGGGGATAAATGGTGGATGCTGTGTCACTGAGGGCGGCAGCAGCCACAGAATCCCCACGTCCTCTCCCTGCTGAAACTCCACGGCCACGACCACGTGCCTTACTCACTGACTTCTTCATCTTGGTAGATTGATAAAGAAAGTCAGAAAAGTTGTAAGGCCTAAGTGTGGTTATTACGCAGAGACTGAAGTGAACACTGAAACACAACTGTTCACAATCTGTGAAAGGCTACTCCTTTGTCTACTTCTATAGTGTTTGCAACCAATGTATTGGATACGGATGGAAGCGCGTCACACTAATAGATTATATTTATTTTAAATGGAATGGAGCAGAACCAATTGGAGAGAAATGAAAAGGATGAGGCACTGAGACACGCTCAGCAGAGTACAAGCAGCAGTGCTTGAACAAGTAACTGGAGCGTGATGTGCACTCAAAAAAAAAAAACACAGACTGAAGTGAACACTGAAACACAACTGTTCACAATCTGTGAAAGGCTACTCCTTTGTCTACTTCTATAGTGTTTGCAACCAATGTATTGGATACGGATGGAAGCGCGTCACACTAAAATTTAAATTGCATGGAGCAGCAAGAATTACACTGAAGAAAAAAAAAAGTCTGTGAGTGACACGTGCAGATGCCTACAGACAGCGTTGCATGCAGAGCAAACTGCAGCGTCACCTGCACTCACACACACCTTGCAGAGCTGTTAAAACAACACTGCAGGCAAAAGGAAGCTTTACACAGCGGTTGGTGCTAGCCTGCCTAAAACACAGTACACTAAATCGCAATCTCTAACTGTCCCTCAGAGTCAGCACAGCAGCGTTCTGTCCCTAACTGAATTCACAGCACAGTGACGCTAAAATGGCGGCGGCGCCTTTTATAGTGCATTCTGACATCATTTCAGCATCCAATCACAGCCATGCCATTAGTTAACATGACCGCAGCAGTACAGGATGTGCCCACACTTCTTAGGATTCCTCATTGGCTGACTAAAATCACATTGCCTCTCAAAGAATTATGGGAACTTCCGATTCCGGTATACGATATATGGAAAATATCGAAACAAAGTATCGAAAGGCCGATAGAGCTAATATCGGCCGATACCCGATACTTGCGGTATCGTATCGCTCAACACTAGTGAAAAACGCTGAAAGACGTGACATGCTCCATGTCCAAAAAAAGCAGCAAAGCAAAAAATCCTGATGACAAAAAAAACAACCTGTGTGCATGAAATTTCTGAAATCTCAGGCTTTGCTGGTACTGTAAAAAGCAGCTGAAAATTATCATAAAACACGCAGAAAAAATGCCCAGTGTGAACATACTCTTATTCTTTGGGTCAGTACGATTATAGAGATACCCCATTTATATAATTTTTTATGTTTTAGTGCATTTACACAATAACTGTTTTATAGAAAAACAATGATTTTGGCATCGCATTATTCTGGCAGCTATAACTTTTTTATTTTTCTACTGACCGAGCTTTATGGCGGCTTATTTTTTGCGGGACAAGGTGACGTTTTGAGCTGTACCATTTTTTTACTTTCGTCTTTTCGATTGCGTTTTATTGCACTATTTATTTGGCGGTATGATGATTGATGATGAAGCATAGTTTTTGCAATGGTTTTTTTTTTATACGGTGTTCACTAAAGGGGCAATACCAAATGTGTACTATTTTTGTTTATTTCTTTTACATAAATAAATGTATTTATTGGGTTAATATTTTTTCTATTTTTGTTATTTATTCGAAGATTTTTTTTTTAAAATATTTTTACACTTTTTAATTACTTTGCACATGTGCCTTCTTGAGCAGGTGGACCTTGCGGGCACTGCAGGACTTTAAACCTTTACGGCGTAATGTGTTACCAATGGTTTTCTTGGTGAGTCTGGTCCCAGCTGCCTTGAGATCATTAACAAATTCCCCCTGTGTAGTTTTAGTCTGATCGCTCACCTTCCTCATGACCAAGGATATCCCACGATTTTAGATTTTGCATGGTGCCCCAGATCAATGTCGATTGACAGTCATTTTGCATTTCTTCCATTTTCTTACTATTGCACCAACAGTTGTCTCCTTCTCACCCAGCATCTTAATTATGGTTTTGTAGCCCATTCCAGCTTTGTGCAGGTCTATGATCTTGTCCCTGACATCCTTACAAAGCTCTTTGGTCTTGCCCATGTTGTAGAGGTTAGAGTCTGACTGATTAATTGAGTCTGTGGTCAGGAGTCTTTTATAAAGGTGACTATGTAAGACAGCTGTCTTTAAAGCTGGTAACGAGTTGATTAGGAGCTTCTAACTGGTCTGTAGGAGCCAGAACTCTGAATGGTTGGTAGAGGGATCAAATACTTATTTCTCACTGCAAAATGCAAATAAATTTAATATAATTTATACAATGTGATATTCTAGATTTTATTTTTGTTCTTCTCTCTCTCAATGTTAAAATTAACTTACCCTTAAAATTATAGACTGTTCATGTCTTTGTCAGTGGGCAAACTTACAAAATCAGCAAGGGATTAAATAATTATTTCCTTCACTGTATCTTTTCACATTTTTAACACCTAAAAATCTGTCATTTCTATTCTGCATTCTGTTCCGGTACATGTCACACGGACGACACACGGATTATGCAAAGATTGCACACGAAAGGTACACACGGACGGCCAAAAGAAAACCACACTTACTTTTTTGAAGTGGATGTGTGAAGGGGGCCTTAGGCGGTTTATTGCTGGCTGCAGAATGAGTTACCTAAGAATCTATTAGTCAGCCCTTTATGATGGTCTGACTGGGGTTTGTAATTCTACTTTTTTTTCTGAACTTGTCTCAGGTGATTTATGGCAGACCACATCAAAGTTGAATGTGAAAGGACAGAAAGAGCCAAACGATGCAACATTTTTAATGTAAACAAATTGAAATTTTTTTTTACCTCCAAATATCTACATTTAATTAAAAAAAAGTTCCCAAATCTGTGTTTACTGTTTCGTGATTGTTTAACCCCTTAACGACTGCTGATACGCCTTTTAACTGCGGCAGTTAAGGTTACTTATGCCTCAGCACTGCTTTATGACAGCGCTGAGAAATAAGTGTATAGCGCCCCCCAGAGTCAGAATTTCTCCAGGGTCTTAGCCGAGACCCGAGAGAACATGATTCGGATCAGTTTTGACTGACCCCAGTGTTGCAATCACCGTTATTCAAGGAATAACAGCGACCGCAAAAAAAAAGTCCGATATCCCATTTAATTTTTGTCTCCTCTGATGTCCCCTGGATCCTCCTGCCTCCGGCCACCGTTGTCTTCTTCTGGGAAGAAAATGGCGGGCAAATGAGCAGTGCGCCCACCGAGAAATGCCGGCCGGCACCCGGCAACAATAGGAAATTTTTCCTATTGATTAATTTTGATCACTGTGATAGACCCTATCACAGTGATCAAAATAAAAAAAAATAGTAAATCAAACCTCTCTTTTTCACCCTGCTTAGGTAAAAATAAAATAAAAAAATGTATTTATTTCCATTTCTACATTAGGGTTAGGGTTGATACAAAAATAATATGACAAAGCAACAAAATGAAAAATATCACCATGATATCAGTACCAGGGCTACCATCCAAGAACAATTGAAAACCAAATTACAAGAGCCACCAGAATATCAAGGAATCACCTGCTACATTACAGAGCTAAAGAAGAAAATAACCGGGTGCCTCTAGTGGTCACCTACAATCCAAATCTGGAGATGCTAAGGGGAGCTACACGGAAACTACAACCTTTACTACAAAAAGATGCCCGATTACAATCCATATTTCCAGACCCCCCACTACTGTGTTTTAGGCAGCCCCCAAATCTAAGAAGCATCATTGTCAGAAGCTCCCTGTCCTCCCCAACAGCTGCAGGAACCTTTCCTTGCAACCAGAAGAAATGTAAAACCTGTGCATCTATAATGACCACGGACAAGATAAAGATCCCCAACTCCCATCAGGACTACAAGATCCCAGGTACTTTCAGCTGCATCACATCTAATGTGGTGTACCTAATTATATGTACTAAATGTCCAACTGGTGGTCTGTATGTGGGGGAGACCGGGCAAAAACTGAGAACAAGGATGAATTCTCATCGCCACACAATAAGAGAAAAAAGAATGGATTTACCTGTGGCAAAACACTTTTGTATGCCCGGTCATAGCATGATGGATATGGAATTACTGGTATTAAAATCTAACTTCAAATCTGAGAAAGATAGAAAGGTTTGGGAATATAAGCTCATGATGACCTTTGACACTCTTAGTGCTGGAATGAATATATCACACGGATTCATGTCATTCTATATCAATTAAGGAATCTGCGTCTCTGACCTTCTAGGGGCATCAAAACACAACACCAGACCCCAATCAGAGGACAATAAAACTTTCTCTCCTTATCTATGAACTGTTCCAATATTTATGTTCATCCCTCTGCCATAATGACAGTTCTGCTTCACGTCATTTGTCTTACCTATTGCACTATTCCTGTGTCCTGTTGTGTATATAAATATGTGATGCTTCATTTTTTGGTTTAGTCTTTGCCTGATGAAGAGACCTGCGTAGTCTCGAAAGCTTGCAATTTGTTACCATCTTTTCAGTTAGCCATTAAAAGGTATCAACCACTGAGGACTCTCAACTCTAAATTTTTTCTATAAATAACTGGACATTTAAGTTGCAAATAAGGAAAATAAGGGATCTATCGCTGAAATATGCTAGAAGAACAGAATGATCCTAGGACCAGAAAAACGACCACAGATCCAAAATTTAAGAAAAATACAAAAATTCTTTATTAAATACGTCAGATTGTTTATAAAATGGACAGGTATGATCAAACAGTGACAAAATAGTGGGGTACGATGTCCAACAAGGACATCTGCCAATGATTGCACATAAGCTGAACTCCCTGGTTGTTATTCATGATATACATGGCATCATCTAGACATTGCAACACTTCACATGATCATTATGTGGTATCAAGGGATAAGAATGCAAATACATATATAAGAGTATACATCACCACATAAGAAAAAGAGAAGAGAATATGGTAAATCTCTTAAAAAAAATAATATAAATAAACACTGCAATGTCTATACTTTTGTAAAATGTTGGTCTCAGCATATACTGTAGAATAGGCTATTGCCCAATACATACTAACAGATACCAAATGGGGTGCACACTATATAGGTAGTATATCAACGAACTGCAAGCCACTAGGGTATACTACTAGTCAATACAGACCAATGTATCTCTATATATGCCCTCCATTGCCTATAATACTAGTCAGTACAGACCAATGAATCTCTATATATGCCCTCCATTGCCTATAAAACGTCCAGCATATAAGTGGAATATCCACGGACTACTAGTCTATCAAGGCAGGATACTGGTAAGTATGAACTGACATTATCTTCTAAGATTAAGTAGCTGCCACAATCAGGGAGACCTGGGTATGTGCAAACGTGCCCCAACGCACGTTTCGGATGCTCGTCCTTCGTCAGGGGGCCCCTACTTAATCTTAGAAGATAATGTAAGTTCATACTTACCAGTATCCTGCCTTGATAGACTAGTAGTCCGTGGATATTCCACTTATATGCTGGACGTTTTATAGGCAATGGAGGGCATATATAGAGATTCATTGGTCTGTACTGACTAGTATTATAGGCAATGGAGGGCATATATAGAGATAATTGGTCTGTATTGACTAGTAGTATACCCTAGTGACTTGCAGTTCGTTGATATACCACCTATATAGTGTACACCCCATTTGGTATCTGTTAGTATGTATTGGGCAATAGCCTATTCTATATGCTGAGACCAACATTTTACAATAGTATAGACATTACAGTGTTTATTTATATTATTTTTTTTAAGAGATTTACCATATTCTCTTCTCTTTTTCTTATGTGGTGATGTATACTCTATATATGTATTTGCATTCTTATCCCTTGATACCACATAATGATCATGTGAAGTGTTGCAATGTCTAGATGATGCCATGTATATCATGAATAACAACCAGGGAGTTCAGCTTATGTGCAATCATTGGTAGATGTCCTTGTTGGACATCGTACCCCACTATTTTGTCACTGTTTGATCATACCTGTCCATTTTATAAACAATCTGACGTATTTAATAAAGAATTTTTGTATTTTTCTTAAATTTTGGATCTGTGGTCGTTTTTCTGGTCCTAGGACCATTCTGTTCTTCTAGGGTTAGGGTTGAGGCTAGG
>JARQOD010000002.1:520555281-520591141 GCA_033576555.1 Oophaga sylvatica
ACACCGGGATCGGTGAATACCGACCCGGATCATGTTCTCTGGGGTCTCGGCTACCCCCGGTAGCCGAGACCCCAGAGAATATTTGCCCATCCCCCCACCAGCACAGCGGCACATAGCGGCGGGCGCACTGAGCATGCGCCCGCCATTTTCTTAACAGCGCCGGCACCGGGGGACAACGGAGGGCCCGGGGGCCACATGGACTGGATCGGGGGCTACATGGGGGTCCTGGGGACCCTTTTTCTCTGTCCCCTGATGTCCGATGACATCAGGGGACAGAGAAATTAAATGGCACATCAGATTTTTTTTTTTTGTTGCGGTCGCCGTTATAGGGTTAATAACGGCAACCACAACATCGGGTTGGTAAAAACCGACCCGATTCATGTTCTCTGGGGTCTCGGCTACCCCCGGTAGCCGAGACCCCGGAGAAAATGCGCCTCTGGGGGCGCTATTCACTTTTTCCACAGCGCCGTTAATTAAACGGCGATATGGTTTAAGTACCCTTAATGACCGCCGTTAAAAGGCGTATCGGCGGTCGTTAAGGGGTTAAGAAGAAGATTAAGAAGGTGAAGATGAAGAATAATTTGATGAGAAAGATGATGCTGCTGAAGATTATGAAGGAGAAAGTGTGTCAAAAGTTAAAAAGGTGAAGACATGGAAGTTGTGAAACATACATATTTGCCAAAATAGAAAAAAGGTTAACAACATTGTCAATTTGTTCGTCAATCCAAACGTATTTCCAAAAAAAAATATATTAATGCTATTCCAATGCATTGGGTTAAACATGTATGCCTTTATTGTCTCCTCAACCTCCCCCAATACATTCTACATTACTCTTTGTTGTTTTCCTTCATGTACAATTAACCAACAAGGCAAGAATGGGTTTTTTTTAATGTCGATATTTGGTTCCCATAGACTTACATGGGACTTCCGGTATCGGTATCGGGTATCGCCGATATTTTAGTGATATCGGCGATACCATTCCGATCCGATATTTTTAGATATCGAGCAGTATCGCTCAACACTAGTCATGAGATACCTTATTGTGTTGCTTGGGGTTCGATTACTGTGATGCCCACTGATTCTGAGAATGGGGCTCAAACAGAGCGTTGTCTGAGAGCAATAGGAAAGCATGCATGTTATGGGCTCATCTGGTGAGGTGGACTCTAAGCCATAGGTCATATAAACAACACTGAAAGGAAGAGAAGGTGCAGTGGAGCAGTTCTTGATGGCCAAAATGTGGACCACAAGCAGCCCTCTCTGCCTGTAAGTTGGAAGCTGAAGCTGAGAGGAACCTGCAGATGTGTCAGTTATGATCACACACATCTCTGCATTGAGAGGAGAGAATGGCCATTACACATCACTGTTGTGAATGTGTTGGAGACAACTTCGGAGCTGAAGCTCCCTCTGGTGGTTGCTGAGGGTATTGAACCTATGTTGAACAGCAAAAATCCACCACCTGCAACTGACGATTGGTTATCAGGTGGTACGGACTGGCCTGATATAAGTGAGCTGACCTCCCATGGTTCTTGCCGGTGATCAATTGTTCTTCCTGGTCTAGGTTGGAATTCAGCTTGCTTTACTGCTGTGTCCTGCTTGCATTCAGATAAGTCACTTTCAGTTTTTTTTACTGTGGTTTGAATTTCCTGGTTTCTTGCTGCATTGCTTTTTGAGTTCAGCCGGGTCCCCTTTGGGAGGCTTGGGCTGGTCTCCGTTTGCTTTTTGTATTTGTTCATTTGCTCAGTTCTTGTGATATTTTACTGCTGGGTAGCTACGTGTCCACACCAGAGATCTGATATAGGTGGTTGAGACTGTGTGGTCTTAATATTTTTGGATTCAGAAGTGTTGGAGTTTTTCCTAGGATTTTTCTGAGTTGCAGACAGTATTCTGTCCTGTGCTGTCCTATCTAGACAGTTTTGGGCCCCAGCGTTTGCTCACTCTATTTTCTGTCTGTGTTCGTATTTTCATCTTGTCTAACCGCCATTATATGTTTGGGGGCTTCCTATTCTTTTGGGGCTCTACTCCGGGGCAGTTAGCTTTCCTCTTTCCATCTTTAGGGATAGCTAATTTCTCCGGCTGTGACGAGGCATCTAGGGTACCGTAGGACGTCCCACGGCTGCTTCTAGTTGTGCGGTTAGTTTAGGGGTCTGCAACCTATTAGTTTCCAACCTCTCTGGTGTTTGGCTGCCTATGCGTTTTTTTGCTCCTGCCTCCTCAGCTACCAAAACATAACACATCACACTGGTAACTCCCCCTTCATGTAAAATAATCTCTGGAGGCAGAGTTATCTCTGAGACACCATCCTCCCCAGAGCCTGGAAGAGGTCAATTATATAAAGTGATAAAAGATGATTTCTCAACAACTAGGCATCTGATATGAGACATACAGGTAGAACTTTTTTCAGCAGTCTATAACCTGTATGCCCAGATTAATAGTTTAGATAGATCAAATGTAGTGACAGATTTCCTTTAAACTCCTCTCAAAAATATATTTTTTGTAAGTTTTTTTTTTAAAGCTATTGCTTCTTCATTTTTCGAGAGGAAACCTGCTGGTGATCTACAAAAATAAGTAATTTTTGAATGTTTTATTATAAGTCATTGCTTTTCCATTAAAAATAGCAAACCTATTACTGATCACAAAAGAGGATACATTTAGCATTTTTGACAAACCCACTGGACCCGATCATCCACGCGTTCACCCATCACTAGTTGCGGAGGCCAAAAAAATGTAATTCTGGAGTTTTGATTTTTCGTCTTGTTACGCCACTTACCAATCAAATTAATTTACTGCTCACTGTATTTGTTAGTTCACTTAGGAGACTTGAACCTGCAATCATTTATTCATGTGTGCTTTATACAGCAATGCCACATCTGTATGCTGTATATAATAAAAATAATGATACCTATGAATGCCATCCACAGGCTGGTACTCATAGGATTACTGTGATGAGAGATACAGGGGTCTTCAGTAGACCCCTGGCTGTCATGGCAACACATCGGCGTCCCGTGATTGCGTCACAAACATGCCAATGAGGGGTTAGAACAGCACACCCCCCATGCTGGTGTGCATTAAATGTTGCTGTCAGAGATTGACTGCACTTCACCGGCAGCTGATAGAGGCAGATAATGGCTGAATCGCACCGCAATCATCGCCCGGTAAAGTTGTGGGTTTGGTGGGCAAATCCGCTTCAAAGTCAAGGACACGACTTATGGCAGATATAGTATGTCATAAGTCGTTAAGGGGTTAAAAAGGCTCTTAGTCACCATCTGTTTACCCATAGACATATATAGGGAAACTACTTTGGTATTACTAAAGCTTTATTTGCCTTAAACAGCTTGAACACTGTTTAGTATATCCATAGGCGACCTCAGAGTTTTACACACGTATTTTCTGAGCAATTTGAGGTGAATTGATTAGATGCTAATCAAATTTTGGGGAAAAATTTGTCAAACCTCACTAATTTGAATTTCAAAAGATTTGCTCATCTCTAATCTGCATACATTGCCCATGGTCACAACTATAGTCCTTAAGATCTGCTTTCAAATATCATTCAAGTCTTACTAAGATGTCTTGTGCCTAGATTTGTTACCCTTCCTCTTCAAACATAAAATTCACAAATTTTTTCGGTTAAAATTTCCCTCTAACAGGTGATTTCCTGAAATAAAAAATGGCATAACTATCTCTTGTTAATTATTAAACTTAATTTCATATATGTTGGCCTAGTGGGTGAGTGTGAAGGAGTGGTGCGTACGTCATGTCTTTATCCTTTACTATTCACATTTCTGTCATTTGCTGCATTGGAAGTACACGGAATAACATGTCAAGTGCATACAACACACAATAACGTAAGTGTTTTTCTATTCTCTTAGACAGGTTTTTTTGTTTCCTTATTTGATATTTCGGGGGAATATTTAGAAATGACAAAAGAGGAAGATTACAATCAGATTACAGAACACTTGTTTTGCTTTTAATTTTATATTTAATATTATTTTAGTATAACTTTCCTTTATGCAAAATCCTGATACGATGCTTTTTTCATTTTATTTATAGAATTTTTTTTTACATGATTAACCAGATCTATATGATGTATTTTTTTAGGTATTAATATTTACATATTTTTTAGGTATTTTACCATAACAAATATTAATTATGAACTGCATATCTAAAGTGATTGATCAATAATGCTAAAGGATAGATGACATTTTATACCCGTTTCTAAGACCACATTCACACATCAGCAGTTGTGTTCTATGTGTTCTTCACGTACAGAACATCTCTAGTTTTTTTTTCATTTTGTGGACCATTTGTCCACATGAAAACCAATTTATGGATTTACCATTGATGTGTCATTCAAGTTATGTCCATTTTTTATTACTTAATGGGTAGAAGAAGTTTGTAAAATATATTTATTTTTTGCATAGGTGTTAAACAGATGCTACATTGATGGTAAAATTGTATGCTTGGGAAAAATATGTATGAAAAATAGACCCAGCACACTGATAAAAAAACAGTATATATTTTCTAGTACACAAATGAAAATGGATGACTGAATAAAATTTCAGGAATCATAATTTTCCAGAAGTTCTACAAACTACAACCCCCCCAGACCATGGGCAACAGTGAAGCAAAATAGATAAGGAATATTTTATAGATTAGATTTATATGCCTTACATATAAACTATTTGAGAGTAATAAGCTTTTTAATAAAACTACTTTAAGTGAGCTTACAATAATTTAAAAAAATATTATTTATACCATTTATAGTCAGAAATGCATCAAGTGAATTATAAAAATGAGGCTAGGGCTACACTGAAAGCTTTATCACAAAACCAAATAACAAGCATCTCATTCATGACACTGAAGGGAGTAGCAACCAACTATGGATTCATGCAGACAGTGGCGTACCGTCAATTGTAGCAGACCACGCAGCTGCTATGGGGCCCGGACAGGTGAGGGGGCCCGCGACGGCCGCTGCGGTTTGGCAGCTGTGCTGACACAGTACTACCAGGGCAGGGGGAGGCGGGGGAGGCGAAGCGCAGCTGTGTGCTTTATACTCACCTCCTCCTGGCGCGGTCTCTGCCCTGCTCTTCTCCCGCGGTCTCCGGCGCCAGTGTTCAGCGGTCAGGTGGTACGCTCATTAAAGTCATGAATATGCACATATTCATGACTTTAATGAGCGGTACCACGTGACCGCTGAACACAGGCGCGGGATAAGAGCAGGGCAGAGACCGCGCCAGGAGGAGGTGAGTATAAGGGATATTTACCTGTCCCGTTCCACCGCTGCGCTGCTGTGTGCTCGCATCCTCTCTTGCTGTGAATGTTCAGGCAGAGGGCGCGATGACGTAGTTTGTGCGCGCCGCGCCCTCTGCCTGAGCATTCACTGTGGAGGACCCAGAAGACAGCGGCGGTCAGCGTTGCACCGGGTGACAGGTAAATATCACAGGTGCCGGGAGGTGAGTATGTCTTTTTTTTTTTGTTTCAGCAGCTGCAGCAGTATAAGGGACCTATACTATGGGGTACAATCTATGGAGCATCTATGGGGCATTATCTATGGAGCATGATGCATCTATGGGGGCATTATCTATGGAGCATCTATGGGGGCACAATCTATTGAGCATCTATGGGGCATTATCTATGGAGCATCTATGGGGCACAATCTATGGGGCAGCATCTATGGGGGCATAATCTATGGAGAATCTATGGGGCAGCATATATGGGGGCACAATCTATGGAGCATCTATGGGGCACAATCTATTGAGCATCTATGGGGCATTATCTATGGAGCATCTATGGGGCACAATCTTTGGGGCAGCATCTATGGGGGCATAATCTATGGAGAATCTATGGGGCAGCATACATGGGGGCACAATCTATGGAGCATCTATGGGGGCACAATCTATGGAGCATCTATGGGGCATAATCTATGGAGCATCTATGGGCAGCATCTATGGGGGCACAATCTATGGAGCATCTATGGGGGCATAATACATTTTTTTGTTAAATGTGTCTCCTCACTGTGCTGGCACTTTACATTTACAATGGCTCTAGCTTTTTTTTTTGGGGGGGGGCCCCATTCAGACTTTTGCTATGGGGCCCCATGATTTCTATGTACGCCCCTGCATGCAGACATCCATAAAAATCAATGCAAGGACTATGCACGGGTTTCGCAATCTGAACTCAACAACCTTCTACACAGCGGGTGAAATGAGTATTGAACACGATACCAATTTTCTAAGTAATTATATTTCTAAAGGTGCTATTAATCTGAAAGTCTTACCAGATGTTGGTAACAACCGATCCAATCTACTCAGGCAACAAAATCAACCCATAGATGTCCAAAACTTCTTAAGCACTGAACACATGATAAAAAGAGATACAAAAAGCCATGAAAAGTTACCGTATATACTCGAGTATAAGCCGACCCGCGTATAAGCCGAGGCACCTACTTTTGCCACGGAAAACTGCATTGTCCTCCCATCCCTGTCATTGTATGCATGACTCCCCCGTCCCTGTCATTGTATGCATGGCTCCCCCATCAATGTCATTGTATGCATGGCTCCCCGGTCCCTGTCATTGTATGCATGCCTCCGCCGTACCTGTCATTGTGTGCATGCCTCCCCCGTCCATGTCATTGTATGCATGCCTCACTGGTCCCTGTCATTGTATGCATGCCTCCCCGTCCCTGTCATTGTATGCATGGCTCCCCCGTCCCGTCCCTGTTTATATGGCTCCTTATCCCCTATACCTGTTAGCTTGTTTCCTATTAAAAAAAAAAACAAACATCCTACTCACCAACCTGTGCACCCTCAGTGGCACTGCATCTCGTTCCGGCTGCCGTTGCCTGCAGCTCTTCCTGCCAAGCGATCACGTGGCCCTGCTCATTAAGGTAATGAATATGCGCTCCACGCCTATGGGAGCAGGTAGGTGAGTATGATGTGTGCTGGAAGCCGGCGGCTGCAGCTGACACTGTGCGCTATTACAGCAGCAGCTCAGGCTTTAGCCACAGCCGCCGACTTCTGCCTCTGTGACCCACCGCTCCCCCTCCCCGTCAGCTTTCTGGGACAATGACTTGTGTATAAGCCAAGGGGGGCGTTTTTAGCACAAAAAAATGTGCTGAAAGACTCAGCTTATACACGAATATATATGGTATGACAACAGCTAAAAGCTATGAGTAATTAGAAAGCTATCCTGCCACTTAGTGAAAAATTACATCAACCGGTTAAACTGATGACCTATAAAAAGGTGTCTCATTACCAAATTACCACACAAGAAACATCTCATGATTAAAATCAGTTAAAATCAGTGAGCCGTCTCAACACCTTTGCAACCTTATTGTTGCAAAACATATTAATGGCATTGGTAACAGAAGAATTTCTAAACTACTAAGGGTTCAAGGGAACACTGTTGGAAATATAATCCAGACATGGAAACAAAATCATTTCACCATAAACCGGCCACAACCAGGTGCTCCCCACAAGATTTCAGAGGAGTGAAAGGAATTATCAGAAGAGTTGTCCAAGAGCCAAGGATCACCTGTGGCGAGCTTCAGAAAGTTACAGAATGACCTGGAATCAGCAGGTACAATTGTTTCAAAGAAAACAATAAGTAGTGCACTCAACCTCCATAGCCGGTATGCACTCTCACCATGCAAGACTCCATTGCTGAACAAAAAGCACGTTAAAGCATGCGTAAAGTTTATTCAAAAACATTTTGACGAGCCTGTAATAAACTGGGAACATATAGTCTGGTCAGTTGAAACCAAAATTGAACTCTTTAAATGCTATAACACACCATGTTTGGAGGCCAAAAGGCACTGCAAGTTACCTAAAAAAACCATACCAACAGTGAAGTTTGAAGGTGGGGCCATCATGTTGTGGGGCTGCTCGTCATCTCAGTGAGGATTTTTTAGCAGAAAAAATAGGTTTTTTTAAACATAACTTTTACTTGTTAGTTTCTAAAAGAGGCCTGTAGCCCCCATTAAAAGTGTGAATAGTTTGCCATCACATAAATTGCACATATAGATAAATAATTCAACTCCCTGTTTAGGAATATATAACCAATATCTCAACTCTACCACCCCTGGCAAAAATTATGGAATCACCGGCCTTGGAGGATGTTCATTCAGTTGTTTTATTTTGTTAAAAAAAAAACCAGACATGGCGCAAAACCTGAAGTCATTTCAAATGGCAACTTTCTGGCTTTAAGAAACACTAAAAGAAATCAAGAACAAATAATGTGGTAGTCAGTAATAATTAATTTTTTAACCAAGCATAGGGAAAAAATTATGGAATCCCTCAATTCTGAGGTAAAATTATGGAATCACCCTGTAAATTTTCATTCCCAAAACGAACACCTGCATCAAAATTAGATCTGCTCGTTTTTCTGCATCTAAAAAGGAGTGACCACACCTTGGAGAGCTGTTGCACCAAGTGGACTGACATGAATCATGGCTCCAACATGAGAGATGTCAATTGAAACAAAGGAGAGGATTATCAAACTCTTTAAAGAGAGTAAATCATCACGCAATGTTGCAAAAGATGTTGGTTGTTCACAGTCAGCTGTGTCTAAAATCTCGACCAAATACAAACAACATGGGAAGGTTGTTAAAGGCAAGCATACTGGTAGACCAAGGAAGACATCAAAGCGTCAAGACCGGAAACTTAAAGCAATATGTCTCCAAAACAGGAAATGCACAACAAAACAAATAAGGAACGAATGGGTAGAAACTGGAGTCAATGTCTATGACCGAACTGTAAGAAACCGCCTAAAGGAAATGGGATTTACATACAGAAAAGCTAAACGAAAGCCATCATTAACACCTAAACAGAAAAAAACAAGGTTACAATGGGCTAAGGAAAAGCAATCGTGGACTGTGGATGGCTGAATGAAAGTCATATTTAGTGATGAATTGCGAATCTGCATTGGGCAAGGTGATGATGCTGGAACTTTTGTTTGGTGCCGTTCCAATGAAATTTATAAAGATGACTGCCTGAAGAGAACATGCAAATTTCCACAGTCATTAATGATATGGAGCTGCATGTCAGGTAAGGGCACTGGGGAGATGGATGTCATTACATCTTCAATAAATGCACAAGTTTATATTGCTATTTTGGACACTTCTTATCCTATCAATTGAAAGGATGTTTGGGAATGATGAAATCATTTTTCAAGATGATAATGCATCCTGCCATAGAGCAAAAATTGTGAAAACATTCCTTGCAAAAAGACACATAAGGTCAATGTCATGGCCTGCAAATAGTCCGGATCTCAATCCAATTGAAAATCTTTGGTGGAAGTTGAAGAAAATGGTCCATGACGAGGCTCCAACCTGCAAAGCTGATCTGGCAACAACAATCAGAGAAAGTTGGAGCCAGATTGATGAAGAGCAGTGTTTGACATTCATTAAGTCCATGCCTCAGAGACTGCAAAATTTTGTAAAAGCCAGAGGTGGTGTAACAAAATACTAGTGATATGTTGGAGGGTCTTTTTTTTTGTTTGTTTTTCATGATTCCATCATTTTTTCCCTCAGAATTGAGTGATTCCATAATTTTTTCACTATGCTTGGTTAAAAAATAACCATTACTGACTACCACATTATTTGTTCTTGATTTCTTTTAGTGTTTCTTAAAGCCAGAAAGTTGCCATTTGAAATGACTTCAGTCTTGTGCCATGTCTGTGATCTGCTTTTTTCAACAAAATAAAACAACTGAATGAACATCCTCCAAGGCCGGTGATTTCATAATTTTTGCCAGGAGTTGTATGTAAAAGAGGAGGAAAAAAAAAGAGTTAAGAACTTTTTCACATTCTTAAAAATTGTAAACCAATATTGGAGCTCAAAACCCCATCATGGAGAATCCAAAGTTTTATTTATTGTTCACATACAGTACAGACCAAAAGTTTGGACACACCTTCTCATTCAATGATTTTTCTGTATTTTCATGTCTATGAAAATTGTAGAATCACACTGAAGGCATCAAAACTATGAATTAACACATGTGGAATTATACATTACACTTTACAAAAAAGTGTGTAAACAACTGAAAATATGTCTAATATTCTAGGTTCTTCAAAGTAGCCACCTTTTGCTTTGATTACTGCTTTGCACGCAGAAAAGGTGAATGGATGGACTCTACATGCCTGGTTTCCACCGTGAAGCATGGAGGAGGAGGTGTGATGGTGTGGGGGTGCTTTGCTGGTGACACTGTTGGGGATTTATTCAAAATTGAAGGCATAGTGAACCAGCATGGCTACCACAGCATCTTGCAGCAGCATGCTATTCCATCCGGTTTGCGTTTAGTTGGACCATCATTTATTTTTCAACAGGACAATGACCCCAAACACACCTCCAGACTGTGTAAGGGCTATTTGTCCAAGAAGGAGAGTGTTGGGGTGCTACGCCAGATGACCTGGCCTCCACAGTCACCAGACCTGAACCCAGTCGAGATGGTTTGGGGTGAGCTGGACCGCTCACCGCTTCAATTTTGAATAAATCCCCAACAGTGTCACCAGCAAAGCACCCCCATACCATCACACCACCTCCTCCATGCTTCACGGTGGGAACCAGGCATGTAGAGTCCATCCGTTCACCTTTTCTGCGTGCAAAGAGGTAATCAAAGCAAAAGGTGGCTACTTTGAAGAACCTAGAATATAAGACATATTTTCAGTTGTTTCACACTTTTTTGTAAAGTGTAATGTATAATTCCACATGTGTTACTTCATAGTTTTGATGCCTTCAGTGTGATTCTACAATTTTTATAGTCATGAAAATACAGAAAAATCTTCGAATGAGACGGTGTGTCCAAACTTTTGGTCTGTACTGTAAATTCATAGATACCATTTGCTACAGGTTATAGAGAATAAAGAAAAGGAACACTCTCACCAATTTCTTTTGTTTTTCTCCTTTAACCGTACATCACAGAGTCTGGGTTCCAGTAAGGTCCCTGTCAGTCCCTATTGTGTACTGACCCTGGGACCTCAGAACTCCTGCCCTTACAAGGGGAGTCCACAGCTAGCTCTGTTGCTAGTCAGCCCTGGACTGACTCTAGGTGCCTCCCAAATCTCTCATCTCAGTGATAATGCCATTGTTTTACCTGCAAAAAAGCCATGTACTGTAGATACAATTGCAGTGTAGTGTGAGTGATATGTGCATAGTATGCGCTGCATGTATGTAATGTGTGAGTGATATGTGCAACATGTATGTAATGTGTGAGTGATATGTGCAACATGTATGTAATGTGTGACTTCTATGTAATGTTGAATTGATGTGATTATCATGTGTTTTATGTGTGAGTGACATGTGGTCATCATGTGTCTAATATATGAATTTCATGTGCGTGATGTGTTTCTACCCGCTACTTTTATTTTCCTTCTTGTGTGAATAGGAGTGAGTGACAAGGGGGAGAGCAAGAAAGGAAAAATTACCTGAAACAAGCACTTTGCACCTCCTTTTTTCAGAGCTTGGTGGGAAAGGCAAAATGTTGTGGCTTGATGGTGTTTGTGTGCCAGGGCATCATTTTAGCACCAGGATGGCCCTGGCAGGATACAAGAGATGAGATCAGAAACTGTAGTTCACGAGGCAAAACAATGAAACCCTGCAGCATCGGCTGCGGGACTCCAGAGGATATATGTTCCTCACATGTAAGATATCATTGTCAAACTGTACTAATGTCTTCCCTTATCACCATAGCCACTGTTGCTTGTAAAACCACACCTAGAGAACTAGTGGTATGCCAGATATACTGTTACCTGCCCTAACCAGGTGATCAGGTCACTCAGCTTATGTATACGGCTTGTAGAGCAGTTGTCACTTACACATCATCACCTGCCGTTTGTGAGTATACTGGGGTTATTGTCTGGGAACTGTGCAGAATGAGTTATATTTTAAGGGGTATAGAGGCTTTCTCCACATCATTTTTTTATTAGTATTTTAAACTCTTTTAAAAGACATTTACTACCACATTCTACAAGCGATGGCCATGTATTTGTGACATTTTAAACAAGCGTTTTTACAACACTTAGAGAAGCTTATGGGTGCTTTCACACTGCGTTTTGGCACCCGTTCGCTGGTCCCGTTGGGGTTTAGGTCTGATACCTCCCCTGCAAAACAGAATTCTGGGGTATGTACCGTTGGGTCCATAGACTATAATGGAGCCGACAGAGTGAATGTGTGCTGTGTTGTGTATCTTAAATGTGTGAACACCATCTAGGCTCGTTTCACATACTTCATTTTTTTATAAGAAATACCATGTTACCATTGCCATTTTAATCATGGAGTGCTCAATCTGCGTAAGGCAGATTATTTGCTGTTCTTCCTGTAGACTTCTCTATAGTACTTAAAAATTCAATAAAAAATGTGGAAATTTATAAGAGTCGAGAGTAGAGTCATAAATTCTATTGCAAAACAGGAGTGAGGCAAAATTTTCAACTCTTTTACACTAATATTCTGAATTAAGGTATAAAATTAATTACCTCCGTAGTGTATGTGAATTGGCATATTTATAGTGTTTGGCCTTTTCTGCAGCTACTACGGTCTATGCGTATTGTCTGAAGCTGCAACTTCACAACTACAATTCACATCACTGCTGCAGACAATCACTGAGCTCAGCAGCTCATGGCGTCTACACTGGCAGAGCCACTGAGTTCAGTGATTGGCTATATCAGCCGTGCACTGTAATAATGAGGTCAGCACTGCAAACGATACAGAGAGACTCAAGCAGTGGCAGAGCGGTAGCGCTGGACCCGAGGAAGGTGACAACTAGTTAACTTTATTATTTTAATACAGTGTTGGCCAAAAGCGGCAATAAACATCTGAAAGCGGAAAAAACTTTTAAAAAGAAGTAAACTAAAGATAAGATGTGTTTCTGGCTTACTTAGTTGTTATCTTTCATTTAAAGATGAGTCTGTTCTGTATATTTTTGTTGGGATGGTTAGATCAGAATCATCATTACCTTTTAGTATCAGTGACAAAAATATTAATACTGTGATCAACTTCTGCACAGCAAAGGATGTCACACAAGCCATGTTATAAGCGACTAATTTCTGCTCATCTACATTATTATTCCAATTTTCCAGACTAATTGGGACTTTCACGGATAATATCTGAGCAAGTGGGAGGCCCAATGTTGATAGTGCTATTAACACACTCTTCTCTGCAAAATAACATCTGCTTTGGAAAACTTTATAGCCAAAGGGACAGTATAAATACTGATTAAATTCAGTGCTCAGAGATTTGGTTGAAAATATGGTAAACTACAGACATCAAAAGAGAAACAAAAAAGAAAAAAGTGTACAACATATTTTAATGCCAACAGAACAGTTTAACCCTTCACCTGCTAACCTGTTTTCACCTCCCTGACCAGGTCAAATTTTACAATTCTGACCAGTGAACTTTATGAGCTAACAACTCTGGAATGCCTAAACAATGGAAACCTCCACAAGTAACTCCATTTTAGAAACTACACCCATCAGATTACTTTTCTAGAAATGTGGTGAGTGCCTTAAACTTTCTGGTGCTTCACAGAATTTTATAACGTTGAGCAGAGAAAATATAAAAATCACATTTTTACCACAAAAATGTTGTTTTGACCCCAAATTTTGCATTTTTACAAGGTTAACAGGAGATAATGAAGCCCAAAATTTGTTGTGCAATTTCTCCTGAGTACGTCGATACCCCATTGTGTAGCCCTGGTGGTAGGCACACGCAGTACCCTGGAGAGTGTGTGGCGAGACAGCAGTTTAATGCTAAATATCCATTCACTCGACATATACTAGACACACCCTTGGGGTAGTGGAGTATACTCTAGAGGGAGTGGTCAAGGTATGTGTTTAGAGTGATTAGTCTAGTTCCTGTCTTCGGACAGTGAGGACGTGTGGAGTGAGTGTCTAGACTTCTGAGAGAGAAGACGTCTGGAGGGAGGAAGGAGTCTAGCCAGCTCTATCATCAGTTCATATCGTGGAGTCTGGTATAGGTGTTTGAATTCACCTTAGTCTAGTCAGAGCTGTATCACCTCATCAGCATACACTGAAGGAAAGAAGAAGTTTAGTACAGAAAGTCTTCAGCATCCCTGTCTAAAGGACGGTATCAGGTTCAGAGACGTGCTCCTGCCTGTTGATAACTGAGCATCTGTAGCTAACTTTGAAGTAAGGAAAAGAAAGAAGTGACTGCTCGACCCTTGGCTAGTTTGAGTGCTTATGTTACCAGCGTGGACAAGGCGAAAGGCAAAGTGGATTTATTGGATTAGTGCTTACGGATTGAAGAAGTCCAGCATATTGCACCGGTCACTGGGGACCGAAGGGTCACTGTTGTTTCAAGCACAGTGATAAGAAAACCAGGAATTTACCGGACCTTAGGTCGCGGCAAACGAGCCCCTTATAGTCAGTACGTAACTGGGGTCAGGGGAAGTGAAGACTTTGAGTCAGTGCACGACAAGATAAGAATTCAGCTTCTTCGCAGGAAGGCTCCTAACACAAAGCTGACTGGGCAGGTACAGCTATAGATTAGCTGGAGATTTTGAGGGAACTATGCTTCAGGCTGGTTGTACTCGTTGTATTTGAAGTAAAGGAGGCCCCTAACTTGTCCAGCTGCTGTCTCAAGATACACTCTCCTTGGATCAGCCTCCCTGGGACCTGCCTGAACATCTTACAAGTAAAGGTATGGAAAGACGCTGACCGTGTGAGACTGTGTTCTTTATCTGCACTCGACTTCACAAAACCCATAGACTTTGAGGGACCAGTCCCACCTGTAGGGGACCCGACATCTAGCTGCATCACCATCCCCTCAGAGATCTACAGCAGCGCTGGTATAAATTACCAGAATACTACAGGTGGCGTCACGAACTGTATATAAATCTATCCCCTGTAAATATTCCCCCAACATACGCCAGACCGCCAGGGCCACAGACCGAGCCACAGCTACCTGTGACAAAAATCCCCATAGACTTCCATGGGCTCGGCTCTGAGTACCCCATTGCCCTGGTAACCCACAATTGTGGTGGCGGGTCGACACAAAAACTTGGCGTCACGAACAGGATGCGAAACTCGCGAAATTGCGAGCCCTGTGTGCCTAAGGAATTGTTTTTGTGAGAAAGGACTGTTTGCACTTTTGGCGCCAAAATCGCCATTTTTGTCGCCATATTCGCGCCCTCAGGCGCTGGAGAAGAAGGTGGGCGTACCTTCGTGGGCGTCTACCCCCCTGTGGCGCGAAGAAAATGCCGGCCTTCTCAAAGTGCTATTACAATATGCGGTCCTGCCCTACAGCAAAGGAGGTCCGCCTCCTCTTCACCTTCCCTGCGAGGAGGAGGAGACGCAAATCCGACCTCCACGGAAGAGACCGGATGTCTCCGCAGAAAGAAGAGAGATTCTTCTGGAACATGATGGAGGCAGGACGTGTGCAGCCGAGCTGGGAAGCGGAGGAAGGCAGGCCCCGTGCCCCAGCCAAGCTGCCACCAGCATCGGAGTTATCCGTGATCCTGCACCTGCAACAGGCGTTGCTAGAGACAAGAGAAGAAAATGCACGCCTGAGGAAGATGGTCCAGGACCAACCTGGCTTTGAAGAAATTGAGAGACGCCGGCGTACCCTGGAACAGCGGAGGCTGTGGGACACGGTGGTCTCTCCCCTCAACGACCCCCCACGATTCCAGATACCGAAGAGTCTGCTGCCCAAGGCGAAGGAGCAACCGGAGGCTGCCCCCGAAAGTACCGATCCCGATCCCACCGGTGAAGCGGTGGAAGCGAAGGAGGTTGAGGAGGTACAGCCAATCCCGGAACGCCCGCCCGGCCAAGAGGCCGCAGCAGATGATCGGTCCCCGGCAGGGACACCGGAGGGGTCCTGTCCGTCACTACCAGACGTGGACTGGGACGAAATGGCGCGCCTGGATGACGTCGCCTACACCGCCCAGTGGGAACAAGAATGGCAGAGTCGTGAGGAGAAGAAGAGGCGTCAGCAGGAGGAAGAGCGGGAAACTCAGAGGAACCGTCAGCGACAATTTGCCGAGCTGATCGCGGACAAAGAGACTGTCCGGAGAGATAAAGGTACTCTGAGGGAACCGCGGCGGCAGGGGTGTGTGACTGAGTTCCAGCTCCGGAAGGGCTGGGGCTTTATCCGTGAACCGGGCCTCTACCCGGCGGTCTTTGTCAGCAGGCGTGACGTAGAATCCCACCTGCCGCAAGGTCATCCCGGGAGGGACTTAGCGAATGGAGATATCGTCACATATACGCGGCATTGGGGAATGAAGGGATGGTATGCCCTTAACGTCGCCATCGTCCGCGACCCCGTCCCAGACGCAGGTACCGTCACCATTACCGCAGCGTCCCCGTTTCCAGTTCAAGCAGCATCCGGCCGTGCCCCAGCATCGCCCCCTGCAAAGTCATCGCAACTAGCGACCCAGAGTTCATCGCAAATTAAAGCCACCTCTTCATCGCAACATGCGACCCAGTCTCGATCGCAATCCCTAACGCGGTCCATATCGCTAACTGTGATTGAGACGCAATCGGTGTCATGTGGAGAGAGTGTACCCGTTGCGCCCCTGGAGGTTCGCACCAGAACTGTGGCGACCCAGACCCTGATCGCAGCACATGATTTGCTGGTCCTGGGATCTAGGGCCCATTGCATCGTTCCAGCCCCCGGGGTGGAAAATGTATTGGAAAAGTGTGATGAAAATGAATAAATAAGTAAAGTAGAATTGGTGAGATCCTTATCGGGTCTACCAAAAGTAAAGAAAAGAAAAGTTTGAAATGTTTTATAAAGTTTTGCACAAAATTATATAGTGAATATATATTTCTACTGTAGAATGCCCGGCTGGGTAAATGATAAATAGTAATCAGAAAAAGTTTTTGCACTTTCGATTAATGTGATATTATATAATATGTCTTTGGTTTTACATTGGACTTGGAGGTTAAGGACTATGCTAACCCAGAACTTACTTGTAAATAGTTGCGCTTCGGTGCTTTATCTTGGTTTTACATAAACCATTACAACTACCTCTGAAAATAAAACCCGTGTGGTGTGGCACTGAGTGAGGTCTGCAATTGGACGTCCTGCAGCCCACCCAGGACCCACGTTGAAGGTTTGGTGCGGGTCCTTCACAAGTATCTTGTATATTTATTGAATGCTATTTAATATTTGTATTTTTCTATAAAGTTTGCAACGTTCAAGATATTCTCACCTCCCGGATGGGAAGATGTTATTGTTTAATGTTTATTGCATAAACAAAATGTCTCTTTTGTATTTTACAGCCCGGGAGTGCTGTCTTTTACCATGGGGGAATGTGTAGCCCTGGTGGTAGGCACACGCAGTACCCTGGAGAGTGTGTGGCGAGACAGCAGTTTAATGCTAAATATCCATTCACTCGACATATACTAGACACACCCTTGGGGTAGTGGAGTATACTCTAGAGGGAGTGGTCAAGGTATGTGTTTAGAGTGATTAGTCTAGTTCCTGTCTTCGGACAGTGAGGACGTGTGGAGTGAGTGTCTAGACTTCTGAGAGAGAAGACGTCTGGAGGGAGGAAGGAGTCTAGCCAGCTCTATCATCAGTTCATATCGTGGAGTCTGGTATAGGTGTTGAATTCACCTTAGTCTAGTCAGAGCTGTATCACCTCATCAGCATACACTGAAGGAAAGAAGAAGTTTAGTACAGAAAGTCTTCAGCATCCCTGTCTAAAGGACGGTATCAGGTTCAGAGACGTGCTCCTGCCTGTTGATAACTGAGCATCTGTAGCTAACTTTGAAGTAAGGAAAAGAAAGAAGTGACTGCTCGACCCTTGGCTAGTTTGAGTGCTTATGTTACCAGCGTGGACAAGGCGAAAGGCAAAGTGGATTTATTGGATTAGTGCTTACGGATTGAAGAAGTCCAGCATATTGCACCGGTCACTGGGGACCGAAGGGTCACTGTTGTTTCAAGCACAGTGATAAGAAAACCAGGAATTTACCGGACCTTAGGTCGTGGCAAACGAGCCCCTTATAGTCAGTACGTAACTGGGGTCAGGGGAAGTGAAGACTTTGAGTCAGTGCACGACAAGATAAGAATTCAGCTTCTTCGCAGGAAGGCTCCTAACACAAAGCTGACTGGGCAGGTACAGCTATAGATTAGCTGGAGATTTTGAGGGAACTACGCTTCAGGCTGGTTGTACTCGTTGTATTGGAAGTAAAGGAGGCCCCTAACTTGTCCAGCTGCTGTCTCAAGATACACTCTCCTTGGATCAGCCTCCCTGGGACCTGCCTGAACATCTTACAAGTAAAGGTATGGAAAGACGCTGACCGTGTGAGACTGTGTTCTTTATCTGCACTCGACTTCACAAAACCCATAGACTTTGAGGGACCAGTCCCACCTGTAGGGGACCCGACATCTAGCTGCATCACCATCCCCTCAGAGATCTACAGCAGCGCTGGTATAAATTACCAGAATACTACAGGTGGCGTCACGAACTGTATATAAATCTATCCCCTGTAAATATTCCCCCAACATACGCCAGACCGCCAGGGCCACAGACCGAGCCACAGCTACCTGTGACAAAAATCCCCATAGACTTCCATGGGCTCGGCTCTGAGTACCCCATTGCCCTGGTAACCCACAATTGTGGTGGCGGGTCGACACACCATATGTGGTCGAAAACTACTTTTGAGGCACAGTGCAAAGTTCAGAAAGGAAGAAGCGCCATATTGGAGTTCAGATTTTTGCTAGAATTTTTTGAGGGTGCCATGTCACATTGGCAGAGCCCTTGAGGTGCCAGAACAGCAGAACCCCGTAAGTGATCCCATTTTACAAATTACATCCTCCAATGAATCCATCTAGGAATGCATTGAGCATGTTGAAACCACATGTGCCTCACAGAATGTTATACCATTGGGCAGTGAAAAAAGAATAATTACATTTTTGCCACTGAAATGTTGATTTAGCCCAAAGTTTTTAATGTTTACATGGGTTAATACAAAAAAATGGACCTCTCAGTTTGTTGTGCAATTTCTGCTGAGTGCACCAATACCCTGCTTGTAATAGGGAACTACTTTTCATTCACAGTTGAAAGCTCAGAAAGGAAGGAGGGTCATATTATTTTGCAGATATTGCTGTTATGGTTTGCGGGTGCCATGAGCCACTAGAAGAGCCTCTGAGGTGCCAGAACAACAGGACCCCCCTATAATTGACCCCATTTTACAAACTACAAGTCTCAGTAAATTGATCTAACTGTGCAGTGATCATATTAACTCCATGGTGTGTCAAAAATTTTTATACCATTGGCAATGAAGAAAAAAATAATTACAATTTTACCACAAAAATGTTGTTTTAGCCCCAGATTTTACATTTTCGTGTGGGAAAATGGGTAAAAATGGCACCAAAATCTGTCCACAATTTCTGATGAATGTGGAAATACCCCATGTATGGCTGTACAGTACTGCTTAGCCATACGGCGAGATTCGGGAGCGATGGAGCTCTATTTGACACTTAGAACACAGAGTTTCCTAAAATAGTTTGCGAACTCCATAAACAGAGCTCGAAAGTGCCAGAAGAGCAGAATCCACCCTCAATTGACCCCTATTTGGAAATTACCCCCATCTGGAAATTTACCTACAGGTGTAGTGAAGACTGTGACTGCTTGAGTGTTTTCCAGAAACGAGCAGCAGTGGATGTTGCCGAGTGAAAATTGCAAATCTGCAATCTGTAGTGCCCGTACATTATTGCAGTGCCCAGTACGTTGTTGCACCCAGTAGGTTGTAGTCAGGGCCGGATTAACATAGGGGCTGATGGAGCTGCAGCTCCAGGCCCCTTGTTAGAGATAGGCCCATCCGCGGCCCAGCCAGCCGCTTGTTATCTAGTGGCTCTCTGCTCTCCTCCCTTCCCTGTGCTGCTGACGTCAGCCTGGTGGTGGAGGGGGAGGTGAGGAGCCAGGAGAGACTGTGTGCTGGAGGGGGAGAGAGGAAAGCTGCTGCTGAAAGTACTGTAGGAGAGGAGGAGTCGGCAGCAGCACAGTGTTATCTCATTCACCCAATACAGAAGCAGGATGTAAATGAAGGCAGAACATGTGACCACAGAGCAGCCAGTCACAGCTCACCTTTCACTTGTCCTCATACATGCACTGTCTTCTTACATCTTTGCCTATTGGCATCCTGCCCTGTGTTCAGTGTGTTGTAGTGACGGTACCTGTCTGGAGGAGAGAGTTAGAGACAGGCAGGCAGAGGTGTGTGTGCTGTTACAAGAATCCCAGCCATATTACAGTGAAAGCAGATGGAGAATCCTGAAGTCTCTGCACAGGTTTGTGTTGTAAAGTGTGTGGTTTCTGACAAATTCCATCAAGTAGCATTGAATGGCCCATAGTAATATAGGGCAGCATTGAGAGGCCCATTCTAGTATATAGCGCAGCATTGAATGGCCCATAGTATATATAGGGCAGCATTGAGAGGCCCATTCTAGTATATAGCGCAGCATTGAATGGCCCATAGTATATATAGGGCAGCATTGAGAGGCCTCTCAATGCTGCGCTATATATACTATGGGCCATTCAATGCTGCGCTATATACTAGAATGGGCCTCTCAATGCTGCCCTATATTACTATGGGCCATTCAATGCTGCGCATATGGGCCTTCAATGCTCCCATTATATATACTATGGGCCATCAATGCTGCGCTATATGGGCCTCTCAATGCTGCATTATATATACTATGGGCCATTCAATGCTGCGCAATATGGGCCATTCAATGCTGCGCTATATATACTATGGGCCATGCAATGCTGCGCTATATACTAGAATGGGCCTCTCAATGCTGCCTATATTACTATGGGCCATTCAATGCTGCGCTATATGGGCCTCTCAATGCTGCATTATATATATATGGGCCATTCAATGCTGCGCTATATGGGCCTCTCAATGCTGCATTATATATACTATGGGCCATTCAATGCTGCGCAACTATGGGCCATTCAATGCTGCGCTATATATACTATGGGCCATGCAATGCTGCGCTATATACTAGAATGGGCCTCTCAATGCTGCCCTATATATACTATGGGCCATTCAATGCTGCGCTATATACTAGAATGGGCCAGGAGCGTTTAAATGCCCTCTCTCTGTTATGTATTGAAAATAGATTGCTGAATGAGCTTAATCTTGATTCTACAATTGAGGAATTTGCAAGCAAAAAAGCACGAAAAGTGAATGTGTAGTTTATTTTCTTCTACCAGTTTGATTTATTTACGATAAAACACAGTTTAGCGTTCAGTGAATAACCCTGTTATTTGCCTCATAAGTTACTATCAGCGTGATAACCATAACAGACTTTCTATATCCACTGTATTTATATTAGGCATGTATCATATATTTACTTTGTTTATATCTTTTACGTTACATTTTGGCCTTTGTGAATTGCTGTGTTTGGCCCCGCCCCTTGCCCGCCCCTTCAGCTCCAGGCCCATCATGTTCTTAATCCGACCCTGGTTGTAGTGCCTAGTACATAATGTCCAGCTTGTGCTTCTGGAGATATTCACCAGTAAATTAAGAGGGCACTCGTCGCTATGGTAATGCCAAACGTGGGCACTAAATGTGATTTAGGAACGCTGGGGCTCAGTAGAGAGGGAAACGTTTGGTTTTGGTAGTGCAAAATTCAATAGATTTATTTTGAGGGTGAGGAGCCATAGCGATTTTCCAGAGCATTTGTGCTACCAGTAACTTGGAAGCCCCTATATTTCCATTGACAGATTATGGACCTGAGTGGGGACTTGCTTTTTTTTGGATTGAGTTGAAGCTTTTATTGGGAACATTTTACATAACATTTTGGATCACATTCATCCAGTGTTCTCCGCTGAGTACTTATATTGGGGTTTCCATCTAAATATCTGAATTACGTGATTCAGATGAAACACTCGAGGGATCCATTCACTATAATAAGGTAGCAAAGTTTCTCTGGACTCCTTCTGGCCTCTGTTCAATGGTGTCCTCTTTTCCGAAGTGCACAAAACTGTGTCCCGACCGTGATTTTATGCACATTTAAAAAGATGGACACCGCCAGATCATATGCCATACAGCGTCCACAGTGTCTCCATCTGCCTCATTATAGGGCATTTTTCCCCGGGGGTTCTATCTGAATCACGTATTTCAGAAATTTACACGGAAAACCTGGTGTAAGGGCTCAGCGTAGAGCACAGGATAAATGTGAACCGAGCCTTACTGCGATCTTCAGAAGGCAGAATAAACAAATCAATTGCAGATCAAGAATTGGTTTTATATTTTTTTACAACATTCATTGTGTGGTATAAGTGACTTTATTCTTTGGGTTAGTGCTACTACAGCAATACCAGATTTATATAGGTTTTTTATATTGCTACTATCAAACGAAAATATACTTTTTTTGGCAAAAACAAACTTTTACATCACCTTATTTTGAGAGATATAATTTTTCAATATTTTTGCCGACATTGTCATGTGAGGACTTATTTTTTCCCAGGGTCGAGTTGATGTTATGTGCCCGAAAATGGTACCAATAAAAACATTTTTTTATCGCTTTCTATTCTGATTTTTGGGAGTAGAATAAAAAAACAACAATTCAGGAATTGTTGTTTTTTTGTTCACTTTGTGGTAAAATTGATAAGACAGCTTTATTCCTCAGGTCAGTACAATTACAGTGATATCACATTTATATATTTTTTGTTTTGCTACTTTTACGTAAAAAAAATGTTTCATAGAAAAAATTACTGTTTTTGCATTGCTGTATTCTCTGCTGACGGAACTGTACGGTAGCTTATTTTGCAGAATAAGATGATGTTTTCAGCTATGCCATTTTTATTTTCACTTGGCTTTTTGATCGCTTGTTTTCCACTTTTTTGTTCGACAATATAATGTAAAAGTTGAAGGGTTAACTAGTGTGACATTTTTATAGATCAGGTTGTCCCGGATGTAGCGATACCAAATATGTGTTAGATACAATATTGTTAAGCTCCAGGAAGACATCCAGGCCTCTCCTGAACCCCTCGACTGAGTTCGCCATCACCACTTCCTCAGGCAAGGAATTCCTCAGAAAAGGAACTTTTCTTTGTTTTACTTTTACAAAAATATACATATTTATAGGTATAATATTTTATTCTATTTTTTATTATTTTGTGATTTTTAAAAATTTTTTTTTACAATTTTCATTTACTTTTTTTACTTGGTCCCTCTATGGGAGTTTCACTTTCATTACTCTGATCGCTGGTATAAAGCATTGAAATGTACCAGCACAGCAATGCATTATACATGTCAGTATTTCACTGACAGAAGCCTCTTAGACCAGTGTTCCCAACTCCAGTCCTCAAGGCCCACCAACAGGTCATGCTTTCAGGATTTCCTTTGTACTGCACAGGTGATGCAATTATCACCTGAGCAATACTAAGGAAATCCTGAAAACATGACCTGTTGGTGGGCCTTGAGGACTGGAGTTGGGGAACCCTGTCTTAGACCATGCTCCTGGCATGGTCCAAGTAGGCCACCGTCACCATCCCAGGCAGACCAGAAGATCGTCATGTCGACCTCGGGTTGGCATGACAACCATCGGACCCTCGCTATGACATTGCAGGCGTTGATTGGAAGGGAGAGAGAGCACCCTCCCTCTCCTAGCCTTCTAAATGTTGAAATCGCTGCCACAGCTCCTGTGCCATGCATGATCGCCATAATGTACCTATACATCATCGGTCAGGAAACTCTATCCAACCATGACGTCTGGGTACGTCAAATGTCACGAAGGTCTTAATTATCAATTCACATCAGTACCCAGACAAGTTCAGACATTTCAAGATTGTTCAGCTGCCAAGAATAAGACATAAATAACAATATATCTTAGTATTTGATAATATTAACATGACTGCTAACTTGTTAAACTGAGAGAAAAATGTGCAAAAATGTTGATAGGACAGATGCTTGTGAGCATGTGCTGTAGAAGCTAGACCGCTTTCTTCATGTTTTTTGCAAAATGTGATTGCAGTTTTGGATGTAATACTGGAAAAAACAGTGCTGCTAAGGTAAACAGAAAGGTTGCACACACTATTGTCCAACCTGTCTTTCTGATCTATTACTGGAGATACCAGGTTAGAAGAGGCTGCTCACACTGCTGTCCACCCTGTCTTCCTGATATAATACTGGAGATACCAGGGGAGCTGAGGTAAGAAGAGGCTGCTCACACTGCTGTTCACCCTGTCTGTCTGACCTAATACTGGAGATACCAGGGGAGCTGAGGTAAGAAGAGGCTGCTCACACTGTTGTCCACCCTGTCTTCCTGCTATAATACTGGAGATACCAGGGCAGCTGAGGTAAGAAGAGGCTGCTAACACTGCTTTCCACCATGTCTTTCTGAAATAATAGTGGAGATACCAGGGACGCTGATGTAAGAAGAGACTGCTCACACTGCTTTCCACCCTGTCTTTCTGATATAATACTGGTGATACCAAAGGTGCTGAGGAAAGAAGAGTCTGCTCATACTGTTATCCACCCTTTTGTTTCTGAAGGACAATAGTTTTCACCATACCACAGCAACGGAGCTTTGTATTGCACATGCTTACAGCCACTTGTTCTAATACATGCTTCTATCAATGATACAAAGTGCCGTCCATTTTAATGTACTTCAGTGATTACCTCCCTATACAAACCAATTGTGATTTGCTAATTAAAAGTATTTAGGAATCTAATTAAAATCAGTGACAGGTGTTATATGCGAGGGTCGCTATGTGTCCCCCAGAATGCACACAGAAGCGTATTGAGGCCTCGGAAGTACATTGCAGTCACAGGCATAGCTGTGATTGTAATGCAAAATTAAAGTAAGTGTTGGTCTTGGGCAAGCTATTTTCCCAAGGCAGATTTAATAAAACTTGCCATGGGCTTTTATTTTTGAAGCGGACTACAGGATGGTAGTGAGGCGGTCCGCTTCCTCCCAGCCAGGTCTTCCAAGTGGCCTACAGCCACAAGTTCCTTGTAAAAACCCTTCAACAGAGGGTTGGGTGTGTCAGTTTTGGTTTCCAAGCTTGCAGAGCAGGAGGCTTGGTGTGAGCTGAACCCAGGACTCCAGTGCTGCAAAGAAACAGTGTTAACCACTCAGCCACCATGCTCCCCAACATATAATGGATTCTACAAATGGTAGCCAGGCGTCATTGAATCTTAATTTGTTCCGTTGTAGTGTTTGTCATTTTTTATGGAAAAAATAGCATTTTTATGAAGGCTAAAACACATTTCTTACTATGCCACTGATTGACTACAACAGTCAAGCACCATTCTCTGCCACAAAGCAAAGCAACGAGACAGGTAATGAACACTGGTAGCAACAGAAATTAACAGTGGAGAATTAGTAGCTGTGTATTATTTTTTTTAGACTCATTAGTACAAAAAATGGTCTGACCCGCTTAAAGAGTATTTATCATAACTCCATGCAGAAGTGCTCGGCTTCTCCATTAGGCCACATTCGCACGTTCAGTATTTGGTCAGTATTTTACATCAGTATAATAATAATAATATAATAATAATAATCTTTATTTATATAGCGCCATCATATTCTGCAGCGCTTTACAGTTTAACAGTTTCAAAACACAAGTCATAAGTAACAACGTTAACAATACAATAATTAAAGCAAAATAAGACGACCCTGCTCGTGAGAGCTTACAATCTACAATGAGGTGGGGGAGATACAAAGTACAGGTGTGTATATACAATGGTGCATTTACAATGATGGTCCAGCCATCTTGAGGGAGTGAGGGATGGATGGAGATAGTGAATGGGCTACACACACACACACACACTTACACAGAGAATGACTTTGATTAGTGAATGTGATAGGCCGCTCTGAACAGATGTGTTTTGAGGGAGCGCCTGAAACCATGCAAATTGTGGATAGTCCTAATTTCTTGGGGTAGAGCATTCCAGAGGATTGGCGCAGCGCGGAAGAAGTCTTGGAGTCGGGAGTGTGAGGTACGGATTAGTGCAGAGGTTAGTCGAAAGTCGTTTGCAGAATGCAGCAGTCGGTTAGGCCGATAGATAGAAATGAGGGAGGAGATGTAGGGGGGGTGCTGCACTGTGGAGAGCTTTGTGGGTGAGAACCAGTACTTTGAATTGGATCCTAAAATGAATGGGCAGCCAGTGTAAGGACTGGCGAAGAGCGGACGCGTCCGAGTACCGATTAGCCAGATGGATGACCCTGGCTGCTGCATTAAGGATGGACTGGAGAGGGGATAGTCGAGTAATAGAGCGTTGCAGTAGTCCAGGCGGGAGTGGATCAATGCTACAGTGAGGGTTTTTGTTGTTTCCATGGTGAGAAAAGGGAGGATTCTAGAGATGTTCTTTAGGTGTAGGTGTCAAGAGCGGGCAAGAGATTGTATATGGGAGGTGAAGGAGAGATTGGTGTCAAACATAACACCCAGACAGCGAGCCTGCTGCCGGGGTGTTATTATGGTGCCGCCCACGGAGAGGGAAATGTCAGATTTAGGGAGGTTAGTAGACGGCGGGAGCAGAAGAAGTTCAGTTTTGGAGAGGTTAAGTTTCAGATAGAGAGCAGACATGATGTTGGAGACTGCGGACAGACAGTCGGTGGTGTTCTGTAGTACAGCGGGGGTAAGGTCGGGGGATGACGTGTATAATTGTGTGTCATCAGCATAAAGATGGTACTGAAAGCCAAATCTGCTGATGGTCTGTCCAATTGGGGCCGTGTAGAGAGAGAATAGAAGGGGGCCAAGGACTGAGCCCTGGGGTGTACACCGACAGTGAGAGGAAGAGGAGATGACGTGGAGCCAGAGAACGAAACACTGAAGGAGCGGTCAGAAAGATAGGAGGAGAACCAGGAGAGAACATTGTCCTTAATACCTAGTGAGTGGAGCCTAGACAGTAGGAGACGGTGATCAACCGTGTCGAAAGCTGCAGAAAGGTCGAGAAGAATGAGCAGAGAGTGGTCACCGTTACGTTTTGCTGTCAGAAGGTCATTGGTTACTTTGATGAGTGCAGTTTCAGTCGAATGTAGGGGTCGGAAGCCAGACTGTGAAGGGTCTAGGAGGGAGTGAGTGGAGAGGTAACGGGTGAGGCGGGAGTAGACTAGGCGCTCCAAAAGTTTGGAGATGAAGGGGAGATTGGAGACCGGTCTGTAGTTGTTTGTGCAGGAAGGGTCAAGAGCGGGTTTCTTTAGTAATGGAGTAATGATGGAGTGTTTGAAGGAGGATGGGAAAATGCCAGAGGAGAGTGAGAGATTGAAGATTGTAGTTAGGTGAGTTGTGACAACTGGAGAGAGAGACTGGAGGAGGTGTGAGGGAATGGGGTCGGTAGTGCATGTAGTCGGACGAGAGGAAGAGAGGAGTCTGGAGACTTCTTCTTCTGTGATCAAATGTGGAAATTGAGCCAGCGGAAATGCAGGGAGGGATGGGAGTCACAGCACTTGGTGGTTGAGACCAGATTTCCTGACGGATAGTATCTATTTTTTCTATAAAGTGGGAGGCCAGGTCGTCAGCACAGATGTCTGTGATAGGGGCTTGTGCTTTTGGCCTGAGGAGGGAGTGAAAAGTGTCAAAAAGTTTCTTGGGGTTGTTGGCTAGTGAGGAGATCAGGGTGTTGAAGTAGGTCTGTTTGGCGAGGTGAAGGGCTGCATTATAAGTTCTTAACATGAATTTAAAGTGGATGAAGTCTTCTGGTGTGCGGGTTTTTCTCCAAAGGCGTTCAGCACTCCTAGAGCATCGCTGGAGAAGGTGAGTTTGCGATGTGAGCCAGGGCTGTTTTACTGTGTGTTTGGAAGTTCTAAGGGTGAGCGGTGCTACTTGGTCAAGGGTGCTTCTAAGAGTGTTATTGTAGTGCTGAACAGCCAAATTAGGACAAGAAAAAGAGGAGATTGGGGACAGCGATGAGTGTAGGGAGTCTGAAAGTGTCTGAGGGTTAATGGCTTGTAGATTTCTGAATGTGTGGTAGGTAGGAGTGCGCTGGGGTGGTCGAGGATTTGTGAGGGTAAAAGGAGAGAATGTTGTGGTCAGAGAGTGGAAGCGGTGAGATATTTAGGTGGGAGATTGAACAGAGGCGGACAAAGACCATGTCAAGGGTGTTACCATCCTTGTGTGTCTCAGAGGTTGAAAGCTGTGAGAGGCCTAGAGAAGTGGTTAGTGATAGAAGCTGAGATGCAGATGTGGAAGTAGGACTGTTAATGGGGATGTTGAAGTCTCCAAGGATAAGGTTGGTAGTTCTGAGGACATGAAGTGCGGCAGCCAGGCTGAGAAGTGGTCAAGGAACTGGGTGGGCGAGCCTGGGGGCCGATATATGACCGCTACTCTGAGGGAGAGGGGATGGAAGAGCCTGATGGTGTGGACCTCAAAAGAAGGGAATGAGAGTGATGGAATTGGGGGATGACCTGGAAAGTGCATTGTGGGGACAGGAGTATGCCAACTCCACCACCATGTCTGTTTGTGGGTCTCGGAGAATGGGAGAACTGTAAGCCACCATAGGAAATGGCAGCAAGGGAGACCGTGTCAGAATCCTGAATCCAGGTTTCAGTGAGGGCCAACAGATGAAGAGAGTTGTTCAGAAAGTAGTTGTGCAGGAAGGATAGTTTGTTGCATGCAGACCGTGGATTCCAGAGGGCAAAATTGAAAGAAGGAGATGAGGGAGTGCAAGTAATATTAATAAGATTATTATGGTTTTGACATGAGGTAGGGTAGGGATTGAGGTTGGGGGATGGTGGACCAGGGTTGGGGGAGATGTCCCCTGAAATCAGTAGGAGAAGGAAGATAAAGAGCAGGTAGTTGTTGGAGTTGTAAGTAGGTTTTTTCTGTGATGTGTTTGGGCAAGATGGGCTGAGGTTTCTCAGGAAGGTGAGGGGTGCATGGGAACTGTACAGGGAGAGGGAAGTATGGAGGGGCTGATGTGTATGAGTCGTGATGGAGGGGGGATGGGGCGATGAATGTGGATGGCAAGGGAACACAGGAGGAGAGAGGTAATGTACATAATTAAAAAGAAAGCAAAGTGTGGACTACCTGATTCCAGCCCTGATTAACTGCCATGGATAACTGCCGTTTACTCGATGCTTGTCTTTTGTGATGCTTTGCTTTCTGTGATGCGTGCGCCCCCTTACTGCGTGCGCCCCTTAGACTACTCCTAAATATATAGCCCACACTACAGGGTCAGGAAAGTGGGATTGTGGGAGCTGCTTTGGGATAATGTTGGCAGCTGGGGCCAGCACACCAGGGGGTGGTTAGATCATCAAAGGCACAAGAGATGTAAAACAAAACCAGGAGTGGGTGAAAAATACAGAAGTGGTGACGTGTTTCTATTATATTTTTCCTCTAATTATTCCACTCCAGATTTTGGATTACAAATACTGATGTAAAATACTGACCAAATACTGAATGTGTGAATATGGCCTTAGTTAAGCACACAGTTGAGTCTGGACTCAAAATAAAATAATTTTCAGTCCGTACTCAGCAGTGCAGACGGCTCATGTAGAACCAATGTTTTATAAGTGATTGGTGAGGATTTTAGGGCCTAGAACCCCACAGATCTAAAGAACTTCAAGTTCATTCATGCTTATTTGCATGTACCACGGCATTGATTGCTCAAACGTTTTGTTTTATAAACTCCAACATACAAATATATGAACATAATAAGTAAAGTCAGTAACTTGATACATGAGCTGTTATCTATATATAATAATATACCAATCCAAAAACAATTTTAGTATGTGTAATAAAATGACAACATATATTTCTATACCAGATTCACAGATATCACTAGGCTGAGATCTAATCTGGGTAAACCAGAAGGTCTGAGAAATGAGATGTAACAAGAACAGTTGCCGTGCTGTTGAGTACATAGCTAATCTTGTATCTAAACACTATAGGGTGTACAGCTAGCCATATCCGGTAGACTTGTTTCCTGTTCCCTGGCAACATTATTAGCCGGCTTAACAGTGGTGCTTATTTTGTGCGAAGACGAGTCAGAGGACAGAAGTATTGCGCTGAGGAGGAAATCAAGCCAAGGCCAATATGAAGCGTTTTTCTCAATTCCAGGTAGCAGGGCTCGTTCTCTTAAAATCCCTAGACCATAGTTGCTAACCTAATCTTTTTATATTTTCTCCTCAGTGACTGGATATAGATGACTGTGATAAGTGATTGTGGAACGGAGAAGTTGCTAAAGATCTTCAGGTCATGCCCTACCTGGCCCACACAGCTAATCTTCAAATTGCCGGATTTGCTATTTCGACTGTGGGCTGGATTTTGGGTTCCATTTCTACAGGACTTGTGCAGTGGAGAGTATGGCACATAGCTAACAGCACCCTCATTACCTCTGGAATTGCTTGGATAGGAATATGGAGGACTTGCTTCTTCAGTCATGTTTTAGTATCACCTAACCTGGAAAATATGTACTGTCAGCATTTTAGTGTGAAGGACTCCTTCATACCTCGGGAAATATTTGTGGCACAAGGACTTATGTTAGTGGCTATCATTCTTGGGGCAGCTGGGAACGCTGTATGTGTCTTCGGACTGAAAAATGTTTTTCAAGGTACAAGTCACATACCAAGGATTCCTCATTGGTTTACAACAAGCGGGATCTTAATCCTATTGTCCAGCATTTCCGTTATTATTTCTGTGGCCTGGAACATGCACTCAGTTGTCAATAATTTCAGTATACCCTTTCCAAATACATCTGGCATGCCGTCCAGCCCTGAGAAGCAGGAAGTAGGAGCTGCAATTTCGGTGGGAGTTGTCTCCGCTATTTTGCTTTTCACAAGCGGGACCTTTTTCCTTTGCTATAGGTTTCCAGGAGATTTTGATAATAAAGTACATCCTATAAGTGACAAGGATTCTATATTCTCCGACAGAACCAGCATTGGCTCAGGACTAACTGGAAAATCCAGGAGCTTTATTTCATTAAAGCATTATTCAAATGGAACAATTCACTGTGATGGAATTAGGAATGAGGCCTTTGTCTGGGAATTAGATGACAAGCTATGAATGTATATACATATGAAGGTAGATTACTGTAGCAGAAACAGTTGGCATAAAAAATTAGTTATTAGTTATTTTCGCAGTGCAATCTTATGCCTATGAGAAATCTTGATGTTTTTATTTTATCTATTTTTCTGCTAGTAAGATTGGTTCAAGAGCAGGCTTGGACTGGTCAACAGGGCAACTGGAGAATCCTCCGGTAGGACCCTGTGCAAGAGCAATCAGCCATCCCCTTAGATGAGCAGTAGTTGGCACAATACACTTGATTCACTTTGTAAAGACAAAAATCGTTTGTTTAAAAACTACCAGGTTGATTAGTATAAAGAAGAAAGGTAAATTTGTGAATGAGGGTAATGTAATATTTAAATGTAGCTGAACAGTAGCCCCCAGAGTCACCGGTGGGCTCATGGAACCACAGTCTGACACTGTTTAATGGTAGTTTTCAAGTATTGAATGGAACAGCTACCTATAGGAATCAATCAGGTAACTGATTTTACTTTTTCATAATCCTTAGAAAAAGGAAAGTTAGATTCCAACTGGTTGCTATGAACACCATTGATATTTTTAATTTGTATTAGTATTTATACATGATTCAAGGAAAATCTGAACCAAAACTAGTGCTAAGAAAATGTAGACGAGTTACAAATACTAACCAATGAGGTCACTGGGTTTTTTTTTTCACTAAAAGACATTGAAAAATGAAAGATTGGTGAAATATTCCACTCCTTTTTGTCATTCATTTATTTCCTCCAAATCTGTTTTTAATCTTAAAGTGTCTCTTTTGAAAAAAATTGTATGTATTATGTTACATTAATTTAATATATACAATAAATTAGATTTTAATTTTTACAATCCTAGGTACTTTTTCAATATAACAATGCAAGAGGTTAAGTGCGTGGCTAAATCCCACCATTTTAACAATAATATCAGCTGTACATTTCACTGCATCATTCCTATGAGAATGTACTGATAAAGTTACCAAATCCTGTGCACATGACTATTTTACTATTTTATGTCGATATTTTATGTTATGTATAAACAGATATAGACCTATGCACTGTAAATATAATTATTAGGTAATTAACACTGAATGCAATACCTATATACAGTCTATATATATATGTCGATCTATTTATATATAGGGCAGGAGAAGTGGTACTGTATATATATATATTATATCTATATATATACTGTATATATATATATACTGTGGAATACATGTATATATAACAAAGATAACTCAGTCACTGACTGTCACTATCCTAAGTCCAAGCTGCCCAACAACCAAGAGAAAGCAGAAAATCTCCCATCAAAACTGCCTTGAAGAGATATAATTAGGAATTTACCTGGGTAATCCATAATTCCATATGGTTCCATCCAAATTTTCCAAAATTATTCCAGTTTACACTATCTAAAACTTTAAAATATCTTGGCTAGTTTTATTATTTGGTGAAGTGCTCCTTAAAGTGAATGAACACCACTGAATAATTTTAGGGTTGTCCCATACCTTTAATGCCCTTAATAATTATCTATCTTTAAGCCCTAACCAATTTTATAATTTTCTTTATTATAAAAATTCCCTACCTTTCTCCTTATCCTGCTAATCCCGATATGGGTTTTTTTTTGAGGCGAGTCTCAAATGGGACATCACAGGAGGATAGCCTTGTAGTCACTTCTTCGCTGCTTCTATCAACCCCCTAGAGCAGCACGTCATCACTTACCATAGCTGTTCCCTGATGATGTCCTCTTTCTGGGTGGGGTAATGGAGAAGTAACAGCAGCTTCAGTAGCTGTCTCCACACTTCTGTCTCACCCGTACACATCTTCGGTCACCGTGGCCATACTTTCTTATTCTGACACTGCCATCTATTTACCCGAAATGAGACGTCATCAGGGTATGGTGATTGAAACAGGGTGAGTGACGGTATCGACGCCCCACAGCTTCTATGACTGCCCTTAAATGAGTCGTCAACCAGAAACGGTGATAAAAGCTCTGCCCTGCGATAACGATTCATTTCCTGGCGGGGATAGAAGCTGTGGGGCTTTATTGCTATCACTCACTCTTCCTCTATCACTTCCCTCGATGACATCTAACATTAAAAGCAGGGACCGTGGTGCTGGCTACTTAAGATGCCAGTACAGAAAACTGGTAGCCACCACTGAAGAAGCCGGTGGCAGCCACTGTACCTGTGGTCACGTCTCCATAACCTCCCACCCGAAACAGGACGTCAAGGACGATGGTAACAAAAGCTATGGTAAGTGACCACAGCTCCTCACCTTGATGTCTTATTTCAAGTGATAAAAGCAGCAGGAAAGTGAGTGCAGGTCCATCCTCCTGTGATGTCACATCAAAATGTCATGGAAAGTAAAGAAAAAAAATACGGATAAAGGGAGAATATACAGTAGATATATATAATGGGTATTTGACCATTTTGATTTTCTATAGCGCTGAAATCCCTAGCAAGACCTTGGAATAAAATGTTACATTTTTACCACTAGTGGGTGATACTTAGGAACGTAGTGCATATTGTGCGGTCATAGGGGCTACATTTTAATGTAATATGCCAATTTAATTAGCACACAAAAACCTGTCCTGTATACCTTGCACCATCTTTATTATGTGTGTTAAGGCCCCGTCTCACATAGCGAGATCGCTGCTAAACAGTGATTCAGCAGCGATCTCGCTATTTCTGACACGTACCAGCGATCAGGCCCTGCTGTGAATCGCTGGTCGTGTCAGAAATGCCTGGACTTTTTTTTGATTGCTGGTCTCCCGCTGGCCAGCAAGCATCGCTGCGTGTGGCAGGCAGGTGACCAGCGATCAGCTGGTAACCAAGGTACACATCGGGTTTCCAGGTGCGGGGCTGTGCCTGGAAACCCGATGTGTACGTTGGATACCAGCGCGCTGCTGCAGGGGAGCTGGTAACCAAGGTACACGTCGGGTTTCCAGGCACCGCGCAGAGCCTGGAAACCCGAAGTGTACCTTGGTTACCAGCTCCCTGCATCAGCGGTCTGGTATCCAACGTACACTCGGGTAACTAAGCGACGTTACCCACAGTGTCGCTGTCCTGATCGCTGCCTGAGCTGCCTGTTTGGCAGCTCAGCAGCGATCATGTAGCGATACAACAAGCGATCCTGATCGTTGTCGGGATCGCTGGTGTGTCGCTATGTGAGACGGGGCCCTTAGACATGTATTTTATTCAACAAGAGGAGTGTGGCCTAGTGGAAAAAGAGCACAGCTTTGTAGGAAAGTAGGAGCAGCTATGACATTATGACATTAGGTGAAAAACTTTTGCCACAATTTTTTTGGCACAGAATAATCCAATTAGCAGTTTAAATTTAGACTTTAGGGCCTACAAATGCACTAACTTTATCAAAAAAGCATGAGCCACAAATTTGGCCCATTTTAATAAAGGGAATCTGTCACCAGGTTTTTGCTGCCCCATCTGAGAGCAGCATCATATAGGGTAGAGACCCTGATTACAGCAATGAATCTCATACTTTACTGGGCTCCTTGCTGGAGTTCTGATTAAAAGCGGTTTTCACTGCTGTAGATCTACCAGATGGTGGCTCTCTACACAGTATGTCATTGTTCCTTCATCGCTGACAGTGCAGCTTGTGTAAGAAATGGTAACATCCAGCTGTCAGTTTATTCATACATCTGCAGTTGGGAAATAACAGAGGGACGGCTCTCCGCAGTGTTATCAAGAATAGCATTGTTGATTCAAATTAAAAACAAGAATGTATTAAAAAGACATGAGAAGAGGTGGCATGTCCTCTTATGTCCAGCTTTCCATTATGATTACATCTATTCACTTTTTAGTCATATTTGACAGGATAAATCCACTTTGAAAGTCCATATTTTATAACTTAAAGGGTTATTATTATCAAAATATAACAAGTTTTCTAACACAATGATTTTGAGGACTCATAATTAGGAAAGATCATATCATATATAGTATGGACCAAAAGTTTGGACACACCTTCTCATTTAAAGATTTTTCTGTATTTTCATAACTATGAAAATTGTACATTCACACTGAAGGCATCAAAACTATGAATTAACACATATGGAATTATATACTTAACAAAAAAGTGTGTAACAACTGAAATTATGTCTTATATTCTAGGTTCTTCAAAGTAGCCACCTTTTGCTTTGATTACTGCTTTGCACACTCTCGGCATTCTCTTGATGAGCTTCAAGAGGTAGTCACCGGAAATGGTCTTCCAACAATCTTGAAGGAGTTCCCAGAGATGCTTAGCCCTTTTGCCTTCACTCTGCGGTCCAGCTCACCCCAAACCATCTTGATTGGGTTCAGGTCTTGTGACAGTGGAGGCCAGGTCATCTGGCGTAGCACCCCATCACTCTCCTTCTTGGTCAAATAGCCCTTACACAGCCTGGAGGTGTGTTTGGGGTCATTGTCCTGTTGAAAAATAAATTATGGTCCAACTAAAGCAAATCGGATGGAATAGCATTCTGCTGCAAGATGCTGTGGTAGCCATGCTGGTTCAGTATGCCTTCAATTTTGAATAAATCCCCAACAGTGTCACCAGCAAAGCACCCCCACACCATCAGACCCCTCCTCCATGCTTCACGGTGGGAACCAGGCATGTAGAGTCCATCCGTTCACCTTTTCTGCGTCACACAAAGACACGGTGGTTGGAACCAAAGATCTCAAATTTGGACTCATCAGACCAAAGCACATATTTCCACTGGTCTAATGTCCATTCCTGGTGTTCTTTAGCCCAAACAAGTCTCTTCTGCTTGTTACCTGTCCTTAGCAGTGGTTTCCTAGCAGCTATTTTACCATGAAGGCCTGCTGCACAAAGCCTCATCTTAACAGTTGTTGTAGAGATGTGTTTGCTGCTAGAACTCTGTGCCATTGACCGGGTCTCTAATCTGAGCTGCTGTAAACCTGCGATTTCTGAGGCTGGTGACTCGGATACACTTAT
>JARQOD010000002.1:520591241-520673928 GCA_033576555.1 Oophaga sylvatica
TTTTCCAGCGGGGCCTGGCGAGGAGCCGGCACTTAGCCCCCGGGAAAAAATTAAAGGGTTTTCCGATGATCTGTCGGGAAAGAAAAGGGCTGTCCCCGTTTCCCTGAAAAAGGTGTCTCCATTCTTTAAAAGGGGGCAATAAGGGGCCAAAAAAACTCTCTTTTCCCCACATCGAATTTCCCCTCTCGGGCCGAAGACAACTGCTGGGAAAAAAAGGCACGGGGAGAAAAAGGACATTCGTCTCACCTGTTTCTGAAAAGGTAAAGCCCCAAAAGGCACGTCTGAAGCATCCACCCTATTATAAAAGGAAGTTGGGGGTTGGGGATGTACAAAAAGATAGGTGCAGTGGTAAATTATCTTTAGAGGGGGAAAAATGCCCCTGGGTTTGGGGAGTCCGGAAACCTAGACTCTTTCTGGGAAAAGGGGGGTTTTGAAAGGTGACATTTCCCTCAGAAAAATTTCCTAATAAAAATTCCTAATTGAAATTGGAAAACCCCGATGAAGCCTGCACCCCCTTCCACTTTCTAGGACTTTGGCCCAAATCCTTGATGGCTTGGGTCTTGCTTCCATCCATAAAAATTTCCCTTTGTGTAACAGTACATCCCCCAAAAAATTTTAAATTTCGGTCCTATGGAATTCACATTTTAAATTTTGATGTAAAGTGTTTTGCTTGACGTTCCAAAAGACCATTCCCCATGTCCTTTATGTTCCCCTGTGGATTTAAAAAAAATTAAAAATAAACCCAAATAAATCCCCACAAGGAATCTGGGGAACCCCTAAAGATGCATTCACCAAGTGGGGAAAAGGGGGGGGCTTGGGGGGGGGGGTCCCTCAGCCCAAAAGGCAAAAACTAGATATTAAAAGTGCCCATAGCTTGCCCCTGAATGCGCCCTTCCCTTAAACCCCAGGTCTTTTGGGACAAAGTTTTTTAGGCCCCAGGGAGATCTAGTTTAGAAAAAAAATTTTGGGCAGGGCCACTCTCTCCAAAAAACTCAGGGTTAAAAAGGAAAATGGGGATTAACGGTTTCTAATAGTAACCTTATTGAGTTCCTATTTCTAAAGCGGGGCTCAGAGATCCAACTTTTTTCTTTACAAAAAAAGAAGGGTCACCTGCATGAAAGGGAAGAGGGGCGTATGAAGCCCTTGGCTAGATTTTCGTCTTGAAACCCCTTAAAAACCTTTGGGCTGGGGCCCCGCCGGGGTTTAGATTTTCCCAAAAGGTATCCGGGCCCCGGGCCAAAAATTTTAAATTGGCCCAATCAAAAGGAGGGTGAGGGGGAAGGGTCACGTTTTTTTGTCACAAAATTCCAAAATAGCCCCCTGGTTTACAGGGGAAGTTCGGGGGACGACATGGTTCCTTTGGAACAGGGGCAAGCGAAATTTTTTGGACTAAATCTGTTTTCTCAAAAAGGAATTTTCCCTTTGGGTCCCCCATTTAAAATGGTAGGTTTTCGACCCTGCAGCCATGGTAGCCCTAAATAATGGGAAAGTGGGGGAGAAGAGATAAGCAAAAAGGACAGTTTCTCTTGTTTGTTTTTAAACCCTTTAAAAACCCCTAAAGGGCTCTGTTTCCTGATCCACGGTCCCAAGGTCAGCGGGGAAAGCCATCCATGTTTCCACTGCCGGAGAACCCTTTTTTTCACTAAACGTACCCCCTTTTCAGAGAAAAGGAGAAAACCAAAAAAATTTTTCCATTTGCCCCTGAGCCCGATCATAGCAGAGCTAGACCCCCAAGTGATCCCCCGAGTTTGAGGGGAACGAAAGCAATGAAAATTTTTTTTTTCCCAAACAACCAGCGGGACACCGCGGGGGAAAACCTTGAAAAATTGCAGCTTTTTTACACAGTCAACGTCCGGGGGAAGAAAAGGGAAAATTTTAAAGCCGAAAAAATTTCAAGATTGTTTCTGCAGATCTCTCTGGACCTGGGGCTCGGACTTGACAACCCCCTCTCGCAACACCCACAGTGAATGAGTGCTGCAGTACTTCCCGAAAAGGGCTGGGGCAGTTTTAAATGAAGGCCCTGCTTACCACATTAAAAACATAGTTTCCCCCTTTTAAAAACGTTTTCCCTTTTGCGTGCATCACTAACCCCTTTTTAAAAGATTCTACTGAAAGGGTTCGGGTTTTCGGGTTTTCCCTTTGTGTTTCCAACTCAAATTCCTTAGCTGGGGGAAAAAAGGGTAGGAAAAGGTTAGTGCATTGCTTTCGAACCATCTCTCTTCCCTTTGCTTTTCAGTCAGACGAGTATCAATAGGGAAAGCAGTAGTTAATAAAGTCGCCAACCATGGGAGGGCCCGGCACGGGGCAATTTAACCCTTAATCAGTGGAGAAAACCCCTTTTTCGAAAAATAGTTTTTTTTGGGGGGAACTGTCCCGGGTGGTTTTCGGGGGCCCCATCTCCTGAAATCCAAGGCTTTATTCACTACCGGGTGCAACCTTGGCCCCAAAAGCAACTTTGGCGTTTCCCGTTTGTTGACCCCGTTTGGGGTCATCAAAAAACCGTCCCTTTGGCGGGAAATAAAAGCTCAAGATGATCCAAAAAATATCCTCAGTCTAAATAAAGGGGGTTTCCCCACATCAAAGCCTTTTTTGGTAACAAAATAATATAGTAACACTTTAGATCTTTCCGGGGGGAAATTTGAACATGTCAAAAAAAAAAAGATTGCATTTTTAATAAATCCCCGGGAATTTCTCAGTTCACCCCCCAAAACAAAAAGGGGGCAACTTGGGAATCCCAGAACTGGGGGCTCGGCAGGACCCGGACTCGCCCCCCTAGAACCTAAAACCTGGCTCGAAAATCCTGGGCAGCTGCCCAAAACCCCCTTTTAAAAATTTGTGATTAGGGAAGGCCCCTGTGGGTTTTGTAAAAGGGGGTTTTTTAAGTTTTGAAAATCTGCAAGGATATTATAAGTCACTCCGCAAATTCCTTTATGCCCCCCTTTTTCCCATTCTTTTAAGACAGGATTTAACGGGAAAGGGAAGAGGAGAAGAAAAAAAAAAAAAAATAGTGTTTACCTGTGAACACTGCCGGGGAGAAAAAAAAATTAAGGGAACTGCCCCCACCTGGGGAAAAATTGTGGGGAATTTCCCCCCACTTCATCACAGAAAAATTCAACCGGACATTGATATCCACATTCAGCAGGGCAAAAAGAGGAAAGAAAAAAAAGCAATAGTGTTTACCTTTTTTGGTTAAAAACTTCAGAAAAAAAAACTTTAAAGGGGAAATTTCCCCACCTGGAAGGTTGTTTAGAAGTTTAAACCACTTTTTCCCCCAGAAAGTACAAAAAAACAACTTTATAACCACGTTAAAAGCAGACAAAAGCCTTTCCAGCCCCCGCAGACACAAACGTTTTGGGGTTTAGAATTTTAATGTATTTTAGTACAGTTCATATAAATTCTTGTGCTTTTGGGTTCGATGAAAAAAACAGGAGTCACGGTTTTGATTTTTTGAAGGTCTTTTATAATTCATACAAGTGGCAAAATAGTCCCCACAGTTTGCAGATACAAAAAGCCCGGGGCACAGCAGGCCCGAGTAAATTAAATAGCAAAAACCTCCACAAAAAGGTTCAGGATCTCTTCTCTGTTTCCAAAGTCCATGCAAACGTGGATTTTTCAAATAGCAAGGGTTCCCCAAAATCCACGAAGGTTTTCCAAAAATTTCCCCCAAAAGGAAATAAAATGGAGTACAAGGTCCCCAAAGGGTTCCAGGAGTCAGGGCACAGGTACACTGCAGGGTTGAAAATTTTGAAGCACTGATTTCTCAGCTGTGGCTGTTAAGAAGCAAGAGGGGGGAGAATCAGGGGGGGAACATCAACTGGAAAAATCCCCTTTTTGACTGAGGGGAAGACCGCTGCCCGGGAAGACAGAAATAAAATGGTTTACGGAAAAAAAAGAAATTTCGGAACAGTAACGAACCTTAAAAACAGGGGTCCCGGGGGTTGGGGTCGCTTTCTTTTTAACAAATTTTTTAATGACCTTGTAGGGGGCATACGAGTTGTATTTCCTATTTTGGGGAGATGCACTAAACTTGCAGGGTAATTTAACAGAGGAGGGGCAATTTTAATATTTCAGGAAAAATTTAAGTAAACAAAAAAGCTTGGGTGATAAAAGGCAAATGGCTTTAATGGGGAAAATTTTAAGGTCGTGCAATTGGGGGAAAAAAATAAGATTTTAAATATTTTAATTGTAAAACACGGGCAAAAAGGGGCACTGAAAAAGACCCCGGGTTTTAAGGGGGATGGGCAAACTACATTTTTGTGGCCCATTTTCCCGGCATTTGGGCCCAAAAACAAAAAAAAAAAATGGGATCATTAAAAGAGGCAAGAAGCTCATGAGGAGGAAAATAAATTTTTCCCAATTAAGTCACTTTTTGCACCCAAAGTTAATACTGTGTAAAAAGTTCTGGTCTCCGGTGTATAAGAAAAAAAAAATAGCTGAACTGGAGCGGGGGCAGGAAGGGGGACCAAAGGTTTTTTAGGAAATGGGAGGGCTGCCAAAACCAAACAGGGTTTTTTACACTTGGGGGTTTTTTAGTTTTGGGAAAAAAGAAGGCTTAGGGGGAATCTTATTACAAGTTAAATAAATAGGGGAAGTACAAAGACCTTTTTAAAGATTTTTTTACTCTTGAAACCCGTGACGGGGGCAAGAGGGGATCCCCCCTACGTCTGGGGGGGAAAAAGGTTTAGTCCCAAAAAACCCCGAAAGCCCCATTTTTTTACTGTAAAAAGATTTAGCTTTTTAAAAATTTTCTGCCGAATGATGTTTTAAAAGGTTGGGTTCCCCACAAAAAAAAAAAAAAGGGCCCGGATGCCTTTTTGAAAAGTATAAAAAAAACCGGGTAAATTGATTCCTTGATAGGGCGTTGATCCAGGGAACCCCGTTGATTGCCCTTTTTTTTGAAGTCCGAAAGGGAATTTTTTCCCGAATGTGGAGCTTAGTGTTTGCCACATTTTTTTCTTTGCCTTTTCCCCAAGGGTCAACATGTTAGGGGTATGGGTTTAAACTAATGGACTTTAAAATCTTCTTTAACCTTTAAATTTTGTTTCTATTTACTATGTTTTCTATAATTTCCCGGTTTAGGAAGATAAACGAAAAAAGTTTTGGGTTTGGACCCTTTAAACCAGAGAAAAAACCCTAAAAGAGGCTTTTTAGTGGGAGAAGCAAAAAAAAGGGAAACTTTGGGGATGATACCTTTTTTTGGCTAACAAAAAAAAAGTTTAAGAAATTCCGGGCGAGCTTTCAGACTGCTTACGTCTCTTTCATATGGCCCGATGAAGAGACGAAACAGTCTCGAAAGCTGCCCTGAAAAATCTTAAACTATATTTTTTTTTGGTCACAACGGTTTTAACAAATATATTCAAAGAAAGGTAACAAATTCAAAGAGACAACACCCCTAAATTTCAAAAAAAAAGAAAATATCAACATGTATACGTAAAACTGCCCAAAAATTTTTACCTGACAATATTTTCCAAAGTTTTTGTGGGCTATAAAAAGTGGGAAGTGAAACGCGTTCCCGGTTTTGAGGGGGACCGGGGGGCTATTTCTGCCCCCGAACTGGGGACCTGACTAGGCCCCTCCCGGGGGGTACTGTTTAAAGGGGACAAGGGCCAGGCCGCCCCGTAACCCCGTCTCCGTAATCCCTGACCACTTAATCCTTTCCCCAAGGGCCCCGTTACCCCACAGGGAATTGGGGAGGGAACCCGCTTACACCCAGTCAAATACAAACAGACAGACGGGGTTTAAAGGGAAAAAACTTTCCCTTTCATACAAAACTTTCCCCTTTCAGAGGAAACAAAAAGGTTGAAGAAAAAACAATTTAAGCAAGAAGAGGAAAAAAAACCCCAACCCGGCACTCTTAGCTTAAGTCTTTCAGAAACGATCCGCTTGCGGGTCTGAAGAAAAGCTTTCACCGGAACTTCCCAGCAGACCCCGCAGGGATTTTAAGGAAGCTAATTAAACCCCAAAAACCCTCAAAAACACTGGGGGGAGGCTGGTCTTCCCGCATCGGGGAAGGGGAAAAAAAATTTAAATCCCCCGTGCTGAAAAACACCCAGCCCAGGGAAACTCAGCTTTTGCGAAAATTCCAGGGTGGGGCCTCGCGACATCTCCGCCGCGACACACCCGTGACAGTACCCCCCCTTTTTCCGAGGGGCCTCTGGCCCCTCGGGGCCTGGTCTTTTCTGGGTGAGTAGTGGGAAGGCCCAAACCCAAATCGGTCTGCGTTTTTAAAATCCCCACGCAGAAACCCACTCCCCCCTCCCCGGCCATTTCCCCCCCCAAGAACAAAGGGACTGAAGGGACCGGCGGGTTCAGACGTGAGTCAATGAACTTCGATCCCAAACCCAAATTAAACCCTTGACCCCATGGAGGGGAGGGTAAGGTTACGGGGATAACGGTGCCAGTACCTCTTAAGGGAACGAATTTTTTGGAACACATTGTGGTTTTAAACGTGGGGGAGGTCAAACGGAAAAACCACCCGGGTTTTAATTTTTTGGGAAATGATCCTTTAGGCCCGAAGAACCTGGACCCCGTTTCCAAAGGGAACTTAAGTTTTAAAATTCTTTTTTAGACAACCATTTCCCGAAACGTTCACCATTTGGTCCGGACCCGAACTCTCCCCTATCAGCCAAAAAACGTTTGTATCGGTTTCCCCCTATTTCTCATTTAAAAATTTTAAAACAAACCTCTCCCACTAAGCCAAAAAGGCCCACGAAAAACGTTCCTCCCAGGAACCCCCGAAAGAGCCCCCCCCCAAAATTTAAAGTACAAAAAAAGGGGGTGAAAACCCTAAGCCCCAAAAAAAAAGGGACTTACCAGTGGACTTTTCCCCGCCCTTTTTTTAAGAGCAAACCTCTGCCGGGGCAAAAAAGGGAAGACCGTCCTTTTGGGTTTCTCTGAACAAAAACCGGAGAAGGTTTTTAAGCTCTGTTTCAGACGCCCCGTCGGGACCTTTTTGGGTCGGCGGATGAAAAGCCAAAAAAAAATGAAAAACTCACCCCCCGACGGGGAAAAAAAATGCCCCCCAAAATTTTGGGGACACAAACGAAAACCCCCAAATCCGACACCACTTTTCGGGAAGGCAACCCTGAATTTCCACAAACCCCCCAAAGAACCCCCTCGCCAGGGGTTTTTACATTAGGAAGACCGGGAAGAGCAAAAAAATGTGCCTTTTTTCTAAACCTGTAACTACAAAAATATTACATTTTTTAATTTTAAGATGGGGGAAGTCCGTAATGAAGTCCAAACAGATGGGCCCGGGACGCCCCCGGGGATTTTAAAGGGAAAAAGGGGCCCCCAGAGGGAGGGGTAGTGGGTCTTAGAGCGGCGCACATACCCCACAGGAGCGACAAAGTTTTCCCCTCTTTATTTAAATTTTGGCCCCCAAAACCCGGCGAGAAAAAGAGATCCACAGTTTTCTTTAAAATCCCGGGTGTCCCCGCCAAAGCAAATTTTTGTTTTGCCCGAAAAACCCTTTTTTCTTAACTTATCGGAAAAAACCGTCTCCCGGGAAGGGGCTACAGGGGGGTCCCCCAGGACCTCCCAAAATTTTTCCCCCCAAGCTCAGAGATACAGCCGACACCACAACCCCTCCTTAAAATAGGGAACCCCCCATCCCTTTTTCCCGGGCCCCCCCCGGGAAAAAATGAGACCCAAGGGGATCAGCCTTTACATTTTTTTTCCCAGGGCGATATGTAACGAAAAAATTTAAACCTGGTAAAAACACGACCACCTAGCTTTTGGGAAATTTTCAGATTTTGCGGGACCAAAATACAGCGGGTTTTTGTAAATCAGAAAATTGACGGTGACCGGGTGGATGCCCCCTCCAAAAAGTGACCCCATTTCTTAAAAACCCCAACTTAAGGCCAAGATTTCCCCTTTTGCCGACATCATTTTTCCTCTCGGCGGTGCCAATTTTTTGAGAAAAAAACGAAACGGATGCCATTTCCCCGGGGGACGGCCCTTTGGAGATAATACCGCCCCCAAACCCAAGGGTCAGAGGGCGTCTCCCCACAATAAAGGGAAATTTTGATGCATCAGGTTGGATGGTAGGGGTTTTGAAGAAAAAATTTTTTTTCAAGGGGAAAATGCTTGACAAGTTTGTCAGACCACCCAAGAAAAAATCCTTTCCCTTTTTTTGTCTTTGTCATGAGATTTTGACAACATAAAATTTACGAAAAAAAATTTGGGTTTTAGTTAGAAACCCCGGGGGAAAAACGCGCAGTCCCTTTAAAAAAACCCTTGGCCGACCCAAATTCAAGCACTGCCTTCACTTTCCCACCCCCCAAAAAGGGAAAACCAGAAGCTGACCCAGGAATCCAAAAAACAAAATTTTCCTGTACGGCGAATACACACTTCCCCCTTTTGGGGCGTACGGGGGTTTTTTTTTTTTGTCCGCAAGTTTCTAAAAAACCCTTTTCACATGCCCCTTTATAAACCACAAGATCCGGCGAGAAAAAAAAAGATGTCTCAGAAAAATCCCAACAAATTTGCCCCACAAAGGTGGCGAAAAAGTCTTAAAAAAATGTTGAAACAAACCGCCCGGGGGAGTAGTCAGACCGAAAAAGGGATGAACCCAAGGGTTTTCATAATGTCCCCTCCGGAGTTGTTAAAAGCCGTCTTCCATCATCCCCCCCCCTTAAACCTAATCAATTTTAAGCCCCCCGAGTCCAAATTAAAAGGGAAACCCTTTGGGGCCCACAAACTGTTTAAGGATCAGGAAAAAAGTGGGGGCGGATAAAGGATTGGGGCCGTAATCCCATTAAGCCACGGAAATCCAAGCCGAGGGGTTTGGGCCCCCATCTTTTTCTTTACAAGAAAAACCCCGGGTTTCCCGGGGAAAATGAAGGTCTAAATGCCCCCCTTTGGGTAACTTTTTTCCCAAAAATCCTTTATAGCTTTCCCCTCAGGAACCCGAAAAGGGTTTTAAAACCTATTTAGGTTAACTTTTGCATTTAGGAAACAATTTTTTTAGCACAGTCATACCGCGGGTGAGGAGGGGAATTCTTAAAAACCCCCCTTTTGAAAACCACACTAAATTCCCCAAAAAAGGGGTAGGTTTGGGCCCCCAAAACCCAGACCTGCCCGCAGTTACGGGAAAAAAACCCCCCCTTTTCCCTTTCAATTAAAAATTTTTTTGTTCGGAGCCCAAACAAATAGGGGGGAGCCCTCCAAAAAAAAAATGTTTTTGTTTCCCCCACCCACATTTTGGGGCCCCCCAAAAATTGGGCAGGGGGGGGTCAATAAAAATTGGGATTTTGGAAAAAGTTGCAATGAGGGGGAAAAAGGGGGCCACCAATTGGGGGGCCCCATCCAAAAAAAAAAAAAAATTCTATTCCTTATAAACCCCCCCGTGGTAAAAAAATAAAAATTGGGGCAAAAAAAACCCCCAAAAGGGAAACAAAAGGGGTAAAACATTTTTTGGGATTTGGGAAAAATGGGGAAAAAACCCCCCAACAAAGCCCTTTCCCCAAATCTTTCCCTTGGGCGCCCGGATCCCCCCCAAAAACGATGTTCAAAGTTCCCCAAAACCCCGGGAAACCTAAATTGAGGGTAAAAAATGGGCCCAGGGGGGGGCCCTGCCCCTCCCCCAAACCTCTAAAATGCAACCAAGGGCCTTTCCCCCGGGGGGGAAAAACTGAAAAAAATTTTTAATTTGGAAAATCCTTGAAAAAAGGGTTTAAAGGGGACAGATTTTGGGCCTGGGAACGGGGAAAAAATTTTTTTCTTTTTTTATAATTTACAAGGGGCCCCCCCCTTCATAAAACAAACCCGGGGTAAAAAATCGAAAAAAAACCCCCGGGAAAAAAAAAAGGGGGCCGGTTTGGAGGGTTTTAAGAGGGGAAAAATTATCGGTTTTTAAAAAAGGGGGGCCCCCAAAAATTTAAATTTAAAACCCCCCGGGAAAAAAAAGTCCCCCCCGGAACCCTTGGAAATTTATTTAACTTTTTTTCTCCCGGGGAAAAACCTTGGTTGTGCACTCCATGGTAAAATTGCAACTGCGGGAAAAAAAAAGGGGGGGGAGCTGGGAAATTTTTTTAAGGGGCCTGAAAGACAATTAACTTATATTCTTGGAAAAAAAAATAAAAAGGAAAAATTCTTTTTCTTTAAGAAAAATCAACAGTTCGAAGTTTTTTAAATGTTGCCAATAAAAATTTTTTGGGTTTTTTTGTTGAAACCGAATTTTGGGGAAAACCGGGTTTGGGCCCGACGGGACCTCTAGCCCTTCCCGGGCTTTTAAGGCGGGGTCCAGGGAGGTCCCCGGGTTTCCTTAAGCCCCCAAACCCTTACCTGTAAAAAAAGGACCCTATACCCCCGGGGAATGGGGAAAGTTCCCATAAATAAAAGGACGGGGGGGTAAAAAAATTTTTTTAAAAAAATTTCCACAAAGAAAAAAAAAAGGGTAGGATCAAAAGGGGGGAAAAAAAAAGGCATTTTTTGTTAAGTTTTTCCAAAACATTGGGCCCTTGGGCGAAGAAAAAACCCCCCCCCAAGGAAGATTTTATGGGTTTTTCCCCCAACCCGGGGCAGGGGGGTGAGGGGAAAAAATCTCCCCCAAAAAAAAAAACCCCGCCCAAAACTCGGGGGAAAGTCTTCAATGACATTCCCCCCCAAAATTTTTACCCTTGGAAAATACCCCAAGTACATTTTGTTCCCCCCTAAAAGCCCTTTTTTTTTCAGAAAAAAATTTGTTTATTTTTTTTTAAAAAGAAATTTTCCAATTTTTTCCCAGTTTTTAAATTGATTAAGGTCTTTCTTTTTTTTTTACTTTTGCCCTTCCCCGTTTTTTGGGGTAGTATTTTTGAAATGAATCTTTAAATTTTTCCTTTTTTAATTTGTCAAACCCAAAAAAATTTTTTTTAAAAAAAAAGAAAAAAAGGAATCCAGTAGGGAAAATTTGGGCCCTCAGGCCCCTGTTCTGACCCGTTTCCCCTTATGGGTTGCTGCTTTTTCATGGGAGAATGGGGAAAAATTGTGGGAAAAACCCCAAAGAAAAAAAAAAAAAATTTTTGGGATTGGAGTTTTTAATGTCCAAAGGGGGGAAAAGGGCGGTTTTCGGAAATCCTAAACGGCCCCCGGGGAAAAACCCCCTTTGGGGGTTGTGGATTCTGTTTAAAAAACAAAAAATTTTTTAACTGTCTATAAAGCAATTTTTTTTAAAAGGGGGGTTTTTTAAAATTTTTTAAAAAAAAAGAATAAAATTTTCGGAAAAACCTTTAAAAGGGTTTTAAAAAAGAAATTTTAAAGTGTTATTTGCCTAAACGGGGAAAGGGAAAGTAATTTAGGAAAATGAAAATCAACTTTTGACCCCAATTTGGAACGTTGCTCAGAAAAAATTTTTTTTTTTTTAAAAAAATCCTTGTTTGGCAAAAAATGTTTAAAAATTTAAAATTTTTGCAGGAAAAAGTCAAACTTTAAGGGGGGAAAAAAAGGAAAAAAATTTTTTTTCACCGGGAAAATTCTTTCCATTTATAATTAAAAATTTTTTTTGGAATTTTTTAAACCTTTTTCACCCAGAAAATTCAAAAAAAAAACCGGGAAAATAATTTGAAATAGAAAAATTTTTCAAAAAAAAATTAGTTTTAAAAAAAAGTGGGTTTTTTAACAATAACCCAAAATTTTTTAATTTCCGGAAGCATTTGGGAGTATTTCCTTTGGTTTTTTGCCCAAAAAAGACTCTTTCATTAGCGGCTCCACCCATTTTTTTTTAGTCCAACTTTCCGAAAAGGGGGGCCCCCCCTTTTTTAATTTTCTGCGATTTCAAAACCCGGTCCGGGGGGGCCTTAGGGCAAAGGTCAACATCGCAAAAACTGGCATTGGGCCCCGGCCATATGGTTTTTTTTCCTTACCCCCTTTGAGGTTGGGGAAAGGGATTTGTCTGGGGAAAATTAGGGGGGGGTTATTTAGCAAAAAAAATTTAATTTTAAAGGTTTTGGGGAAACCCTTTTTGGGAAGGAAAATTTTTTTTAAGAAATTCCGGGTTTTTTTTGGGGAAGGGAGGAATTGGGGAAGGGGAATGGAGCAACTTTTTTTTTCATTTAAATTTTTTTTGGGGGGAAAAAGGCTTCAGTTTATTCCCTAAGTTTTGGGGTATCAATTTCAGGGAAACCGGGAAACGGGGTTTAAGGGGGTTTAGTGCAAAAACCCCCCCCAAAAAGAGAAACTTCCAGAGGGCAGGATTTGGGCCCAAAAGATTTATCCAAAAAAGGGAAGGGAAAAAAATTGAGCAACCATCGGGGAAACAAGTTAAAGGGGGCAAAAAAAAAAGGGAACTCACTAAATTTTTCCCTTTTTGTTTGGTGCGGGTTTCCAAACAAAAATTTAACTTTTAAAGGAAAAAATTCTTTCTTTTAAAACCATCCCCCCCCCCTTTTTGGGGCCCCCGGGGGGCCCGGGGGGACCCAAGGTTTTTTTTTTAAACCAAACCCCCCCAGAAAAATTTTTAAATTTGGGATAATTGAGCAAAAACTTTTCCCCCAAGCGTGCATACAAAAGGCCGGGGGCCTCCCCCCTAGTCCCCGTAACGAAAATCATGACAATATTTTGGGGATGGCCTGGGTGTGGAACAACCCAAAACCACCCTCTGTACAGGGATGAAAGTCCGGGAACGCAGGGAAACCCAAAAATTTTGGAACCGGGGTGCGGGACTGAGGAGAAGGGGGGGCCCCCCTTTTTGGGAGGGTTTAAGGAGTTTTGGGGAAAAAAAACCTTGCTAAATTTTTAACGGTTTAAATTTAAAAAACATTTTTTATTGGGAAAAAAACACCCCCCTTCAAGAATCCCTTTTTTTTGTTTTTACCTTAATACCCGGGGGGGCATTCCCCCAAAAAAAGGGGGGCCCCCTTTTCCCCCCCTTTTTAAAGGAAGGAAGAAGAACCCCAAGGAAAGTGTCAGTCTGTGAAAATGTCCATGTTGGGTCGTTCAATATATCGTTTTCCCGTGTATCCATTTTCACTTTTCCAAGGTTTCCCTTCCCAGGGCATAGTTTCCCGGTGCGCGCTATCTTGCCAAAACCACATTTGAACTAGCTTATGTAAGGTTAATAATTAATTTAATTAGCCATTCTCTCCTTCACAACACTATACGGCCAGCCAGTCACAGTAATGCCACAATTGGTTGTGGCTACAGCATTACAGTGACTGACAGGCAATCCCCACATGTATTTTGGCTGTCTAAAAAGCACCAAATATGCAAGGCAGGGACTTGAGCTCCCACTTAACCATTAAAAAAACCACTCTCCGAGCAACGAACATCTCGAGCACGCTGATACTCAAGCGAGTAACAAGTAATGACGAGCACGCTCACTCATCAATACAGTACACATGACAGAATATACACAAAAGATGCATGACATAATATACACTAGAGTGTGACTGGTGTCTTCAGTGGTAGGAACACGACAGTCCAGTCCACACCTCTTACAGATGATCGTGTGGGATGCGATGCAGATCATTGACATGCGTCATGTCTAGCCTAGTAATGGGCTACAGCTGCTGCAACACTGAGGAAGAGGAGGGATGGTGTGGGACGGTTATAGGGAGGGATGAGGAGAGGTAAGAATAAGGCCACATTCACACATTCAGTATTTGCTCAGTATTTTACATCAGTGTGTGAAAAATACAGAAGTGGTGCACGTTTCCATTATACTTTTCCTGTAATTGTTCCATTCCTGATTTTGGCTTACAAATAGAGATGAGCGAATACTTCAATGTTTGGTTCGGATTACGATCACCCAATTTGCAATATTCGCCAATTAATTTGTCGAATATTCGCCGAACATAACCAAACATCATTCAGATCAATGGGAGGCAAAAACAAGTGCATGCACAACACCTTATAATGGCATGACACTGCAGCAATCAGCCAGGCATGAGGTATCGGGGTCTGGGACAGCATTTACAGCTTTCAATTGAAAGACGAGGTGGGTGAGGGAACGGTGTAGGCCTCCTGTGCTGGAAGCCCTGATAACACATGCAACAGATCAACCTGCTTTCATACTCAGCCATACTCAGATGGCACAAATATCATATAAATTTCTTAGACTACTAATGTCAGAAAAAGCTAAGGATCTTAACATAGAGTCAAGGAAGTGGAGACCTCATGGTCTCTGAGGCCTACTGCTACAGGCAACACACATGAAGGAGACCCAACCAGGAGTTTACACATTTACAAAAATTTGTTTTATGGTGAATTATGTTCAGAGAAGTACAAGTACATCAATGTGATGAACGGCACACTGACCGCCACTCGGTAGCCTGGGGTATCACGGCTTATGTTCCCACCGCTGCCACCAATGTGACGATAAAACACACACACGACGGCTGCTGCCGTCCGACCCAATGTGTCAGGAATAATCTGCAGGGATTTATAATTATCCCACTTCCACTTAGGAACTTGCAGCTCTCTAGCGCCCCCCTTTTAGCCTCAGGTCAGTCAGAGAACTGCACCTGGGATAATTAGTCGTCAGACGGGCCACTTGGATCTGTGCTGGCTATTGGGCACGCTGCAGTGAGGGAATTATAATTACTCCTAGCCGCGGCCAGGCAATACACCTATAAAAAGCGCTCCGTCACTGCCAACGCCACCCCACAGTTCAACACTTTACACACCTTCTTTTTAGCTGCCACCAGCTACGATTTTCTTAATGAACAATTTATCAAGAGGGTCCATAGCAACCCCAAATTAGTAGCGTAGTTACTTCAGGCACGTGCTAATTCGTTTATAGAGCAGGAGAACCAAACTAATAATTTTATATGTTTATTCCTAAAATGCAGGCAGTGTTTATACAGTATAAAAAGATGTAACAAGCTGAGACAATACAATTATGTACAATGCAATTAAAATAAACACAGGGTTAAAGGTGAAAAACTCACATGGTACTTAGATCATGGCAGGCAAGTCAGGCTGGGGGAGGAGCCACACATCATAGTTCATTTGGAGATCTTTCAGTCAGGTCATCTCAGACTAGGAATGCCCAGGGGGGCTAGTTGCAGACTTATACCCTGGCTTGTGACCTCACAAAAGAGGATGGTTTTCTGGCCACCTCCCATAGCTCGAAGTTACAGTTTTAAGCTCTGGAAACTTATAATGACCATAACTTGGCTTGAGAACTTAACAGAATAATGGCAGACCTATCAGTGATCTTATTCTGAAATTAGTGTTCTAATGAGCCCAAACTCGGGTGAGATAGTCCACGGTGCACCAGAGAATTCCATTTCTTGGGTTCTGTTGGAGTTACGAATTCACCAGTACCACAGTAACGACGCCTGATGGATGCATGATTCAGAACAGTAGCTTTTGTGTCTCTAACGTAAGCTCCCCTCGAGTTATGACCAAAAGAATGAATTCCCATGATAAGCTATAGGACCATCCTGCAGGGTTTGAAGACAAAGAAATTCCTGAGGTGGGGGCGAGAGGAAGGAGTGAGCTGCGATTTGAGCTAAAGGAGGGAAACTGTTGTGAATGGGTTTGAGATGAGTTCTGAGCAGAGGCTCCCTCTGGTGGTTACAAGCGGTGCTAGTGAAGATTGTGAGGACTGGGAATCAGGTGTTACTGACTGGTCTTATATAAGGGAGTCATTTTCCCATCAGGGTTGCCGGTGATCAATTGTTCTGGTCTGAATCCTTCATTCCAGTTTCCTTGTAGCCTGCGGTGTCGTTTCTGCATCTCCTGCTTACAGATAAGACTTTTGCTTCTTTTGTGTTTGTGCTATATTTTTGCATTTTGTACTGCACTTCTTTGGGGGCCTTCAGGGTCCCCTCTGGGGGCTTCTGCCCTCTCAGTTTAGTTCAGCCACTGAGTTTTGTTCTTTTGCTTTTTCCAGTTTTTTCAGTGGCTGCTGTTTTGATTTTGTTACACCAGAGAACTAATTTAGGTGGTAGAGGTCGTGTGATCTCAGGTGATTTTGAAATAAGTAGAGTTGGTGCTTTTCAGGGTTTTCTGGGATTGCAGTAAGTACCCTTCCTATCCTTTTCTATTTAGATAGTTTGGGCCCCAGCGTTTGCTCATACTATTTTCTTTCTGTGTCAGTATTTCCTCTTGTCTAACTGCCATTACATGTTTGGGGGCTTTCTATTATCTTTGGGGTTCTGCTCCGGGGCAGATAGCTTTCCTGTTTCTGTCTTTAGGTGTAGTTAGTTTCTCAGGCTGTGACGAGGCGTCTAGGACCAACGTAGGAACGCTCCACGGCTGCCTCTAGTTGTGGTGGTTAGTCAGGGTACTGCAATCTCATAGATTCCAACTGCTCTGGTGTATTACCTTTTTGCCTGCTCTCCTCAGCTACCGAAACATAACAGTATCACGGGACTAAAAAATTGAAAATTGTATGGTACTCACAGAAGGGAAAAATATTGTGAAAGAAAAAAGGCTCTTCAGAGATTTTTGGGTTTTGCCAATTTTTATCGTAAATTTATTGGTAATTTCTCGGTTATTGTTAAACCATTAACTGATTTGACCAGAAAGGGTTCTGATGTGGTGAATTGGCCTCCTGAGGCAGTCTCTGCATTTCAGGAACTTAAGCAGAGATTCACTTCTGCTCCTGTTCTACGGCAGCCTGATGTTTCTCTGCCATTTCAGGTGGAGGTTGATGCCTCTGAAATTGGGGCAGGTGCCGTTTTGTCCCAAAAAGATCCAGAGACCTCTAAAAGTAACCCTTGTGCCTTTTTCTCTCGAAAATTTTCTCCTACTGAACGTAATTATGACGTGGGTAATCGGGAGTTGTTGGCCATGAAGTGGGCTTTTGAAGAGTGGAGACATTGGCTGGAGGGAGCCAAACATCAGGTGGTGGTCCTTACGGACCATAAGAATCTGGTCTATCTGGAATCTGCCAAGCAACTCAATCCTAGACAGGCCAGGTGGGCCTTGTTTTTCACACGTTTTAATTTTGTGGTTTCCTTTCTTCCTGGCACTAAGAATGTTAAGGCGGATGCCCTCTCGAGGAGTTTCCTTGCGGACTCTCCTGAGTTATCTGATCCTTCTGTTATTTTGAAAGAGGGTGTAGTTCTTTCCGCCATCTCGCCCAATTTGAGACTTGCTCTGGAGGGGTGTCAGGAGGATAGGCCCGAGCGCTGCCCTGTTGGAAAATTGTTTGTCCCGGACCAATGGAAAAAGAGTGTGATGTCTGAGATTCATTGTTCCGCATTGGCTGGGCATCCCGGAATTTTTGGTACCAGAGACTTGGTTAGTCGGTCCTTTTGGTGGCCTACCTTGTCTCGTGATGTCAGGGAATTTGTGCAGTCCTGCGGGACTTGCTCTCGCTCCAAGCCTTGCTCTCGCTCTAGTGGTTTGTTGATGCCATTGCCTGTGCCCAAGAGACCATGGACCCATATCTCTATGGATTTCATTTCCGATCTTTCTGTTTCTCAGAGAATGACCACCATCTGGGTAATTTGTGATAGATTTTCCAAAATGATACATCTTGTGCCATTACCTAAGTTGCCTTCCTCCTCTGAATTGGTGCCGTTGTTCCTTCAGCACATGGTTCGTTTACACGGCATTCCTGAGAACATTGTGTCTGACAGAGGAGTCCAGTTTGTTTCCAGATTTTGGAGGACTTTTTGTTCTAAACTGGGTGTTCAATTGTCTTTCTCCTCGGCATTTCATCCTCAGACCAATGGTCAAACTGAGAGAACAAACCAGACATTGGAGACTTATCTAAGATGCTTTGTGTCTGCTGATCAGGATGACTGGGTCTCTTTTTTGCCTTTGGCTGAGTTTGCTCTTAATAATAGGGCTAGCTCTGCCACTTTGATGTCTCCGTTTTTCTGTAATTCTGGGTTTCACCCTCGATTTTCTTCAGGACAGACGGAGGCTTCTGTCTGTCCAGGTGTTGACTCTGTTGTGGAGCGTATGCAACAGATTTGGGACCAGGTAGTGGAGAGGTTGTCCCTCTCTCAGGAGAAGGCCCAGCGGTTTGCTAACCGGCATAGGACTGATGGTCCTCGGTTTAAAGTGGGGGACTTGGTCTGGTTGTCCTCAAAGAATATTCCTATGAGAGTAGCATCTCCTAAATTTAAGCCTAGGTTCATTGGACCTTATAAGATCATGGAGATTATTAATTCTGTTTCTTTTCGTTTGCTTCTTCCAGGGACATTTAAGATCCATAACGTGTTCCACAAGTCCTTGTTGGAGAGGTTTGTTGAGCCAGTGGTTCCTGCTGCTGTGCCTCCTGACCCTGTTTTGGTTGAGGGCAATCTGGAGTATGTGGTTGAGAAAATATTGGATTCTCGTTTTTCTAGACGGAAACTCCAGTATTTGGTTAAATGGAGAGGTTATGGTCAGGAAGACAATTCTTGGGTGTTTGCTTCGGACATCCATGCTAGGAGACTTATCCGTGCGTATCATAGAACTCATCCTGACCGACCTGGTTGCTCAAATGAGGGTTCGGTGACCCCTCCTCAAGGGGGGGTACTGTTGTGAATGGGTTTGAGATGAGTTCTGAGCAGAGGCTCCCTCTGGTGGTTACAAGCGGTGCTAGTGAAGATTGTGAGGACTGGGAATCAGGTGTTACTGACTGGTCTTATATAAGGGAGTCATTTTCCCATCAGGGTTGCCGGTGATCAATTGTTCTGGTCTGAATCCTTCATTCCAGTTTCCCTTGTAGCCTGCTGTGTCGTTTCTGCATCTCCTGCTTACAGATAAGACTTTTGCTTCTTTTGTGTTTGTGCTATATTTTTGCATTTTGTACTGCACTTCTTTGGGGGCCTTCAGGGTCCCCTCTGGGGGCTTCTGCCCTCTCAGTTTAGTTCAGCCACTGAGTTTTGTTCTTTTGCTTTTTCCAGTTTTTTCAGTGGCTGCTGTTTTGATTTTGTTACACCAGAGAACTAATTTAGGTGGTAGAGGTCGTGTGATCTCAGGTGATTTTGAAATTAGTAGAGTTGGTGCTTTTCAGGGTTTTCTGGGATTGCAGTAAGTACCCTTCCTATCCTTTTCTATTTAGATAGTTTGGGCCCCAGCGTTTGCTCATACTATTTTCTTTCTGTGTCAGTATTTCCTCTTGTCTAACTGCCATTACATGTTTGGGGGCTTTCTATTATCTTTGGGGTTCTGCTCCGGGGCAGATAGCTTTCCTGTTTCTGTCTTTAGGTGTAGTTAGTTTCTCAGGCTGTGACGAGGCGTCTAGGACCAACGTAGGAACGCTCCACGGCTGCCTCTAGTTGTGGTGGTTAGTCAGGGTACTGCAATCTCATAGATTCCAACTGCTCTGGTGTATTGCCTTTTTGCCTGCTCTCCTCAGCTACCGAAACATAACAGGAAACTCTTGCAGCTACAGGCACACAGTGGGGGTTGTAGTGAAGGAAAGTTAATAGGGAATGGAGCTTCCATCCCTGGGTCATCATTACACCTCCCTCCTTTAGAGTGCGCTAAGGAGGCATGACCTGTCGGGAATTCGCCATGCGCACCTCAGCGGTTTCGCCACGCCAGGACAACCCATCGGCATTCCCATGTTCGCAGCCTTTCTTGTGTTGTACGGCAAAGTCGTACTGCTGTAGGGCAAGGCTCCAGCGTAGCAACAAGCTATATATATATATATATGTAAAGGACTTTTATTAGGGAATGTTGTAGGCCGCCCTAAACAGATGTATTTTTAGGGAGCACCTACAAATGTCTAAGCTGTGGTTACACTACTAATTTCATGGGGGACAAAGGATAAGAGGTGACTCATCTAGGTAGGAGATTGAACTGAACCGGGCAAAAGTCCAGATCACAGGTGTTACTGGATCGCCCGCCAGTGCAGTGGATTACTCGGTACCGGGCCGGTGTATTGAAGGGATGTGTCACAGCGGCTGTGACCCGGTCCGTGGCCCTGGGAGTCCAATGAAAAGGGGAATATTTACAGGGGATGTTAGAGTTCGTAGTAAGGTATTCGTGACACCACCTGTGGTATCTGGTCAATGATGACCAGCGCTGCGGTGCAGATCCTCTGGGATAGGTGGTGAGATGCAGCTGAGTTGGTACAGCCTCCCACAGGTGAGGCTATGAGATCCCAGGGCAGGTAGATGTAGTAAAAGGTGGTAATGGTGCTGGGAGATGTAGCTGAGTGTAGTAGGTGACGCAGGAAGAAACTGAGAAACAATCAGCGAGTTGCAGTTTCCCAAAGCTTTACTCACAGTTCTGGTGTGCACAGTACAGATGCCCACTTGGTACCGTGGTCTCCAGGTGAGGGGCTCAGAAAACCCCCAGGTAGATTGGGAAACACCTTTCCAGGACTCCTTTCTATATATGTGTTCCTTTCACTGGCTGTCTCACTGTGCTGATTTTCCCACCTTCTATCCTTCCAGCACCTTCACAAACAGTGTCCCAGATCAGCGGCTGCGAATCCTGTCAGACAACGACTTATTTCTGTGTTTCTTTGATTCTATATAGCTACCTCTCCGGCGAAGATATTTGTGGTTATTGTCTGTGATCTCTATGTTATCACAGCAGTCGACTTGCTAGCTGAGTCATAAAGTTCTCCACTAGACTAAGGGGTCGACCCTCTGCGACCTGGTCCCTCTGCCAACAGACCGGGACCGACGGATGGCTCCTGCTCTCTCCGTATCCCTAGGTCCCCTTCCTCTCTCTCTCCTGAAGCTTCTCTTTCTTTCTGCTTCTTTCTCTCTACTTCGGGACTAAGCTCTTCCAGCTTCTTGTCCCTTCTGAGTCTCTAGACTCCTTCTCCACTGCAGCCTCCCCTCACTGGGAGCTGCTTCTCCACACGTCCTACTCCTTCCTCCTCCCGTCCAGAACTCTCCAAACTCTGCCTCGTGCTGCCTCAAGCTTCACTCCTTCTTGCTCCTGACTACTCCACCCACCCATACACCCTTTCCTATCTCAGCTTGGGATGAGACCATCCTCCCGCAGGGTACGTCCAGGGTGCCCAGCTGTTCTAGTGTGTGTTGGGGGCAGGTGTTAGAGTCCTAGGTGGTGATCCCTCCTTACCTGAGAGTGAAGTATCACACCTCTGGGTGAGGTGCAATACCTCTGTGGCGACTGAACCCTCAGGGGCGCCACATTAACGTCTTTGTGTGTCTCAGAGTTTGAAAGTTGTGAGAGGCAATGAGAATTGGCTAGAGATAGAAGCTGCGATGCAGTTGGGGAAGTGGAGCTGTTGAAGTCTCCCAGGATAAGGGTTGTCAATTCTGAGGACATGAAATGTGGCCGCAACGCATAAAAGTGGTCAAGGAAATGGATGGGTGAGCCTGGGGTCCAGTATATGGCTGTTACTCTGAGGGGATGGAACACCCTGATGGTGTGCACCTCAAAAGAAGAATAGTGTCCAATCAGCCTGCATTTATTTATTGGGTTAAAACAGGATTGTTGTTGGCAGCGAGGAATGAAGTGTTATCGTGGAGTTAGCATTGATTGTACAGAGGGATATACGCATATTCCATGTGTTGTAATCTGGACATGGATAAGCCGTACCTCACTTTTACTTTTCTGAGAACTAATTATTGTGAACAGCCTGCGGCCTCCTCGGATGATTCATCGCCCAATTGTGTCATTGTCTGGACGATAGGGGCCAGCTGAGAGCTATTCGCTACAAAGATCACAGCGCTTGTTTTTGTAAGATTCATGGCCTGTGATCTCTGTGATTATTGCATGGCCACTACAATCTGTTGGCCATGGAAATGCAGCCTTTCCGCCTTATGGATACAAACAGTTTATGAAAGCTGATGGCCGTCACAGTCCCCCAATACTAGTTGCCCAGTCACCATTATTTCTCTAAGAAACATGTGTCTGCGCTACAGCAACAAGTCGCAGACAACATCACCTGTTCCCTGAAAAATTCTATGTCTGCCAGGGAGCATTTCAACAATGACACCTGGACGAACAAGCATGGACAGGGGAGTTACAGCTAGATGACTGGGCACTGGGTGACTCTGGTGGCTTTAGGGGCAGTCGGGGAAGGGGCTGCTTCATAAATCTTGCAATCTCCAAGGCTTGCAGGGCGCTTGGGGATGGAGAAATAAACCACTACACACCATAAGATGGATAACTAAACTACTAGACAAGGGGGTTGGAGAACTAAACTACTAAACAGCTAGGGTTGTAGAACTAAACCACTACACACCATATGATGGATAACTAATCTAATAGACAACAGGGGTTGGAGAACTAAACTACTAAACACCTATGATTGCAGAACTAAACAAATTAACACCAAAACATGAAGAACTAAACTAATAGACAACAGGGATTGGAGAACTAAACTACTAAACAGCTTGGATTGGAGAACTAAACTAGTACACACCAGGGGATGGAGAACTAAAGCAGTAGACACCAAGGTGTCACTAGACACCAAGTCTTGGAATCCCCAATGCTTGCGGAACAAACCTCTGTATGTAACAGTTCCTGCACTGCTTCTGCATCCTCCACCTCCTCTAGGGCCTCTACCTGCACCCTCAACCTCTGCCTTAATTAAACACACGTTCCAAAACTACAGAGAGAATCCCTCCCCCACCTCCATACTGCACAGTCAGGGTTCATCGTAATCAGGCAATGTCTACAATAATATGCCTTGCAGATCGCAGTCATACAGATCAACAATTGTGGATAGCTATACATGCTGAGATTGAGCAATGGCTGTCTACACTCAATCTGGAGCCAGGGAAGACTGTGTGAGATAAAAGTGCAATCTTGGAGGCATCCCTATCCCGGGCCAACCTTACACATTTCTTTCATGGTTCGCATCCTCAACCTGATGATACAGCAATTCCTCTGCCACAATCCCAGCCTGGATGCGCTGCTGCAGAAACCACTGTCATGCTGACTTCCAACATTCCGCTTGGTATAGAGATCTTTCGGACTATTGGTAAACCGGTTGATATGCGATATGACCACACCATGGAATTAAACTCTGCACAGGTTGCAGTGACTGTGGCAGCCATGCCGAGACCTTCTGCAGGATGAAATTTTTCATAGCCTGGCACAGCGCAGTACGGACGTGGTGCAATTCACACTTGCGTACTGGATACAGATGAAGGACCTCTGCAACCTTCTGTATGTTTTCTTAATAGCTAATAAGATGGTTAGCGGTGATAATGCCATCATCAGCATCCCAATTACTGTCATCTACATGCTGGAGCACACTTTAAATACTGTGGGTGAGCAGGTGGTGGTCCTGGGGGAATAGGAGGAAGCAGAGGTGGATACCTTTAGGGTTAACAATATCTATAAGTTCAGGTCTGTTGTCTCAAAGACGTTTGCCATGGGAGGAACAAATGGAGAAGGACCATGTAAAGGACGAGAAGGAAGAGGTGATGGACGCGCAACAGTTAGGAGATGAAGACGATAATGATTCCCTCTACGTTGTCCGTGGTTGTCAGGAGGGGATGGAGGAAGAAAGCTTGAGTGTTATACCCCCACCAACACACTGTGGAGTTGGACCTCATGAAAGAGACCGACCCATGAGCGCCTTCTTGCAGCACTATCTGCAACATGATTATTACCCTTAGGCCGTCACACACAACGTATAAAAAATCGGTCCAATTTTGTAATGCGATTATCGCACAACTGTTTTCCGTATGCTGATCCGTATGTAATCCGTTTTAAATGCGATGATGTGATTTCCTCGCATCTAAGGATCCGTGTGTTATCCGTATGGCATCCGTATGCCGTGATTTTATCGCACTCATGCAAAATGAGTACATTAATGATTTCTGCCCTGAAAATAATTAGAAATTAATGTTGAAGCCTATTTATTGCTTGACTAACAAGTCTCCTCCTCCTCCTATTTAACTGTTGTGTTTGTTGAGCTGACTTGTGTGCAACATGTCATACCGGCTAACCTTTAACACCACAGAGCAGGTTCTTTTACACTGGGTTTTGTCCTAGCATTTCTGGGAGCCTTACCCAGTCATTGTTGATCCGAGGAGGTGGAGAAGAATGTGGGTCCATCCACTTTTGAGACGACGGGTGACAAAAGGCCATTTTCACCGTCTGTATGCTTCACTACGCAGCCATCCAGACAAATTCTATCAATATTGTCGTATGAGCCTGGCCACTTTTGACATTCTTCTCGAGACTGTGCGCCCTGGGATCATGTACAAGGACACCGTGATGCGCAAGACTCTTTCGGCAGAGGAGCGTCTTCTACTGACTTTACGGTATGTTACATACCTTAATGTTCGGTGTAATTTAGAAATTGTTATTTGTTTAGGCCATAATTTTTTTTTCTTTTTGCCTCTAGCTTTCTATCCACTGGGCTGTCATATGTGGCCCTACACCTTTAGTTCTTACTCGGTAAATCCACAATTTCAGGGATTGTCCGCTGTACCTGCTCTGAAATTTGGTCAAGATTGCATCAAGTGGTATTGCCTGGCTGCATATAGCCCGTCGGTCTGAGGAGACGTGCTAGTTTCCTAACTGTATAGAGGCACTTGATGGGAAGCACATTCGTGTACGTAAGCCGCCCAACTCTGGCTCACAATATTATAATTACAAAGATTTTTGCTCTGTAGTGCTGTTGGCCCTGGTCGACAGCGCATACATGTTTACTATAGTAGATATTGGCGCCTATGGCCGAACAGGAGATTCCAGAGTCTTCAATTCCTCAATAATGGGTCGGCGTATGCGGAGCAATCAGTTGGACCTCCCACTCCCACGTCAGCTACTAGGGTCTAATCCCGAACCAGTGCCTTATGTGATGGTTGGTGATGAGGCATTTCAGTTAAGCAGGTACCTCATGAGGCCCTATCCACGGCGAACCCTGGACAACCGGCGCAGAATTTTTAATTTCCGCCTATCCCGTGCATGCCGCCTGGTGGAGTGTGCCTTTGGCATTCCCACTGCCAAATGGCGGGTTCTGCAGTCTGCAATACAACTAAGCGAACAAAATGTTAATCAAGTTATAAAAGCATGTGTGGTACTACACAACTTTATCCGAAAACATGACTGTCTTGCAAATGAGGCTTATGATGTTGCAGATGAAAATAATGTCGGCCCTACTCCACATGGACATCAACCACGTCGGCCACCATCTGGACTTAAAGTGCGGGATGTCTTCACTAATTATTTTGTTTCGCCAGAGGGATATACTCCTTGGCAAGAGAATGCATTGTCTATGTTATGATTTTTTTTCCTGTGTGAGTGATAACATGAAAATTATGTTAATTGTACCGTTTATTTCTCCTAAAATATAATGTCTCCAATAAGACATTAAAATCATCATCTATATCTTAAAAATAATCAACGAAACCCATATTGACTTTTCGCTTTTTACTAGCAAAAATTTTAGGGGATAACATACCATATTAACATCATATGGCAATTATGGCCTGTATTGGCGGCCAGAAACCCAGTTTCACAAAAGCAAACAATCATAACATCAAATAATAAAAAAAATAAAAACTAAATAACAAAAAAAAATCACATTCATATATGTAGATGGTGGAGATGGAGGAGCATCAGCCTGAGTGGGTTGGTTACTTTGTTGGCCTAATTGGCCATGATGCTGAGTGGTGGCTGAGGTGGCATGATGGAGCATGGAAGGTACTTGAGGTGGAACATGCTGATACTGTCCGCTTTGGTAATGAGGGACATACTCAAGGGTATTGACAGGGCCCATGTGCGGATACACCCCAGAATGTCCATGTCGACCATACCCATGTAGTGGCCACTCTCCTCCACTGGGTATGGTCAAGTGGCCATACTGGTGATGTACTGCTGGAGGATATACATGCCCATGTTGTGAACGGTGCTGGCTAACACCTTGAGGTAGGTGTGGGGATGGACTACGTGTGGAAGGGGGATCACTTTCAGGTCTTGTGTTATCTCAGGTGGCACAGCATTTGGAGACGGTTTGCCGTGAAAGTTGCCATCTTTCTAGATAGCCAAGATCTGCATTGGATTATTGGTGGGTGCATGCATCAATCACAATTTGAAGAGCACCTCTGGCCCCAGCCTTACTTCTCAGGGATTGTGCGGAGATAGCGAGCCAGACTCCGGGCATAGGCCTCTTCACCATCATCATTTGCAGTGAAGGACAGTTAGTTCAATACCAGTATCCACTTGGCGTTTGTACCAGTGGTGTTTAGCTCCTTCTGCATTGTCCCATCGTGATACTACTGGAGCCTGTGGTGAGGTATAGTGGGAGGGCTGGGCTGCTACTTGCCACGGTCTTCTCTTCTTGATTTGGCTCCTGTCCTGCAGAAGGCCGTGCTGGTGTTGGTGGTTGGTGACTGGTGACTTGTTGGGAAGATGGTCCAGCCTGTTCTTCCCCATCACCAACTGGGTCCACGTGGACCTCTGAGTCAGAGCCTGTCTCCCGCTCTGTTATATTGGATTCGGTTCTATTTTGCATGAAAAAGATAAAAATTACTATCATACCTTAAGGCAAGTTGGCAAATGTGTGCTGAGTTGAAGCATGCACTTACAGACGGAGATCCATAATTGGTGCCAGAAAATTCAAACGGTCGTAATATATGTATTTCCGCTTTTGGGGTCTCTCTCATCCACACCTGGCCCGATTCTGCAGCTCTCTGTGGAACTGGTCACGGCAACTCCGCCACAGTCTAGTGACATCACCCACTGCAAAACAATCCAAATAATGTTTGACATTAGGATCACAGTGTAAGCATTATGAAATGTAGCTTTAAAAGGCATGTGTACAAGTACAAGTGTAAAATGGCAAACATGCAAGCTAGCAAGCAGATTATCACATAGGATCCTGTTAGCTTAAATTGTGCATTAAGGCTAGCACTTACTCATTTCCTGCTGAACCTCAGGTGTACTTTCTGCATAGTTTGGAAAAATTTGCCGGCAGATACGTTTCCATGAGGCATCTTTGCAAGCACGGTCCGCGTAATGTGCATCACGTACATCCCAAAGTTCTGGGGTCTCCTGTACAAGCACAATCAGTAGCTCGACATTAATTTGCCTGACCATCTTGCTGGACTCCGTGGAGGCGTGATAATTCCTGATTCCAGAACTTCCCAGGCTAATTAGCATGCCAAAGCTTCTTGATTTAATGGCTGAGGCAATTTACTGTCACCTGGCCAATGCCTGCGTATTTCTCCATTTTGATATAGGAAAGATGTATATCTTCGTACCGTGTTAGCCAGTAGATAGAAAAATATTTAGACTTGAGAGTCCTCAGTGGTTATCAACCACTGAGGACTCTCAAGTCTAAATATTTTGCGTATTTCTCACAATTCACACGCATGGTTCGTGTGTAATCCGTTTTTTTATAGCACCCATAGACTTGCATTGGCGAGTCTCGGCCGAGATACGTGTACAATCGCAGCATGCTGAGATTTCACTCGCACGTATAAAACATGCGAGAAAAAATCGGATGATGGGAGCTGCCCCATAGATTAACATTGGGACGAGTGCTATGCGATTTTTTATCGTCTAGCGCTCGTCCGTATTATACGGTAGTGTGACTCCAGCCTTATAGTTATGATTCCAAATAATGCTGACTACTGGGTTGCCAGTGTGTTCTAACCACAATACAAAAGTAAATTTTTGCCTGTTGCTTCCCCCCTAGAAAGGGACTCTCCCATGCAGTATCAAAACATGCTGGAACACAATCTTGACAGTGGTTTTCCCCAACACAGCAGTGAGGCACACAGTTTGAATCGCAGTGATAGCCTTCCAACCACAGAAACGTTCAGTTGTCAATGCAAAAACATTAGCAGTCTTGCAGCGCTGTAGTCCTGTGTTACAACTCCACCAAGGACAGCATCTGCAAACATGGGCGTACCCAGGATCAAAACAAGGGGGGGCAAGCCAATGTCGCATCCTATTACAGGTTACATCATATACACTGTACATTATCCTGCATATTAGGTATGGAGCATTAGAACTGTTGTATATTGTATAATACAGCAGTGTATGCGACACTACGCTGTATATACCATATATTATACATGGCAGTCGCGCTCATGTCAGGAGCGGTACCAGCAAGTCCGAGGATTGCAGTGCGATCCTCGCATGAGTTATACGGCCGTCTGTCTATGCTCTTGTTATAATAATACTGAAATATTAATCTATTATTAAAGTATTAAGGAGCTCACAAGTAAAAAAAGCCCCCTACTTCCCCTGTCCCCCACCCACACCCCAACAGCCCATCGTCTCACATGCAACCCTTAGTGTTCTGTCCCACTGACCCCACAATACCCCCATCCTCTCACATGCACCCCTCAGTGCTCTGTTGCCCCTCCCCACTTCAGTCCCCACAATATCCCCATCCTCTCACAGTAAACCCCCAGTGACCTGTCCACCCTCCCTCACAATACCCCATCCTCTCACATCAACCCCTGTGCGCCAGCCCCCACAATATCCCCATCCTCTCACATTAACCCCCCAGTGCCCTAGCCTCCACAATACCCCATACTCTTACATTCACCCCAGTGCCCTGTACCCCTCCCCCACAATACCCCCATCCTCTCACTGACATTCACTCTCTGTGCCCTGTTGCCCCTCCCCCACTTCAGCCCCACAATACCCCCATCCTCTCACATTAACCCCCCCAGTGCCCTAGCCCCCACAATACCCCATCCTCTCACATTAACCCCCCAGTGCCCTAGCCCCCACAATACCCCCATCCTCTTACATTCACCCCAGTGCCCTGTACCCCTCCCCCACTGTACCCCCATCCTCTCACATTAACCCCCCATGCCCTAGCCCCCACAATACCCCATCCTCTCACATTACCCCCCAGTGCCCTAGCCCCACAATACCCCATCCTCTTACATTCACCCCAGTGCCCTGTATCCCCTCCCCCACAGTACCCCCATCCTCTCACATTCCCCCACAGTGACCATGACATGCCCAATCTGAATAAATTCCATCCCCTCTTACCATGAAGCTTGCAGGCAGTGATTGAGGCAGGAGCAGGAAGTGTCCAGTGTCTGCACTCTGCACACAGAGGGCACTAGGACCCAGTGTGGCTGAGACAACCAGAGCCTGCAGGGCAGAAAGTGAAACTACAGCTGCTGCAGCCAGGAAGGAAGAAGCTCCTCTGGTGAGACATCAGCTCTGTGCACTGCGCACACAGACAAGCTCTGCAATCTGTGGCAGAGGGAGTGAGCATTGTGCTGTTCTCTCCGCTCTCTTTCATTGTGTGCCCCTGCTTCTAGTGAGGGGCAGCTGCCCCCCTCTGCCCCACGGTGGGTACGCTCATGTCTGCAAACAGTTTGTATGTTCTACCCGTGTTTGCGAGGTTTTACTCCCAGTAATTATTATTCTACCCACACTACAAAGACATACAGATAGTACATTTAGATTGTGAGTCCCAATGATGATAGTGCAAGTAATGTCTGTAAAGCGAATGTTGAATTATTGGCGCTATATAAGTGATAAAACCCCCCAAAAAATTGAAAGAGATGCTCAGCCACACTCAGGTGACACACATATAGGTTTTGTACATTACTATTGTCAGAAAAATGTAAGGATAGTAACATGGGTAGTTGACTTAAAGACAGTGGAGGACTGCCGGTATCGGAGGCCTACTGCTACAGGCAACACACATGAAGGAGACCCAACGTGGAATCTACACATTTACAAAAATTAGTGTCAGAAACTAACAAAGTGGATCAATTTTACCTCAGTAGAAATAGTATAATAGGAACCGACAGGTCTTCCACTACACCCAACCCAGCAGATGGACATGCAAGCAGGACTGTTCACATTTCCACAAATTATTAACATCTCCAGCAGCAACAGCAGGCACTTAAGCCCCACTAAAGATATCAGAGACTGCAATTACACAAAAACAGTGAAGCACAGTAAAAACTACAACACCCAGTAACAGAATTTGTCAGTTGTCTTTGGATAAGACGTCACATTAGTCGTTCACTAGCGCTTTCAGAAACATTAACACCTACCCCACATACACCTTGAATACAAAGCCTAATCCCACTTCCTCCACGACCTCGCTTTTCCCCAGTCATGTTGCTCAGATAGTGTGCTAGGAGCACACTATTAGCAACTAAAATTAGATTTTTTACTCTGCACAACCTCTGCACACAGCTGAATTTCAGCTGCACAAAATTAGAAAGTGAAATATGCGTGATTAATCTCATTACTCAAAGGAGAAAGAATTGTTTCAGTGCCGATGAGGCCTGTATGACAAAGATCTGCTCCAAAAAATTTCAAAGTGAGATGTCCCCTACTGTATGACATTAGTAACACATTTTTTTGTTTTTTTTGGTGTGGATGAGGCCTGTATAACATTGACTAGATGCTCCAAACAATTTCAAAGTAACATGTCCCCTACTGTATGACGTTAGTAACAGAAGAATTTTTGGGGGCCTGTCGATAAGGCCTGTATAGCATTGACTAGATGCTACAAAAAATTTCAAAGTAACATGTCCCACTTATGCGTTAGTACGATTTTTGGACGTCGATAGCCTGTATAAATACAGATCCCAAAAATTTAAACGAGATTTCTTGTATTCGTTACACATAAAAATATTTGTGTGGATGAGGCCTGTATAATCTAGAAGATTGTCCATGGCGCTGGAACGCCATCTTTCCTACAGTTGCTGCTGGTAAAGTGCAGGTTTGCTGGAGAAATATAGCCCACGTGTCATTACTTGAACTGATCAGGAAAAGGGCCATGACAACGGTGAGAATGGGAACGTACAACAGGATCAATAACAGGATGGCTATGGGAAGTATGAGATCCAGGATACAGCCTACAACTATTACTCATCTACCCAACACCAATTACCAGAGAGCGCTTGATGCTCTTGATGCTCTTCAGAAGATAGATGTAACAGATGCGCTTCTCAAGCTATGTAGAAAAGATACCCATGAGAAATTGGATGCAAAGCTGCACATAATCTAGAAGATAGGCTCAAAACTCAGATCTCGGCTGCTGTTTACGTTTGTAAAAAAAAAAATATATAATATTTTTAATGTGCAACAGCTCTGCACACAGAACAATTTCAACTCCACTAAATGAAAAGGTTGGATATACTGGGCTGTATCACGTTTATCAACAGAAAAAAAAATATTTTAATGTGCTTGAGGTCTGCAGACAGCTTCATATCAACCCCCGCCACTAACATGACATAACATGAGATAACGGAGGGGCTGTATCACATTCAGCAACAGAAAATATTCTAATCTTTTTAATGTGTGTGTAATGTATGTAGTACAGTTCATATAGCGTCTTGTGCTTGGGTGCGATGAAAATACATGAGACACAGGTTTGATATAGAAAGTCTTGTATTACTTCATACAAGTTGGCCAAAAATAGTCACACAGTTTGCAGACACAGAAGCAGGAGACACAGCAGGCCAGAGTAATCTAAGCTCAGCAATCACTCTCCACAACAGGTTCAGGATCTTCTTCTCTGTTACCGTAAGTCCATGCAAACGTGGGTCTTTCAAAGAGCAGGGTTCAGAGTCCACAAGTGCTTCAGAGTTCCTCAGTAGGAATAGCTGGAGTACAAGGTCCAAGGCTTTAGGAGTCAGGTCACAGGTTCACTGCAGGCTAGATTCTGAAGCACTGATTGCTCAGCTGTGGCTGCTTAAGAAGCAAAAGGAGAGAATCAGGGCGGGAACATGCAAGCTGGAAACTCCATTTTGACTGAGGGCAAGATAGCTGCAGCAAGACAGAAAGTAAAATGGCTGACGAACAAACTGAGTTTCAGGAACATGTACACAGAACCTTAAATTACTCCCCCCTTAGGGACAACCTCCGGATGACCTCAGGCCAGGCTTGTGTGGGTACCTCTGATGAAACTGACGGAGCAAGCGAGGAGCATTAACGTTATTGACTGGTTCCCATGAGTTGTCCTCCACTGGGTAGCCCTGCCATTTAATCAGATATTGTAACTGATTTCTATACAACCTGGAATCTAAAATCCTTTCCACCACAAATTCTTCCTGACCATCGACTAGCACTGGGTCAGGGCAAGGAGAAGAACGTCCAGGAAACGTATTGGGTGTCGCAGCCTTTAGTAGGGATACATGAAAGACAGGGTGAATTCTCATAGTTCTGGGCAGTTGAAGACGACAAGCAACGGCACTTATAATTTTACTGATTTTATAGGGTCCAATGTACTTATGTCCCAACTTAGACGATGGAATCCTTAACTTAAGATTTCTGGTTGACAGCCAGACCAAGTCTCCTACCTTGAAAGCTGGTGCAGGTTTACGAAATTTATCTGCTGCTTTCTTGTACCTTTCCTGAGCCGATTCCAGATTCTCCTTTAGAAGATCCATATTCTTCTGTAAATACGTGATTCTTTCAGCCACTGCTGGTAAAGGCGTTTCTATGGGAAATCGTGGTAGAATGTTAGGATGATAACCTAGATTAGAGTAAAAAGGAGACTGCTTAGTGGAGGCGCTCTGAGAGTTGTTATACGAGAACTCAGCTAATGGAAGTAGATCCACCCAATCATCCTGTAGGTGGCAGATAAAGCAGCGGAGATACTGCTCCAGGGTTTGATTGGTTCGTTCGGTCTGTCCATTAGTCTGGGGATGAAAAGTAGAAGAAAGTTTACTTTAATGTCCAATGCTGCACAGAAATTTTGCCAAAACCTAGAAGTGAATTGCACCCCTCGATCCGAAATAACCTCATCCGGTACTCCATGTAAGCGAAACACATCTTTAATCATCAAATCTGATGTCTGTTTTGCAGTGGGTAAGCCGACACAAGGGATAAAATGAGCTACCTTTGTTAGACGGTCAACCACACTAGAATGGTGTTCTTCCCTTGAGAGGTTGGTAACTCCACAATGAAGTCCATAGAAATGGATCCCCACAGGCGGGACGGGGTGGGAAGAGGTTGCAACAGACCAGTTGGTGAGGAGCGAGGTGTTTTGCATCTTGCACAGACTTCACATGAAGTGACATAGTTTAAAACATCCTTCCTGCAAGTGGGCCACCAAAAGAAACGAGAGAGAAATTCCTGTGTCTTTAGAATTCCTCTATGCCCAGCTATCTTGGAATCGTGAATGAGTTGCAATACTCTCAATCTGACTGTTTCAGGAATATACAGGCGTTGTCCCTGAATCCACACACCATTCTTAAAGACAAGACTTACGTCCCTTGGGGGTTGTGCCAAAAAGGAATCCGCATGGTATGCTTCCTTGATGTCCTTAAGTAGGTCTTGATTATGAATTACTCCTAGGAATCTAGAGTCAGGAAGAATAGTCTTAGGAGGAGTAATTGGACGTGTCTCTGCTGAGTAAATCCTAGAGAGTGCATCAGCCTTTCCATTGCGCGATCCTGGTCTATAAGAAATGATAAAATTAAATTGGTTTAAGAAAAGATTCCAGCGAGCCTGGCGAGGAGTCAGGCACTTAGCCGACCTGATAAACTCAAGGTTACGATGGTCTGTCAGGACGACTATTTGCTGTGCAGCTCCCTGAAGAAGGTGTCTCCATTCTTTGAAGGCGGCAATAATGGCCAACAACTCTCTATTGCCCACATCGTAGTTCCTCTCAGCCGAAGACAACTGCTGGGAAAAGAAGGCACAGGGATGCAAGACATTCTTCTCACCTGTTCTCTGAGAGAGTATAGCTCCAACGGCACAGTCTGAAGCATCCACCTCTATTATGAAGGCAAGCTCGGGGTTGGGATGTACTAGGATAGGTGCAGTGGTAAATTTATCTTTTAGACGGGAAAATGCTTCCTGGGCTTGGGGAGTCCAGGAGAACCTAGACTCTTTCCGGGTAAGTTGGGTGATAGGTGACACTACCTCAGAGAAATTTCTAATGAAACGTCTATAGAAGTTGGCAAACCCGATGAAGCGCTGTACCTCCTTCACATTTCTAGGACTTGGCCAATCCTTGATGGCTTGGGTTTTGCTTCCATCCATACTAATTCCTTGTGTAGACAGTACATACCCCAGAAATTGAATTTCGGTCCTATGGAATTCACACTTTTCAAGTTTGATGTAAAGATGATTTTGTCTTAGACGTTCCAAGACCATTCTCACATGTCCATGATGTTCCTCTGTGGAGTTAGAAAAAATTAGAATATCATCCAAATAAATTACCACGAATGTATCTAGAAGATCCCTGAAGATGTCATTCACCAAGTGTTGGAAAGTGGCTGGGGCGGTACTCAGACCAAAAGGCATAACTAGATATTCAAAGTGTCCATAGCGTGACCTGAATGCAGTCTTCCATTCATCCCCAGGTCTAATACGGACTAAGTTATAGGCCCCACGAAGATCTAGTTTAGAGAAAATTTTGGCATGTCGCACTCTCTCCAATAACTCAGGGATTAAAGGCAATGGATAACGGTTTCTAATAGTAACCTTATTGAGTTCCCTATAGTCTACGCATGGTCTCAGAGATCCATCTTTCTTCTTTACAAAGAAGATGGGTGCACCTGCAGGAGATGAAGAGGGGCGTATGAAGCCCTTGGCTAGATTTTCGTCTATGTAATCCTTTAAAGCCTTTAGCTCGGGCCCTGCCAGGGGGTAGGTCTTACCAAAAGGTATCTCTGCTCCAGGCAATAATTCAATTGGACAATCATATGGACGGTGAGGAGGAAGCTGGTCAGCGTTCTTCTTGTCACATAAATCCACATAGTCCTGGTATGCAGCTGGTAGTTCAGGGACTGCCATGGTTCCTTTAGGAACAGAGCAAGCTGAAACTTTTGGACTCATCTGTTTCTCTGGAAAGTGTAATTCCTTGGTCTCCCAGTTAATGGTAGGATTCTGAGCCTGCAGCCATGGTAGCCCTAGAATAATGGGAAAGTGGGGAGAAGAGATAAGCATAAAGGACAGTTTCTCTTGATGATCTTTACCCATAAGTACCCTCAAAGGCTCTGTTTCCTGATTCACTGGTCCAGAGGTCAGCAGGGAGCCATCCACAGTTTCCATCTGTACTGGAGTAGCCTTCTTCACTGAACGTATCCCCTGTTTCAGAGCAAAGGAGACATCCATAAAATTTCCACTTGCCCCTGAGTCGATCATAGCAGAGCTAGACACCCAAGCTGAGTCAACCCAGAGTTTGATGGAAAGAAAGCAATGAGAATTGTTTTTTCTTACAACTCAGCTGGGACACCGCTGAGGAAACTTGAAAAATGGCAGCGTTTACACAGTCAACGTCCTCAGAGGTAACGGAGTTTAAGTCTGAGAAATCAAGATCTGTTGCTGCAGATCTCTCTGGAGCCTGAGGCTCGGACCTGACAGATCCCTCTCGCAACACTCACAATGAATGAGTGCTGCAGTAGTCTTACGAGAACGGCTGGGGCAATTTATAATGAAGTGCCCTGACTTACCACAATAGAAACATAGATTCTCCTTAAAACGATGTTCCTTGTTCTTGCGTGCATCACTAACCCGTCGTTGTAAAGAGTCTACCTGCATGGGTTCAGGTTCAGGTTCCCGTGTAATCCTACTCAAAGGTTCCTTAGCTGGAGAGGAAGGTAGGAAAAGGTTAGTGCGATTGCTTTCGAACCATCTCTCTTGCCTGCGTTCAGTCAGACGAGTATCAATACGGATGCAGTAGTTAATAAAGTCACCTAACGCAGTGGGAGGGTCGGCACGAGCAAGTTCATCCTTAATCAGTGGAGATAACCCCTTTCGAAAAATAGATTTTTTGGCGGAACTGTCCCAGGTGGTATCAAGGGCCCATCTCCTGAAATCCAAGGCATATTCAGCTACCGAGTGCTTACCTTGGCGCAAAGCTAACATGGCTGCTTCAGCTGTTGCACCTCGATTGGGGTCATCAAACACCTGCCCCATGGCTGAAATAAAAGCATCAAGGTGATTCAAACAATCATCCTCAGTCTCAATCAGAGGGTTTGCACACATCAAAGCCTTGTTGGTAAGCAACATAATTATAGTAAGCACCTTAGATCGTTCAGTGGGAAATTGTGAAGCATGTGCAGAAAAAAAAAAGATTGCATTGATTAATAAATCCCCTGAATTTCTCACGTTCACCGCCAAAACGAAAAGGGGGCAACTTGGGAATCCCAGAACTCGGGGCTACGGCAGGAGCCTGGACTCGCCCTTCTAGAACCTCAATCCTGGCTCGCAAATCCTGGGCAGTCTGTCCAAACACTTGCAAATTGTGATTAGTGAGGTCCTGTAGGCTTGAAAAACGGGTCTTTATATTCTGCAAATCTGCAAGGATATTATCAGTCACTCCGCAAAGTTCCTTTATGCGGGCCTCCATTTTCCAGATCTTTTAAGACAGGAGTACTGAAATGGTTGTGAGAAGTCACAACCACTGTCATCACAGAAAGTACAACCAGACATCCGATATCCACAGTTACAGCAGACACAGCCTTTCCAGACCCAGCAGACACTAACGTTTTGGCTTCAGAATCTTGTAATGTATGTAGTACAGTTCATATAGCGTCTTGTGCTTGGGTGCGATGAAAATACATGAGACACAGGTTTGATATAGAAAGTCTTGTATTACTTCATACAAGTTGGCCAAAAATAGTCACACAGTTTGCAGACACAGAAGCAGGAGACACAGCAGGCCAGAGTAATCTAAGCTCAGCAATCACTCTCCACAACAGGTTCAGGATCTTCTTCTCTGTTACCGTAAGTCCATGCAAACGTGGGTCTTTCAAAGAGCAGGGTTCAGAGTCCACAAGTGCTTCAGAGTTCCTCAGTAGGAATAGCTGGAGTACAAGGTCCAAGGCTTTAGGAGTCAGGTCACAGGTTCACTGCAGGCTAGATTCTGAAGCACTGATTGCTCAGCTGTGGCTGCTTAAGAAGCAAAAGGAGAGAATCAGGGCGGGAACATGCAAGCTGGAAACTCCATTTTGACTGAGGGCAAGATAGCTGCAGCAAGACAGAAAGTAAAATGGCTGACGAACAAACTGAGTTTCAGGAACATGTACACAGAACCTTACAGTGTGTTAGGTCTGCATACAGGTTCATATCACCACCACAAAATGACAACATGGGATACAGCATGCTGTTTCACATTTAGCAACAGAAAAAAATTATATTTTTTTAATGTGCCTTCGGTCTGCAGACAGTTTCATATCACCACAGCACTAAATGATAAGGTGGGATACAGCAAGCTGTTTCACATTTAGCTAGTGAAAAAGATTAATTAGAATGCTATACTCTTGCATGGAACACAATAGAAGCACTACATAACACACTTATAGGACATGTGCCCTGCTGACTTTGTCTGTGGAACTCAGTAATGGCCAAAAAAAAAACACCGAGGGTGGTTTGCATGTTAATGACCAGGCCAATTTTTACAATTCTGACCACTGTCTCTTTATGAGGTAATAACTCTGGAACGCTTCCATGGATCCTGGTGATTCTGACAACGTTTTCTCATGACATATTGTACTTCTTGCTAGTGGAAAAATTTCTTTGATATGACTTGCGTTTTTTTGTGAAAAAATGTAAATTTGGCAAAAATTTTGAAAATTTCGCAATTTATGTCACATAAAATACTTAATAAGTGACATTTCCCACATGTTTACTTTACATCAGCACAATTTTGGAGCCAAACTTTTTTTTTGTTAGGAATTTATAAGGGTTAAAAGTTAAACAGCGATTTCTCATTTTTACAACATTTTTTTTAGGAACCACATCACATTTGAAGTCAATTTGAGGGGTCTATATGATAGAAAATACCCAAAAGTGACACCATTCTAAAAACTGCACCCCTGAAGGTGCTCAAAACCACATTCAAGAAGTTTATTAACCCTTCAGGTGCTTCACAGGAATTTTTGGAATGTTTAAAAAAAATGAACATTTAACTTTTTTTCACAAAAAATTTAATTCAGATCCAATTTTTTTTATCTGCATGCTATAGAAACTGTCAGCACTGCAGTTTCTGTACAATGACCTGAGAGACTTCCTGACATGCGCTGTGCATGACAGGCAGTTTCTCAGCTCTGGAGACCCGGATGTCGTCATGCCGACATCGGGTCTCCATGGCAGTGATCGAGACCCCGCGTCACGCCGCGGGGTCTCTGATCCATTTGCAGAGGGGCTGTCAGCCCCACTGCCTGCTCCTGGAATGCTGCGATCGTGTTTGATCACAGAATTTCAGAGGTTAAGCTGCCGGGAGTGGTCTGTGACCGCTCCTGGACCCCCCCATGAGCGCGGCCGATCGAGATGACGTACTATTCCGTCCATGGGAAGTAAGTTCCAGGTTACATGGACGGAATAATACATCTGATGTCATAAAAGGGTAAACAGCCACACTGGACACTAGCTAGCTACACTATCTGACTGATATACAACCACCTAGCTAACTAGCTAAAATGTGGGTACAGCAGGTTGTTTCACATTAAGCTAGTGAAAAAATATTAATTAGAATGCTATACTTGTGCATGGAGAACAATAGAAGCAGTGTACAACACACTTGTAGGACATGTGCACTTCTGGCTTTCTTTGTGGACCTCAGTAATGGCCAAAAAAGAAAAAAAAGTGCTGGAAGGTAAATTTAGCAGCCACACTGGACACTAGCTAGCTACACTATCTGACTGATAAACAACTGACTAAATAACTAGCTAAAATTTTGCTGTTAACAGTGCCAGCGTCAGGAGCAGCCTCTCTGCGCTGTTACAGTATCAAAATGACGCTAAAACAAGATGTCCGCTATTTATATGGAGAGGGACATGCAATTTCAACAGCCAATGACGCAAGCAATGACTGTCTACAAGAATGCAGCGCTCTGCAAACCCCCTCCCCTCATCAAACACATGCCCCACGCTCATGATACACCACCATTATCATTGCTAAAGTGATGAAAATACTTTTGTGGCAATGCAAATATTTTTTGCCACTTTTACCGAATGTTACTGATTTTTCCTGTATTTTATAAAATTTTGCTCTTGTTTCCGATCACAAATCTGAATGTGACATATTCGTGCCGAATTTATGTTTGGCGATCGATTTCGGAACAAATTCGCTCATGACTACTTACAAATACTGGTGTAAAATACTGACTGCTTGAACCTGGACTTAGGATTTATTGCTTTTTTTTTACCCCTTCCAAACCTCATAATTCAACAAAATGGCAATTTGAATCCCCAAAATTTGGATTAGCTAATTTAATATTTGCTTGCTGAGTTTAATAATGGATCACAGACTAGTAGCACACCTTAGCTCTTACTTATTTCACAACACCGATTTTCGTAAATACCCAGAACATGATTCTAATTAGTATCTCAACTTTATTTGTATTGAGAAAATGTGTGGCTTAATGTGAACCAGATTCAAATATTTCACACAAAGTGCAATGCATTCCCCATCTATTACTGCTGGAATCTCGCACAACATATTTCATATCTATCAAATCTCAGCATTTTGCTTTTTCACAGTGTTTGACTCCATAGCAATAGTAATGGAAATAAGTATGAGGAATCTGACAGAGAAGTGTTGTAGAAACGGTCCAAGAATGTTTTTTGCTGCCAGCCACATTATCTCTCTCCATTTTGATGATTAATATTTTAGGGCAAAATCTACAAAGGTGTGATATCAGCTCCTGTATGCTGCCATACTTCATATACTCTGATAATATCTTACAATAACAAACAGGAAACATGTTGCATATTTCTCTATGATTTAGTGGCCACTATATGAAGACTTGCAGATGTACTGTGGATTTAAAAAGTAAAAATAAAGCTAGCTGATAATGAACTAATACAATTTCTCTTATTTTATTATTTGTATCGTAGTTAAACCACCAACAGATTGCTACAGAGTCGCTTTGCAAGAAATCTTTGAGCTGGACATTACATTTATACAGCTTCCCATGGTTGGGTGTCCACAATTGGGCCCCGATCCTGCTCAGCCCTTATTCACTTTGAGGTCAATTTTCATTCATGGTAAGGTATTAATACTAGCCGTTAAGACCGTCCTGACTGGGTACACCTTGGTGTCGGTGGGATTGCTTTTTTTTAATTAAAAATAGTGTTTACTAAGTACCCTATGTTATTTATATGCACTATTGCTGTCACAAGTGTGTCACGTCGTCCTGGGCGATCTGGGGTTAGAAGATCACTGTGTACTGTGAATTGCAGATCTTTCATTTAGTCTGTGTGTTTGTGTCCCATATTAAATGGATTTGGTTTCCTTTGGTGTTGAAGAGGTTAACGACTCTTTCTATGCTGGTCAGAAACTTGCAGCTCCATTTTCAGATGCTTATGATCTGGTCATTACCTCTCCCTAAAACCTGGCCAGACCATCTTTGTCTTGCCAGTGAAAGCTTTGCTTCATTGCTCCTTGGAGACGCTGTGCTGAATTGGAGATCGTTGTTGATCCTGGAGATTGTTTCATGCGGTTTGTGGGTGTTTGCTTTCCTCATTGTCCTATTCTCATTTGGTTGGTACATTCCTATCCTTCCCTTTATACCTCTTTATCTTTGTTGAGTGTTTGTATGTTTATTGCTTTCTTTTATCCTTGTTTTAACTTTGTGTCGATGACTACCCATTCCTGCTAATACATGTGGGGACAAATGACACCGCTAGAAACGACCTGGAAACCATCTGCAGTGACTTTGAAAACTTAGGTAAGAAAGTGAAAGAACTGGGAGCGCAGGTGGTCTTCTCTTCCATCCTCCCAGTGGATGGCCATGGAACAAGGAGGTGGAATAAGATTCTGCAGGTGAACAACTGGCTACGTCGATGGTGCCGTCAGCAACGATTTGGATTTCTGGATCACGGAGTGAATTACCTATACGATGGACTACTTGCTAGAGATGGGGTGCACCTTACGAAGACTGGAAAACATGTATTTGGAAGTCGCCTTGCTACACTCATCAGGAGAGCTTTAAACTAGAACAATGTGGGAAGGGAAGCAAAACGCCAGCAAAAGCCATACACTTGACAAATACTATTGAGATTTCTGCTATTAGAAGAGAAGGGGAAGAACAAAGACAAAAAAATTTACATAATAAAAATATTGAAGGAAGAGAAACCAATCACAAACTAAAGTATTTCTATACGAATACACAAAGCATGGGCAACAAACTAGGAGAACTGGAGCTACTAACGCAGGAGAAGAAATATGATGTCATTGGAATCACTGAGACTTGGTGGGACGATACACATGATTGGAATACAAGGCTAGAAGGATACAACTTATTTGCAAGAAACAGACTTGATAAACGAGGAGGAGGTGTTGCATTGTATGTTAGAAAAGCGTATATCTGCACAGAGATTGACGCTTCAGAGACTGGGAGTTCTGTGGAAACTATTTGGGTAAGAATACATAAGAATACAAGGACAGAACAATGGAAAGGACACCATTGTAGGCATTTACTACAGGCCGCCTGTGCAAGCTGAAGATATGGATGAACTCTTTATGCATCAAATGGCCAAGTTCTCAAAAAAATATGACATAGTGGTCATGGGAGATTTCAACTATCCAGACATTTGTTGGGAATCTCTCTCAGGCAAAACTAACAGGTCCAGGAAATTCTTATCCTCTCTTGCTGACAACTTTATCTTACCAAAATGTAATGGAGAAAGAAAGGGGATCTGCTACCTTGAATCAAAATCCTCATAAAACAGGAGGAATGGTGGAGGAGTAAGAGTGGCTGGACTCAGGAGTAGGCCCAAAGCTATTTTCAGAATTTTGGATACAAGGAGGAAGACTGTGAGACTCCAGACGTCAAGGTTAGATTCAGAAAGGCAGATTAAGGAACTCAGAAAGAAATTGAGGAATCCAATGGCTGGAATCTTAAGGACAAAAATGTCCAGAAGGATGAAAATCTGAAAAATGAATCTCAAAGCAACAATCGTTAACAATCCGAAAGAGGGAAGAATGGGAAGCATTTAAGGAAACCAGGATGGATGAACATAGAACTTAAACAATGCTAAAAGGAAGAAAGAAATGTTTATCAAATGGAAAGAGGGAGGCATATCTAAAGAAGAATATAATGCCGTCTGCAGAACTCAGGGCACAAATCAGATTATCTAAAGCTGACATGAATTAGGCTTGCAAGTGACGTCAAAAGCAACAAAAAAGGATTTTGGGATACGTGAAAAGTAAAGAAAAGTCAAAGATGCTATAGGATTTTACAGGATGAAAATGATGAAATGGTAAGTCAGGATGTTGAGAAGGCTGAACTTTTAAATTCTATTTTGCATCTGTTTTCTCTCAGAAAGGAAATGTAACATCAACTGATCTTCATGTCCTATTAAAGGAAAGAAGAATCCAGGATATCTTAAACAGAAAGACAGTGAGGAAACACTTAGCTAACAAATGAATTTCAAGTCTCCAGGTCCAGATGAATTACACCCCAGGGTACTGAAGGAGATAGCAGAAGAAATTCTTGAACCACTGTCCATAATCTTTGAAACTTCTTGGAGAACAGGAGAAGTCCCAGAAGACTGGAGAAGAGCAAATGTTGTTCCTATCTTCAAAAAGGGGAAGAAGGTGGACCCAGGGAACTACAGGCCGGTGAGTCTGACTTCTATACCAGGAAAGATCTTTGAACAAATTATTAAAGAACATGTATGCAAGTACCTGGATAAGAATGAAGTGATTAAACAGAGTCAGCATGGGTTTGTAACTAATAAGTCATGTCAGACTAACTTAATTTCCTTCTATGACAGAATCACTGACTGGGTGGATCAGGGAAATGCTGTAGATATAGTATATCTTGACTTCAGCAAAGCATTTGACAAAGTATCTCACACAATCCTTATTGAAAAAATGACTAAGTATGGAATGGACAAGGCAACTGTTAGGTGGATTCATAACTGGCTTAGTGATCAGACCCAAAGAGTGGTTGTAAATGGCTGCACATCCAGTTGGAAGAATGTCTCAAGTGGGGTACCACAAGGCTCTGTTTTGGGCCCTGTATTGTTCAACATCTTTATCAATGATTTAGATGAAGGAATTGAGGGTAAACTGATCAAATTTGCTGATGACACAAAGCTAGGAGGGGTAGCTAATACTAGAGAAGAGAGAGAGAGGATTCAAAAAGATATACATAAACTGGAGCAGTGGGCAGCAACTAACAGAATGGATTTTAACAGGGAAAAATGCAAAGTACTACATCTGGGCAATAAAAATGAAAAAAGCATATACAAAATGGGAGGAATAGGGCTAAGTAACAGCACATGTGAAAAAGACTTGGGTATACTAATTGATCACAGACTTAACATGAGTCAACAGTGTGATGCAGCAGCAAAAAAGGCAAATGCAATTCTAGGATGTATCAACAGAAGCATACAGTCTAGATCACGTGAGGTCATTATTGCCCTCTACTCCTCTTTGGTCAGACCTCATCTGGAATACTATGTCCAGTTTTGGGCACCACATTTTAAAAAAGACATCAACAAACTGGAGCAAGTTCAGAGAAGAGCCACCAGAATGGTGACCGGTCTGCAAACCATGTATTGTAAAGAAACGTATGCACAGCCAATAAGAAGGTGCAAGAGTAGGTGCCCAAACCGTATGAATATCAGCACGTGCCATTTATCTAGTATAAGCGTATGTTATTTTACCCCTCGTTTTTCACAGTGTCTCTATGAAAAATCTAACTTGATGCGTCCATATCGTTCAAACCTAACTAACAGGGGTATGTGTTCCTTGTATTTCTATGCACAAAGACCTCCTATGTCTCTCCTCTATTAAGACTCTCTGCATTTTATTTCTATAAAGTCTGTTCACCAAGATAATTTTGGAATCTTGCTATATAGCAGGTTTTTTCCATATATTATGTATATACTTATTTTCCAGTTGTTTTTTCAGTTTTTTAAAAAAAACCTTTTTTTAGAAAAACTTTTATTTTTATTTTTTATTTTTCATTATTTATTTTATTACAGTAGCTGATGAAGGTCGTGTACACCGAAACGTCCCCCTGTACATTGCTGTTTACTTTGGACCACAATAAAATCTTCTCTTCTTGTTCACCACATTAAGTTGAGTGCAGAGTTTCTTTTCTCTTCCTACGGTTTGGGCACCTACTCTTGCACCTTCTTATTGGCTGTGCATACTTTCTTTACAATACGTGTTTCCCCTTACGTATAGCACGCTTCTTCTGGATATGTCTTTATCATCTTTAACGTTCTCCTATAACGCAGATGAGACCTCAAATATCTTGGCACAGACTAATTTCTCCTGTGAATTCCTAAAAGCACCCCCCAGGGAATCCCGGGGCAGGGATCTCGAACGTGAACTTCGACACCATACGAATCTCGAACTTCACTGCGCCACGTTAACTGAATACTTACGGGTACAGCGTATCCCACGGGTCTCAGGGTACCACTTCGGCCCACTCTCTTTGGTGATTCACCTGAATTTTGTACCAAATATGAGCAAATCCTCAATAAGTGTTCTTTTGACTTAATGGTTTTAACTGTAGAGCATCTACAGAAGGCCATCAACACCAGTGCGGATCGTGTCAAATCTATCGAGGCACAACTCACCACCACCGGGACACCTGAGGAACTGTCTGCTCTTAGGAACCAAATTAAAACCAACATCGATTCACACAAGAGAGACACTGAGAGTCGCAAAAGAAATAAATTTATTCGGGACCAAGAGGATTACGAACATAATCGTGTCTACAGATGGCGAGGGAATCCTTCAACCTGGCGGGCTCCCCCACGATCAGGCTACCGTTCCACGTCAGATCCATTCACCTCCGGCTCAGAACAAGAACACCCTGGTACCTCTACAGCTCCTTTTTTAGGTCAAAGACGGAGACCAAGACGAAGAGGACCAGGCGCGGGCATGGACTTAAGAAACCAACTTCCAATACGGACAACCAGGTCACAGGTATGTGCCCATTGGTAGTTAACATTTCCAACAGGACATTGGGCATTGCAGAACTCAATGTGCTTCAAAAAGGCTTGTCCTTTTGCCCCTCCTATAGGTATAAGACTTTTGACCTCGAAATGGATCTCCAGCGCTTCTTTCGCTCTTTAAGACTAAAAGTGTATTTTTCCAACCAACAGCTATCTCGTGTCCCAGATAATGCTTCCGATCATGACTCACTCTCCATTGCACACCTTGGCCTTAGGACAAAAAGTCATTTCAGACCACCATCAGGGTCCAGTGCCCTCGAAACCTTTATAGGTTTTGTACAATCCTCCTTCAATGACGTCAAACGTGACATGGAACAAGGCAAATTGTTCTATCCCCCAAATCTCAAGGTAATAGAGTTTCAGGCTCTTAGATCTTTGAAGGAGGATCATAACATCATTATTAAATCTGCAGACAAGGGTGGAGCAATTGTCGTCATGAATCGCTCTGATTATCTATCAGAGGCCCTTAGACAACTCGGGACACTAGCATATATGTCAAGTTATCACATGATCCCACAGGCCGTACCAGGTCCACCATCTCCAATACTCTTAATCGACATCTGGAGCAAGGCACCTTAGACAACAAGACCCATGACTTTCTGATTAAAAATCACCCGGTTGTCCCAGTCTTCTACACTCTCCCCAAGATCCACAAGGATCTTCAACACCCTCCAGGGAGACCCATTGTCGCGTCTACTGAGTCTATCCTCTCTCCTCTCTCCATTTATTTGGAGAAAATACTAACCCCCCTGATCATGTCTTCGAAATCCTTTCTACTCGACACTAATGCCTTCCTCCAGGTCATTAAAGATATTCAGCAGGTTCCTACGACTTGCATATTGGTTACATTCGATGTCAAAGACCTGTACACCTCAATTCCTCATGAGGAAGGTATACAGTCTGTCAAAAGACTATTACTAAAAAGCAACTTCACGTCATCACAAATAGAGCTATGTGTGGACTTACTAACTCTAGTACTCACTTGTAACTACTTCATGTTTCAGGACGATTTTTACTTACAGATTCGCGGGACCGCGATGGGCTCGAACGTGGCACCCCCATACGCAAATTGTTATATGGCTGATTTTGAGGAATCCGTCCTCTACCTCCATCCTCTGTTCCAAGAAAATGTCATCACCTGGAGACGGTACATAGATGACATTTTCTGCATATGGGGCGGCACGTTCGAGTCCCTATCATCCTTCCATCAGATACTTAACCACTCCTGGCCTGGTCTTCAATTCACGGTCACATCCGTATGGATAGGATTAACTTTTTGGACACTATGGTCATGAAAGATGTTAATGGTAAATTATCCACGGATCTCTATACTAAACCTACCGACCGCAATAGTCTCCTGCATTTTGACAGCTTCCACCCCACACCTATAAAGCGGTCTATTCCCAAATCCCAATTCCACCGGGTAAAACGCATTGTGTCTGATGAGGTTACCCGCAATATTCGATTGAATGAGATTAACTCTAAATTCAGAGACAGGGGGTACCCACAACAGGTTCTTGACTCGTCCGCATCTGATACATCTTTTTCTCTACCAAAATCAGACAATAGAGTGGCCTTTGTGCATTCTTTCCATCCATTTGCATATCTAATACACAAGTCTATACGCCGACATTGGCCCCTTCTCTCCAGGGCACATCCACAAATTTCGGAGTTTCAAAAACCCTTTTTACCATGTTTTCGACGGGCACCTAATCTCAGAGATTCCCTTGTTAGAGCTGATTTTGGACCTACCAAAACTAGGACACAACAACGTTTCCTACAACACCCAAAAAACGGCACTTTCCCTTGCCTGAGCTGTACCCAATGCAATAATGTACAGAAGGGAAGCACTATACGACATCCTTATACCGGTAGGTCCTTTGACATTAGAGGTTTCTTTACCTGTAACACCTCTTACGCTGTATACGTCATAAAATGTCCTTGTGGACTGTTATATGTCGGGGAGACGACACAATCGGTTAAAGACCGAATATCAAAACACAAGTCCACCATACGGTGTAAAAACTTAATGCTTCCAGTCCCTCACCATTTTGTGACACATGGTCATAACATTGCACAGCTCAAGTTCCAGGTTCTCAACATGTGCCTCAACCCAGGAGAGGGGGTGACCGAATTACATTGTTGAAACGGCGAGAGGCCTTTTGGATACACACCTTGGACACATTAACCCCGAAAGGTCTTAACAAGGATTATGATTTACTCGCTTTCATATAAATTCATATTTCAATAATATGTAACAAACCAGTCTGCTATCTTTACCATGTTTTTTATATATTCCCATTCATTCTAATGTTATGTCTGCCTCATCATGTGATTACAAGGTTCCATTTATTCCTATGTAATATCTGTCTTAATATTATAGGGCTCGCTATATATTCCCTACATTGTATATATGTATACTAATTTTTCGCCTCTTTCATCTCAGAGCCGGTTGTACTGAATTTGGCATCTGTTTGGGCATAAGCACTATCAGTCTGCTATCTTTACCATATATTCCCATTCATTCTAATGTTATGTCTGCCTCATCATGTGATTACAAGGTTCCATTTATTTCTATGTTATATCTGTCTTAATATTATAGGGCTCGCTATATATTCCCTACATTATATATGTATACTAATTTTTCGCCTCTTTCATCTCAGAGCCGGTTGTACTGAATTTGGCATCTGTTTGGGCACAAGCACTATCTGGATGGACACTCCTTATGACGGACTTTCTACACAGCCCTTAGCCACTCCTCCGAATGTCCCTCCATTCACCAGTACCGCCCAGCACACCGTGGAACGCACTTGTCAACATCAGTGGAACGCACGGCCATGCGTTTCCGCCCACGTCACCTCCTAGCCTAGCACACCCCTTTCTTCCTATTGGCTGCACATAGTCACGAGCCCTCTCCGCACTTCCTATAACTTACAGGAAGTGGCCGGCTAGTGTCGGCGTGTAACGAGCGGTGGATACCGCGTTCTGACTGCCGAGACTGACGCCGCTCTCCTTACAGGTTTGTTACCTATGGGATCTCCCCTTTCTCACTACTTAGCTCCCAATTTGTCCACACCACTGATTGCATCCTTATGTCGCACAGGTATTACACTTTATCTGGACTCCTAACAATTATGCATGGATTCTCCATGCTGATCTCTGGTAGGCATTACTGTTTATATACTCCACGCACTGTATGAATATCAGCACGTGCCATTTATCTAGTATAAGCGTATGTTATTTTACCCCTCGTTTTTCACAGTGTCTCTATGAAAAATCTAACTTGATGCGTCCATATCGTTCAAACCTAACTAACAGGGGTATGTGTTCCTTGTATTTCTATGCACAAAGACCTCCTATGTCTCTCCTCTATTAAGACTCTCTGCATTTTATTTCTATAAAGTCTGTTCACCAAGATAATTTTGGAATCTTGTTATAAGCAGGTTTTTTCCATATATTATGTATATACTTATTTTCCAGTTATTTTTTCAGTTTTTTAAAAAAAAACCTTTTTTTAGAAAAACTTTTATTTTTATTTTTTATTTTTCATTATTTATTTTATTACAGTAGCTGATGAAGGTCGTGTAGACCGAAACGTCCCCCTGTACATTGCTGTTTACTTTGGATCACAATAAAATCTTCTCTTCTTGTTCACCACATTAAGTTGAGTGCAGAGTTTCTTTTCTCTTCCTTCGGTCTGCAAACCATGTCCTATGAGGAACGGTTGCAGGATTTGGGAATGTTTAGCTTGCAAAAAAGAAGACTGAGAGGAGACTTAATAGCTGTCTACAAATATCTCAAGGGCTGTCACATTGTAGAAGGATCATCTTTATTCTCATTTGCACAAGGAAAGACTAGAAGCAATGGGATGAAACTGAATGGGAGGAGACACAGATTAGATATTAGAAAAAACTTTTTGACAGTTAGGGTGATCAATGAGTGGAACAGGCTGCCACAAGAGGTGGTGAGTTCTCCTTCAATGGAAGTCTTCAAACAGAGGCTGGATAGACATCTGTCTGGGATGATTTAGAGAATCCTGCTTTGAGCAGGGGTTGGACCAGAAGGCCCAGGAGGTCCCTTCCAACTCTACCATTCTATGATTCTATGATTCTATGATCTTTGACAAGCGGGCAGTGAAGCACGCTATGGACAGAGACTTCTGCAGCACTCTCCCCTGCTGCTGCACAGATTATTGGACTAGAGGCTCAGCGTGCAGAACCGGTGACCGTCCGTTGCCGCCAGAAGCTGGATCGTGATTTGATGAGTTTGCTTGAGGACACCGCGTCGGCCGTTGCCGGTACTCCAATCCCCATCATGTATGTGGAGGAGGACCAGAGAAGATTACAATAAGTGAAGTTGAAATAACAGACTGTTGTATTAACCCTTAATTTTCCCTTTTGCTGTTTAATAACTCCCTGAGAGGAGATCATTTTCATCATTTTTATTACCAATTAAATTACATTATTGTTAAGCATTGTTCTGCAATCCCTGCATTTCTGCATTCCTGCACCTGCTTACAGATACAGAAGATTGGCTTAAGAAACCATGGATAAAAGAGATCAGATGAGATGGAGCAGTATCCTGCAAAGGAAAAAATAACCTTTCAAATTAGGTTGGTGTAAAGGGTATAAAGTGCCGCTCCCAACTACATTTTTTTTAATTGTATGAAAGAATGCAATTGTTTATATTATATCCAGGAACTAGATTCTGAATTTCCTCAATGGATAAGATGTCTTCTCCTTTTAGAACATGTAATATACGTAAATCAGTATTGGTATTCAAACTGAGAAACTTATGTCTTGATTGACCTGGGGGGAATTCAGAATTGGAGAAAATGGGAGTCAAAGGGTTTGGACAGCTTGTCGAAGTAGCTCTCTTTCTCAGAGCATCCCAGAATCCCTTCTCTCGATTCAACAAAGGGAAGATATCTCAGGGGGATTGAGAAACTCTCTTGTTCTATCATGATCCATTGTTTAGAGTCAGCATGGAAATGCCAGTCAAAAAGGCGAATTAATAGGAAGGCCTGATGGTATCTTGTCAGGTCTGGGAGGCCTGCTCCTCCCAAAGAAGTGGGGCGAGTGAGGACCTGATACTTAAGGTACTGCCACACTAAACAACATCGCTAACGGGATCGCTAAAAAACGTCACTATTTAGCGATCCCGTTAGCGATGTTGTTGTGTGCGGCATCTACCAGCGACGTGGCCCCTGCTGAGATCCTGCTGTGATCTCGCTCGTCGTTCTCATCGTTCCGGACCCTATTTTTATCGTCGGCGCCCCGCTGGTAAGTATATATCGCTGAGTGTAGCACCTTTTGTTAGCGATTTAGCGGTACTTTTGTACCGCTAAAGTCGTTAAGGAGATCGCTAACCGCGATAGCGTCCTTAACGACATCGCTAAAATAGGTAGCTACTAGCGATATAGAAACAATCCCGCTAGCGATCGCATTAGTATGCGTCGTTATCGTGATCGCTAGCGGGATTGTTTAGTGTGGCAGTACCTTTAATCTGTGTTTTATATTTACCCCACACAAACCTAATCAGTGCGGATCTAAGTGTTTTAAAGAAGCTTGTTGGAGGTACTATTGGGACTGCTTGGAAATAGTATAGAAACCCAGGCAATGTTTCCATTTTAAATGTATTTACTAAGCCGAACCATTAGAAGGGTTTTTTGTCATATGTCACAAGGTCTTTAAGAGTTTGCTGTAAAAGTGTGTGATAATTCAGCGCGTAAAGCATATTGAGATCAGATGGAATAAAAATGGCCAAATATTTAATAGCCTTCGATTGCCATTTAAAGGGAAGTTGTTTTTCCCTGTCTGCACATCTCCTTGTAACAGTGTGATAATTAATACTTCCTTTTTTAGAATAATTAATTTTAAAGTTACTGAGTGCACCAAATTGTTCAAAGTCTCTCAATAAAGATGGAAAAGTAATGTGGGTGTCGTGAGATATATAATAAAAGGTCATTAGAATAGAGGGAAGTCTTATAGTGATTATTACCTATGTATAGATCGGGCACATTAGAGTGACTCTTGATAGTCGTTGCCAGATGCTCCAAAATTATTACATATATTAACGAGAAAAGTGGGCATCCCTGTCAAGTCTCGTTGCGTATTGTTATTGGAGTAGATAAGGAACCGTTTACTTTTATGTGTGCCGAGGGACATGTATATAGAGCTAGAATTTTATTTAAAACCTTGTGACCCAGACCTATTTCTTTGAGTGCCGCCATCATAAAATCCCAATGCACACAGTCAAATCCCTTCTCTGCATCTACCGACAACAAACCCAGTGGCTTTGCTGTCACCACAGCATTAGCTATAAGTAAGGTAGTATTATTGACATTATTCCAAGCTTCCATTCCTATCACAAACCCCACTTGTTCTGAGAGGATAATTGAATTTAGAAATGGAGATAGTCTATTGGCCAACAGTTATAGAGAATATTATAGAGATTGAAATAATACAATCTCATTAACTCTATGATTTCTGTTGGGTTAAATATTTATTTTCCTTTATGTTTGAGATGTGAAGTAAACATTGTTTTATTATGCGGGTGTAGAAGACGAGATAGAAGGCGACTACATTTATCTGAATACTGATATCGAAATCTTTTGAATTGGTTGCGGTATCTTAAAAATTTCTCGATAAGGAGAGTTCTAAGCTCATTCCTACTTTTATTTAACTCAGCTAGAATAACAGGTGAAAGGTTTATTTTATGGTGTGATTCTAGGTAATGTATCTTTTTGAGGAGTTCTAAGATTTTCATGGATTTTTTTTTAAGATGTGAGCCATGCTTTATAGTATCCCCCAAAGTACACATTTTAGTGTCCTCCCACTGAATAGGAAGAGAAGTGCAGTCCAAGGCATGTAGGAGTCAATTGACACCCTGATATCATTTAGACATATTGAATCCTTTATGTATATAGTCATTGAGTCTCCAAATCCATGCACAACCCACCCCATCCGGCAGAGAGATGGATAAGAAAACGGGAGAGTGATCGGACCAAATAAAATTGCTTATAGTTATAGTTATGGATTGCCAGGAAAGGGCATGATGACTAATTAAGAAAAAGTCAACTATAGGAATCGTGTGGGACTGAACTGAAAGTATAGTCCCTACCTTGTGGGTTCATGATATGCCAGACATCTGCCAATCGAAGGCAATGAATTTCTTGCTTCAGAGAGGCTAATTGATTGAGAGGAACAGCACTCCTGCCTGCTGTGGTGTTTACTGCAGGGTTTAAAGACAGGTTAAAATATCCCCCAATTATCAGGATTCCCTCCGCAATTTCAGACGTATTCTTCAAAAAGAACAACAATAATTAGTTTGACCCTGATTGGGTGCATACCAACCAACAATAGAATATATGGTAGATAAGATTTTGAGTTTAACAATAGCATATCTGCCTTCAGAATCTAGACACGTAACAATTATTGAGCGAAACAGAGATTTGTGGAGTGCTATCGATACCCCCCTCGATCGAGACTCGGTGTTGGCGCTGTGAAACCACGTAACGTGGTGATCTTTTCTGTTGGGAATAAGACACGCTTTAAAGTGCATTGCTTGGAGAAACAGGATCTGAGCCTCTTGTTTATGCATACTGTATAATATCTGTGATCTTTTTTGGGTGTGTTGAAGCCAATAGTATTCAAAGACCCAAATTTAATTGAAGGCATTGTTATCCTGGAAATTGATTAGCCTTGGAAATTACAATGGCAGACGTAGTGAGTAACAAAAGGACAAAAGGAGGAAGGGGAGGGGTGGGTTCTGGACAGGAGAGAAACGAGAGGTGGAAAAGCGAGAGACAGAATAGGGAAATAAGAGATATATGTAAATAATGCTGCTCACCAAAGATGTGTGAGTTAAATACAACTATCAGGTGGGGGTTAGAGTAAAATGACTATACTACGGCTGGCGGAGTACAGTGCCCCTGAGTAGTGATGGTCTTTTTCACGGAGAGAGCCTCCCCTCAGCTTAGAGAAACACCTCAATATATTTATAACTGACTATATAAAAGGTTTCATGAACAACCTATAACAACCTATATAACATAGCTATAAATTCATTCTTTGCATCTTAGAAAGTGTCCATTTCTGGAAGCATAATTATAACTAACAATACCCGTTTATGAAGTTATTATATGCTAAGGATTATTTCAGTCTTAACACTATATATAAACTGGACAAGGACATCTGAACAAAAGGGATTTGAGAAAATCAAAATATTAATGCAAGAAAAATTCAAACTGGACCTAAAACAGACATACAAATGGGAGATAATCACACTGTAATAATTATAAAAACAATTCAGTCTGTAGGACCCTGGGCCTGTGGGTTTTCCTCTCTGGCTCCCATGTGAGCTCTACCAGGTTGTCTTCTGGGATTCCTTTGTCTCCATGGAGGGAGTGCAGGTGGATATTTTCCTTGAAATCTTGAAGGAAGGGAAGACCAGTCTGGGATCTCAACCTGTGGGAGGCGGAATGCAGCTGATAATGCAGCTAGACCTTTGGGATGCCTCAGGATGTGAACTCTCAGGCGAAAGGAGAGACCACATGTGTAGGAAATATTGTGCTCATGTAATATCTTCAGTAGTGGGCTCAAAGTTTTTCATTTTTGCAAAGTCCATCTGGAGAGGTCAGGGAGTATATGAATCCTTCTGCCCCGATGTTGTATACTGCATTTCTCTCCAATCTCATCTGAGTCATTTTTACATCTTTATGTTGATATCTGTGGACCCTGCAGATAACGTTTCTAGGATATTCAGGGTCTAATGGTTTAGGTTCTAATGCTCTATACGCAAGGTCAAGTTCCAGACGAGAGTCTAAAGGCACCTTTAAAATAGTATTGAAGATTTGCGAAGAGTTTTATCCAAATCTGCAGGTTTCACTGTTTCTGAGAGGCCCCGAATCTTAACATTATTAGGCCTATTTCTATTTTTTGTGTTGTCTAATAAGTCTGTGAGATATTGTAATTGAAAGGAATGTGAAGCCATCTCAGAATCTTGAGTATCTACTCTATTGGACAATGATGACATAGATGATTCGACAGCCCCAACTCTCTCCCCTATTTGCCGAATTTCATTTTTCATTCCAGACATCTCAGTGCGGTATGAGTTTTCCAAACATGAATTATACTGTTCCATGTCATTCGTGGTCGAAATAGCATTACTCCTGTCACTCAGATCCCCTAGATCATTTTGGGGGGGTCCTAAGTTATAGACATGTTGTTTAATAGGGGGACCACCATCACCAGCTTTATTTAGTCTGGTGAGAGAAGTTCTCCAGCATGAGGTAAGTGAGAGGGAGAGGTGTTGCTGTTCAAGAAATTGGTAGCATTAGAGCTTCCATGTCCCTTAGATGTTATTAGGGCATATGAAATGTTATTGGAGGTAGGCGTTTGGGGTGTAGAAGCTGTAGGGGGTCTCTCTTGAGAAAATACATGGTTTGCCAGTCTCCTTCCACTCCTGTCCCCTGCCCCACCTCTGTCTCTGAAGCAAATCGAATGCCAATGTGTTACTGTGCTGCTGTAGGGGGGACTCCCCTCAAAAGAATCCATGGCTGGCCAGTCTCCCTCCACTCCTGTCCCCCCGCCTCACCTTTGATTCTGAAGCAGATTGAACGCCAATGTGTGACCACGCTGCTGCTGTTCCAGCCCATCTTGGTTTTGGATCATGTGTCCGCCATCATCATTGTGTGCCGCTTCCATGTGCGCAGCACCCGACGTTCTCCCCGAGCAAGGCCCAGAGGCAGAGAACCCTGCAACCCCATCGGAACCTGTGAGTGAACTTCCCACAGTTTCTCCACCGCTCTCCACATGCCTCTGTGTCCCTGCCATTTCTGTTGGTTGTGGCAGGGGTGCCTGGTGAGGTGTGAGGTGCGGCAGTAATCTTTCAATACCTTGTGGAGGTGGTCCCGAAATGTCAGAAGTTGTACTCTGTTTGCCCTTCTTTCTTTTTGCTTCTATTTGAGACAAATAGGTTGCAGTTTGATGCTGGTTAGACCGTGATATTCCCAGCTTGGAAGGGAGCAAGGTAAATGTACCGTACGCACTCCTCAATGGCCAGGCCACACCTCCATTGTATTTAGTTTATTTTGTGATACCTGATGACAAATTATTTCTAAACTATAATACAAGAATTCAAGCTGTAATGTATGTGCTCGAGTCACAAAGCTTATAGAAAACAACACAATCTGACAGATGCAGTACACAACTTTCCTCCATTATATAACTTTTAATATTTGAAGATAGTAACAATAGACAGTTGAAGGATATGAATGAAAAATAATGCTTTAGGAAAAAATGTAAACCTCTTACAGTATTGTAGTTAGGCCGAAATCAATTCACATGCGTAAGACTATTTTTCTTCATTTCCCAAAATGTATGAAGTATACCGTAGATGGAGAAATTGAAGGTGTTGTACAGCTAGGATATCAGAGTGGGCTAGATTCATTTAAGCATGTGTTTCTGTCAAGTTTAATTAAGCTGAAACAGACCTAAGCAGCACAACATGAGCTAAAGCGCCTATTCGATGAGCACCTATAAACATTTCTCTGCAACATATTACGGCTATAACTGTGGTTTTGCTGCTGGCCATAGACACATGTGGGTCAATACAGATGTATTGATTCTATGGTTCTCTCAAGAAACGTCTGTGTCTGATAAATAAAAATATTGTATCATAACCTCAGATTTTATAAAGTTTATGAAGACAGAAAAAAAGTCTGCAAACTAGTTTAAATGGCAGATGAATTTAGAACACATCTGTTTAGCATTAATTATAAACTTTTAAAGGGAATTTGTCAGTAATATTTTACTATGTAATCTGAAAATAGCATGTTAAATGCGTTTAAATACTGAATTCAATGATGTGTCAGGCTGTGTGCTGTTGTTTACTAACACTGAAGGTTTTATTACTAGGACATTATAACGGACATCAGAAAGGAATAGCTGCCAGGTCTAATGTGCACACGATTGCTAGTCTGGCTCCGGCCGCTTTGTGATAAGCAGCTCACTGTCAATAGACAATGTATATACAGAGCCTGGAGTGGGCAGGGGACGCTTTCTCATCTTTACTATATGCTGCATCTAAAATATCTGATTGTGCCACAACTGCTGTACTCAGTAAACTAAGGGATACTTTGTTGGATTCAGGATTTCTTTTCCTACATTATGTTGCTCAGAGATGAGGTAGCAAAAACCTGCTGACAGATTCCCTTTAGGCTATGTGGGCACGTTGCGTATTTGCTTATGTAAATTTCTGTAAATTTCTGTGTAAAATCACTTTCTCTCTTGGCAGAAAACGTAGTTGAAATTCCATGTGGTTTTGATGCGATTTTGATGCGGACTTTCATGTGGATTTTTTGGAACTTAAATAAGTATTATTATTAAGTATTCGGCTCCCTGGAACTTTTCAACTTTTTCCCACATATCATGCTTCAAACATAAAGATACCAAATGTAAATTTTTGGTGAAGAATCAACAACAAGTGGGACACAGTTGTGAAGTTGAACGAAATTTATTGGTTATTTTACATTTTTGTGGAAATACAAAAACTGAAAAGTGGGGCGTGCAATATTATTCGGGGTTAGGGTTGTGTTGGAGTTAGGGTTTTGTTGGGGTTACGGTTGTGGTTTCAGGGGTTAGGGTGATGTTGGGGTTAGGGTGGTTGTTGTGAATGAGCAGAGGCTCCCTCTGGTGGTTACATACAGTACTGAACCTTCCAGCGAGGAATAGCAATCTGGAATCACTGACTGGACTGATATAAGGGAGGTTCCCTCCCATGATGGTCACCGGTGATCAATTGTACTGGTCTCAATTGTGGTTCCTGGTTCATTTGGAAGTTTGCTGGTGTCTTGACTGCGTCTGCTGCTTTCAGATAAGATATTTTCTGCTTTTCTTTTTGTGCTTGCTATTTGCATAGTTTTCTGCACATTTGTGGAGGACAGCCGGGTCCCCTCCTGGGGCCTGTGCTCCTCAGTTTGTCTGTAGCCACTGTTGTTTTTTCATTTGCTTTTTCCTGCTTTTTCAGCGGCTGCGGCTTGGTTTTGTTCACACTGAGATCTGATTTAGTGGGTGGCGAGATCGTGTGATCTCAGTATTTTTGTAATCAGAATTGTTGGATTTTTGTAGGGTTTTCTGGGTTGCAGAAAGTAATCTCTCCTGTCCTATCCTATTTAGTCAGCTTGTGGCCCCAGCGTTTGCTCATTCTGTTTTCTGTCTGTGTCCGTGCTTTCTTCTTGTCTAACCGCCATTACATGTTTGGGGGCTTCCTATTTTCTTTGGGGATCTGCTCCGGGGCAGATAGCTTTCATCTTTCTGCCTTTAGGTGTACTTATCTCTCAGGCTGTGACGAGGCGTCTAGGATCAACGTAGGAACGCTCCACGGCTGCCTCTAGTTGTGTGGTTAGTTTAGGAATCTGCAACCCATTAGTTACCAACATCTCAGGTGTTCGTTCCTGTCCTCCTCAGCTACCTAACATAACAGGTGGTGTTGGGGTTAGAGTTGTGTTGAAGTTATGGTTGTTATTAGGGTTAGAGTTGGGATTGGGGTTAGGGCTGTTTTGGGGTTGGAGTTAGAATTGGGGTGTGTCCACTGTTTAGACACATTAGGGGGTTCTCCAAACACTACATGGTGCCCGCTATTGATACCAGCCAATTTTGAATTCAAAAAGTCCAACAATGCTCCCTTCGGAGCCCTACCATGCGCCCAGTGTCTCTCCCCCACATACGAGGTATTGGCGTACGCAGGAGAAATTGCACAACAAATTTTGTTGTCCATTTTCTCCTGATACCCTTGTTAAAATAAAAAAGTTTAGGTCTAAAGTAAATTTTTTGTGAAAAAAGTAAAATGTTAATTTTTTCCTTCCACATTCCTTTAGTTCTCATGAAGCACTTGGAGGATTAATAAACTTCTTGAATGTGGTTTTCAGCACCTTGAGGGATGCAGTTTTTAGAATGGTGTCACTTTTGGGTATTTTCTGCCATACTGACCCCCCTAACTCACTTCAAATGTGAGGCAGTCAATAAAAAAATGGTTTTCTAAATTTTGTTGGAAAAATGAGAAATCACTGGTCAACTTTTAATTCTTATAACGTCAAAACAAAAAAAATTACATTTCCAAAATTATGCTGATGTAAAGTTGACATGTGGGAAATGTAACTTATTAACTATTTTGTGTGCACGACTCTCTGATTTAGGCTAGTAACACTTGCGTTGTGATGCGAGAAACTTGCGCGAGTCTCTCGCATCAACACCCGGCACTTCCGCCGGAACTCAGACTGGAGCATGCAGCTGCATGTACTTCTTTGCAGCCGCAAACTCCTGTCCGAGTGCCGGCGGCAGTGCTGGGTGTTGATGCGAGAGACTCGCGTGAGTTTCTCGCACAGGGCTGCCACTAGGAATTTTGGGGCCCCATACTGGCAAAATTTATGGGGCCCCCCTTGAGACTCCGCCCAGGCTCCACACCAGCTCCGCCTCCACCCTAGCTCCTCCACCACGTGAACCTCCCAAAATCCCTCCGCCCTTTCTTGGAAAAACTCCACTTCTTGACTCAATGGTGACAAGAACGAGTGGAGGTGTTGCTGCTTAACTCCGCTATGCAGTGCAGTCATTTTGACAGGGCAAAAATAAATATTGTGCGGACCATTTTTTTGGCCTGTCAAAATGATGAGTCCCTTAGAATGATTTCTGCCCTGGTTTCAGGAGAGGGATTCATGGAGTCAGCAAAGGTCTGTGGACAGAAGTAAGTGGGAAGCACCACATACACAGCAGAACAAGGGTACTGTCTAATAGTCATATGACACGGAGAGGTTAAATCATGTTTAAGTAATTAATCTTTATTGGAAATAAAGAATTGCCTTTATTGATATCACATAACAAGTGATCTCCATACATATCACAGTATTCTCTATACCAAGAGCAATAATATGACATACAAGGAACAAATACCACTACACCATGATCAGACCACATATTACCACCACAGTGACCAAATAATACCACATACAAGGAATACATACCACCAATTCATGAAGAGATCATATATTACCACCACATAGTACCACATTAAAGGGAGAGATATCACCATACCATGACCAGATCACATATTCCCACCACATAGTGGCCAAAAAATACTACATACAAGGGACAAATACCATCACACCATGACTACACCACATAGATAAATACCGTAACACCATGACCAGATCTAATCTATGAGAACATTGTTGAAGTTCTCATATACTTGGATTGAGAGCTAATGACTAGAGATGAGCAAATTTGTTCAGGTCCCCACTTATTCGTCAAGCTATAGCACTTACCGAATAAGCTACAGCGGGAACCCGGATACATGGAGCGTGATGGCTGATCAGCACCGCAGCTGCATGTGTCACAGTACATGCATGGAGAGCTCAACACACAGGCTCTCCATGTATGTGTTGTGACTGTAACACAGCCGCGACACATGCAGCTGCAGCACAAACAGCTGATCACCGGGAGCGCTCTAGGTATCCGGGTTACTGCTGCAGCTTAATCGGTAAGCGCTACAGCCTGCAAAATAAGCAGGGACACAAAGAAATACGCTCAACTCTACTTAAGACATAGCTTCTGATTTCCAGCCAGTCAGAAACTGCGCTTACAAGATGGTACCAAAAAATACCAGAGTGATGCTGAAAATTGATATGTCGGACGGTATGAGAGAGAACTTAGGTTTAAAGGGACTTTGTCAGCATAGAGTGACTGTCCTGTTCAAAAAATTTCCTACATTCTGTTTCACATCGAGGCCAATCATTTAAATCCATCTTGCCACCTGCTTGTTTTCCCTATGTGCATCCCCTCTCCTTCAATAGACAGCTCTGGCTTCATATCAACAGAGAAGGATGGAGACAGAGGAAAACCAACAGGTGGGAAGATGTATTTCAATGATTGCCCACTGTGAAGCACCAAGCACCTGGACTTGAACAGTCATTTTTTGCTGACAGAGTCCTTTTAAAGCAACACTCCAGTGATGGAAAAATAAAAAACAAGCATAGAGACACCGGCTCTAAACAAAATGTGTGCACCTTGATGGATCCACGGCAGGTTGGCAGCGCTTTTGCCTCATGGATACAGGTGCAGCTCCCCAGACATGCAGACTAGAGGAACCATTGGTGAACATCGGTCTGCACTTGGACCACATTGCATGGACCGGCCACGGGTCTCCTGACCTGAACTCAGCAGCCTTACAGCATGTATGAGGATGCTGGTCAGGAGATTGGCGCCCAGTCCATGCACTGCTGTGCGAGCGCAGACTGGTTTCCCCCTTCAAAATAACACTGCCATAATAATAAAGATTTTTCCCAATCATATATACTCACTTCCATCAATAATTCCTCACCCCCCTTCCAAAACCCAAACAAAACTTAGAAGCTACTGGATTATCCTGAGCACTACTGCCTGATGTTATAATTGGGCATTTGGTTTTCCAGCAGGTCAGGATCATCCAGTAGCTTATATATACATTGCTATTGGGGAGTCGAAGAGGAAGGGGTAAGGAATAGTTATACAATCATTCCTTACCCCTCCCCCTCTTTGACTCCTCAATAGCAATGTATATATAAGTAGAATCACGTACTGAAATAGTGGACAAACGAATACATGGACTTGTTATTTACTCACACAGCCGGTGTTGCCGCCGCGCCCACCACCCATTCAAGAAGAATTTAATGGTCGTCTCACCCTGCCCACTGCTGACGCCTCAGCCTGCCCACCAAATAAAAGGAAAGTTTATATTACAGCATATATAATCACTGAATATACACTACAAAAAATTCTTTATTGGTATTTATTAAACACCTATAAATTATAGAACATAAATACACCTCAAAATGTAACTCTAAGTGATTATGTGAAAGAAAAAAATAAATAAATTAAATAGGAGTCAAGAGTAAAGGGGTGATCACCCCATTTATTTATTTTACTCACTTTTATACCAGTAATCTTTCCAAAACTTCCCACGGTCAGTAAACGCTACGGTACTTATCTAGATGTGTGGTGAGCACTTTGAACCCCCAAGTGCTTGACAGAAATTTATAATGCAGAGCCGTAAAAATAAAAAATCTTATTTTTTTCACAAAAATGATCTTTTCACCCCAATTTTTTATTTTCTCAAGTGTAACAGGAGAAATTGGACCACAACAGTTGTTGTGCAATTTCTCCTGAGTACGCCAATAACCCAATATGTGGGGGTAAACCACTGTTTGGGTGCATGGCAGAGCTCGGAAGGAAAGGAGCGCCGTTTGACTTTTTGAATGCAGAATTGGCTGGAATTGAGATCAGACGCCATGTCACGTTTGGAGAGCCCTGATGTGCCTAAACAGTGGAAACCCCCCAATTCTAACTCTAACACACCCCTAACCCTAATCCCAACCCTAACTTTAGCCCCAACCCTAACTTTAGTCCCAACCCTAACTTAAGCCCCAACCCTAACCCTAACTTTAGCCCCAACCCTATCCATAGCCCCAAACCCTAACCATAGCCCCAAACCCTAACCATAGCCCCAACCCTAACAATAACTATAGCCCCAACCCTAACTATAGCCCCAACCCTAGCCCTAATGATAAAAAGGAAATAAAAATAAATTTTTTAATTGTATTATTTTTCCCTAACTAAGCGGGTAATAAAGGGGGGGTTTGATTTCCTATTTATAGCGGGTTTTTATGTTTGGCAGCTGTCACATGCTAAAAGACGCTTTTAATTGCAAAAAATTTTTTTTACATCACCACATTTTGAGAGCTATAATTTTTCCATGTTTTGGCCCACAGAGTCAGGTCAGGTCTTGTTTTTTGCGGGAAGAGTTGACGTTTTTATTGGTACCATTTTTGGTGAAACTGACATTTTTTGATCGCTTTTTATTCCAATTTTTGGGAGGCAGAATGAACAAAAACAAGCAATTAATGAATTCTTTTTTTGAGGGGCAGTTTTATTCTTCGGGTCAGTACGATGACAGTGATACCTCATTTATTTTTTTATGTTTTGGCGCTTTTATACAATAAAAACTATTTTATATAAAAAATAATTATTTTTGCATCGCTTTATTCTGAGACCTATATTTTTTCTATTTTTTCTGGTGATGACGCTTGTTTTCAGCGGTACCACGTTTATTTATATCCATATTTTGGATCGCGTGTTAATCCACTTTTTTTTCGGCGGTATGATGATAAAGCATTACTTTTTTGCCTTATTTTTAATGGTGTTCACTAACGGGATTAACTAGTGGGACAATTTTATAGGTCAGGTCGTTGCGGTGGTGATATTAAATATGTGCACTTTTAGTGTTTAGATTTTTTTATTCAAAGATTGATTTAATGATGGAATATTGATTTTTTATATATTATATTTTTAAAATTATTTATTTTTTTAAATTCTAGCTTTTACACTGTGGGCCCTGTTGGAATGTGGCCCCACCTGCCTGCCCTGGGCCCTGTTGGTGGAATGCTGCGGCTGCGCTGGGCCCCCCACCTGTCCTGGGCAGGGGCAAGGTTGGAATGCTGCGGGCGCCCTCCCCTGCCTGCCCTGGGCCCTGTTGGTGGAATGCTGTGGCTGCGCTGGACCCCCCTGCATGCCCTGGGCAGGAGCCCTGTTGGAATGCTGAGGGCGCCCTTCCCTGCCTGCCCTGGGCCTTGTTAGTGGAATGCTGCGGCTGCACTGGGCTCCCCTGCCTGCCCTGGGCCGGGGTCCTGTTGGAATGCTGCGGGCGCCCTCCCCTGCCTGCCCTGGGCCCTGTTGGTGGAATGCTGCGGGCCCTTCCTGCCTGCCCTGGGCCAGGGCCCTGTTGGAATGCTGCGGGTGGCCAACCTGTCTGCCCTGGGCACTGTTAGTGGAATGCTGTGGCAGCGCTGGGACCCCCTGCCTGCCCTGGGCCCTGTTGGAATGCTGCGGGCGGCCCACCTGGGCCCTGTTGGTGGAATGCTGTTGACGCGCACCACATGTGGGTACCAGGGCTATGGGACACTCGGCACCGAGCCCATGGAAGTCTATGGGGATGTCACTGGCAGCAGAGCTCGGTCCGTGGCCCTGGGCGGTCATGCAATGGGGATATTTACAGGGGATTATAAAGATTAGTTCGTGACGCCACCTGTGGTATCTGATCAATTTGACCAGCGCTGCAATATGGATCTTCTAAGGGGATGTTATGGGGCAGCAAGATGGTGAGTCTCCCACAGGCGAGACTTTTCCCTTGAAGTCTATGGTGGTGCAGAGTGCAGGCAAATAAGCAGTGACACACGGTTCAGTCTCTTTTCATACCTTTACTTGTAGATGTTGCAGGGATGACCCGGAGCACTGTAGGGTGAAGAGTGCACATCCAGATTCCTCCACTTGATAGGTGTGTGGCCTCCTGTTTTCTGCCTTTTTGTAATAAGTTCTGGCCTGCGTGTAGCTGGGCCTAGCTTAGCCTCTGTCTTGTACCTGGCTGACTTTGTTATTGGATCTTCTCTCTGAAAGGACAGGGTCATTGATGGCCCGGCCGAGCCGGACTCCGTCCTCCTGATCCTGCTACGTATCAGCTCGGTGGTACTCTGGGACTTGTAGTCCTCCAGGAACTCCGGTGTTCTCCTAATGGGTCGTGGAGATCCCTGTAGGCTCGGACCCCGGTGTCCGGCAACACTTGCTGAGATGAGCTATTAAGGCTCCTCGGTCTCATTAACTTCCACTCGCCTTCGACCTATCTAGGTACTCCTATTATCACACACGCTGGCAGTTGGTGAGCTGCCTCTTCGCCGCTCTCTAAGCGTCGGCACGCTTTCCACTGAGCTATACTTCAGATTCAGCTCTGACTAGGCTAAAGTGATTCCTTCTCACTCGTACTAGCCTCCACTTACTCAAGTTGAACTGACTGAACAGCTCTGCACTTCTCTCCTCTGGTGTCTTAAGGAGATCTGAGATCTGTCTCTGTCTGATCTCTTCTCTTCCTTTTCTCTTCTCTTCCTTTCTCTTCTCTTCTGAGGCAAACTGAAACTAAAACTGGTTTTTATACGTCTTACACAGCTCCCTCTAATGGTCTTTTTAGGTAAGCTGCATGTGTGTGTGTATAATGACCTCTAGTGGGATCTTCTGTCGGTGCACCCTTCTGGAAGATGTGGATTCAGTCACAGCTGGGCTCCACATTCCCCCCTAGTAGAACTCAGCACTCCGGGCTGAAATACGAAAACAAATAACAAAATAACAATATATAAACAACTCTTCCTTTGCAGGAGGTAAGGCACTCTTGAACGGTTACATAACGGTCAACAAATAACTATATACAGTTAGGTCCATATATATTTGAACAGAGACAACATTTATCTAATTTTGGTTCTAGACATTACCACAATGAATTTGAAACAAAACAATTCAGATGCAGTTGAAGTCCAGACTTTCAGCTTTCATTTGAGGGTATCCACATTAAAATTGGATGAAAGGTTTAGGAGTTTCAGCTCCTTAACATGTGCAACCCTGTTTTTAAAGGGACCAAAAGTAATTGGACAAATGACTCCAAGGCTATTTCATGGACAGGTGTGGGCAATCCCTTTGTTATGTCATTCTCAATTAAGCAGATGAAAGGGCCGGAGTTGATTTGAGGTGTGGTGTTTGCATTTGGAAGGTTTTGCTGTGAAGGAAACATGCGGTCACAGGAGCTCTCCATGCAGGTGAAACAAGCCATCCTTAAGCTGCAAGAACAGAAAAAAACCCATCCAAGAAATTGCTACAACATTAGAAGTGGCAAAATCTACAATTTGGTACATCCTGAGAAAGAAAGAAAGCACTGGTGAACTCATCAATCCAAAAAGACCTGGGAGCCCACGGAAGACAACAGTGGTGGATGATCGCCGCATACTTTCTTTGGTGAAGAAGAACCCGTTCACAACATCAACTGAAGTCCAGAACACTCTCAGTGAAGTAGGTGTATCTGTCTTTAAGTCAACAGTAAAGAGAAGACTCCATGAAAGTAAATACAAAGGGTTCACATCTAGATGCAAACCATTCATCAATTCCAAAAATAGACAGGCCAGAGTTAAATTTGCTGAAAAACACCTCCAGAAGCCAGCTCAGTTCTGGAAAAGTATTCTATGGACAGATGAGACAAAGATCAACCTGTACCAGAATGATGGGAAGCCAAAAGTTTGGAGAAGAAAGGGAACGGCACATGATCCAAGGCACACCACATCCTCTGTAAAACATGGTGGAGGCAACGTGATGGCATGGGCATGCATGGCTTTCAATGGCACTGAGTCACTTGTGTTTATTGATGACATAACAGCAGACAAGAGTAGCCGGATGAATTCTGAAGTGTACCGGGATATACTTTCAGCCCAGATTCAGCCAAATGCTGCAAACTTGATTGGACGGCGCTTCATAGTACAGATGGATAATGACCCCAAGCATACAGCCAAAGCTACACAGGAGTTCATGAGTGCAAAAAAGTGGAACATTCTTCAATGGCCAAGTCAATCACCAGATCTTAACCCAATTGAGCATGCATTTCACTTGCTGAAATCCAGACTTAAGAGGGAAAGACCCACAAACAAGCAAGACCTGAAGGCTGCGGCTGTAAAGGCCTGGCAAAGCATTAAGAAGGAGGAAACCCAGCGTTTGGTGATGTCCATGGGTTCCAGACTTAAGGCAGTGATTGCCTCCAAAGGATTCACCACAAAATATTGAAAATAAAAATATTTTGTTTGGGTTATGTTTATTTGTCCAATTACTTTTGACCTCCTAAAATGTGGAGTGTTTGTAAAGAAATGTGTACAATTCTTACATTTTCTAACACATATTTTTGTTCAACCCTTCAAATTAAACGTTACAATCTGCACTTGAATTCTGTTGTAGAGGTTTCATTTCAAATCCAATGTGGTAGCATGCAGAGCCCAACTCGCGAAAATTGTGTCACTGTCCAAATATTTCTGGCCCTGACTGTACATTAACATAATGATGGGTTGAGGAATTGAGCAACCTTAAAAGTCCCAGTCTCTTTTTGGAAAAGGATGCTCAAAAGGGGTAAAGAAAACAAGTAAAAATAATGTCCATTCACTTGTTCCAACATCAAAAAGGGAAAACAGGTTAATAAATAACAATATAATAAAGCATAGTATAACAAAAATATATACATTTATGTACATTGGTTCTTGTTAATTATGTACATATGTCAGGTCCTACTCTCTGTACCTAACAGGTAATTGCCCCCTTGTTATGCGTACTGACCTACGTGGTGTGGTGGTAGGTGAGGTATCAGTTACCCTGTTATCCCTGCGTGCAGGTAAGTTGTAGTACTGCCTTAGCCTCTCTAGGGATCTGGCAAGTATACTGGGAGTTGGGTGAACTGGCTCAACTTCTGCAGGGGATCCTTCTTCCTGAGGTTCAACTTCTTGGGGTTCCACTTGTTGAGGTTCCACTTGTTGAGGTTCCACTGAAACTGACTCTACTGGCACAATTGGTGCAACTGGATGTAGAGATTCTTCTTGCGGTTGATAAAATTGAAGAACGGGAATGATTACAGCGTCTCCAATTCTGGGCCAATCTGCGGGGAAATCTCCCAAGTCTGTATGTATGACTGTTTCATCACGCTCTTCCTGATTGACAACAGGTTGTTCCTCACAAAGCTTTAATGGGTCAGGACACAACTTCAGGTGGTCTCTAGACACAGTTGCAGTCGTTTTTTCCCCATCCTTGCTTATTATGCACGTTTTCTTGTTGTCGAACCTTGAATTCTGTACGATGTAGGGCTCTCTTTCCCATTGATCGTCGAGTTTGTGTATTCTCCTTTTTCTTTTTAGTACAACTTGACCAGGTGCGAAAGGTTCAGCTGGCGCACTTTTGTTGTAGCGGTTTTCCTGTTTAACCCTTACTCGATTGAGACTATCTTCAACACAGGCCTGTACTTTTCTGTACTGTTCCTGTCTGTGGGTGTCCCAGTCCTCAGTAGTCACATCTGCTTCTGGTTCTACCACACCAAGCTCCAGATCCATGGGCAGCTTTCCTGGTCTTGCCCGCATTAGATAAGCTGGGGTGCAATTGGTGGTACTCACAGGTATGTGATTGTACAAATCTACTAGGTCAGGTAGTAGGTGTGATGTTCCACTAGAATTTTCTGTGTAAACATTCAGATTTGTTATGTGGTATAACAGCACCATCTAGTGGTCGTTTTATAGAATGTCTTTGGTTGTTGATATTGAGGTTTTTTGACATATCTACCACACCGTAGTTCATGAGTCATAGTTTTCATGACTCATCAGCCAGCCCCAGCAGCCATGTTTTTTGCTCAGTATACAACTAAGACAGTTCATTCCTGAGTACCTCCTGACATCAGAATCCAATAGTGATCTCTTACATCCAGATCTGTAGCCGCACAATCGGTAGGTCCTAAACACATACACCATGAACTTGACAGCCGTATAAATATTGGGATGTTTACATCATGCTGTTATGAAAATGTGAGAGTTGTAGTCCATGCTTTTCCGACTGGTCAGTAAGCATGGGATATACCGCATGTTATATGTAACTACATGTTATGCATATAGTGTATTCCCTCACCACTGTATATTGTGTATATATTGTATGCTTGCCACATGTTTGTGAGCACATAGTAAAATACTGTTATTTGTTCCACAGTTTTTTACCATATTCGATTCCTGCAATAAACTTGGTAACAGACATCACGTGTCTATCAAATCACTGTTGGGATCAAGGTTTATGCTGTCTGCAAGGATTATGTACACATACACATAAGACGGGCAGAACAGTAAAAAACTATTAACCCTCACAGGCTGGATAAAAGAACTGTGGATTCTCACATACTGATCGCAGTAAAACTGCCCGCTACAAGCTGGATAGAAGATACCGCAGCTCGCACATAGTGATCGTCGTGAAACCAAGCTTCTGTCAAGCCTGAAAGGGCGCGAATCCTGTCAGAGCGTCACCATGTCAGCCGCCGAAGGTAGATCATTCACCACAAGATCAGCAATCTCAGCCAGCTGCAAGAGCTCAAAGAAGTCAGTGAGCAGCTCTACCATCGCCATAGCCCGCGCAAAAGCAGAAGCTGCCAAAGTGCGAGCATCGTTTGCTGAACAACAGGCACACATGGAATCAGAGGAAGCTCGCATGAAAGCAGCTCTGGCCGAACAACAGGCACACATGGAAGAAGAGGAAGCTCGCATGAAAGCAGCTCTGGCCGAACAACAAGCACACATGAAAAAACTAGCATTGGAGAGGGAAGCCGCAGTTGCACTGGCAGAGGCTGAAGTTTTGGAGGAGGCAGCAAGTATCGCAAGTAAAATGACGCAGCAATATTCTTGGATCAGAGCTCAGTCAACAGGACAAAGCACGACACACTTCAAAATACGTACTGCAGTATGCTAAGTCAGTTGACGGTCTGTATTACGGTCCAGGAGCTGAGTCAACCCCTGCTTACAAACTCCAGCCTAATCCTGTCACACAACAAGCAGCCTCAGCCTTCCAAATGCCATACATCAAGCAAGACAGTAATTTTATATATCATCGGTCCCCAATGCAACCTGCATTCCAACCGACAGACAACTGCAGAGCAGCTCCAGCCTTCAAGAAGGAACAAGTAGATGGTAGTTATTACAACAAAGACAAGTTTAAAGACTACTCTAACCCACATGGACCTCTGCACCTCAGCTCGTTTCCAGATTCATCAAACAGAAATCAAGGTATGTCAGATGTTCTCAAATTTCTTGCTCGACGTGAGTTGATAACCCAAGGACTCTCCAAGTTTAACGACAAACCTGAAGGCTATAGAGCATGGCGATCCTCATTCAGAAATACAATCAAAGATCTGGATCTGTCTGCAAACGAGGAGGTCGACCTTTTAGTCAAGTGGCTAGGAAATGAATCCACAGAGCATGCAAAACGGATTAGGGACATCAATTTAGACTATCCCGACAGAGGACTAAACCTGATATGGGAGAGACTGGAGGAGTGTTACGGCTCACCAGAAGTGATAGAAAACGCACTCTTCAAAAGAATTGAGGATTTCCCCAAGATGCAAGGCAAAGGTTTCCAAAAACTGAGAGAATTGAGCGATCTGTTGACAGAACTTCAAGTTGCCAAAGCTCAAGGAGACTTACAAGGCCTAGCATTCTTGGACACAGCACGCGGTGTAAATCCCATAGTACGCAAACTTCCGCAAGGCCTGATAGATAAGTGGATCGGTCAAGGCTCCAAATACAAGGAACGATACAACGTCCCATTTCCTCCATTCTCATTCTTTGTGGACTTTGTACACCAACAAGCAAAGATTAGAAATGACCACAGCTTTGACTTCTCAATGTTTGACACCACGTACCCCAAATCAGGAGAACCTGTCTCAATGCGTAACCTGAGAGATACACCAGTGGCAGTACACAAAACCAGTGTATCTCTTCAAGACACTTCACGCAAAACTTATAGTACTGCAGAGACTGATAAGACCTCATCTAAAGACCCGTGCAAAGAATGCCCTCTGCATAAGAAACCACATTCGTTGTTGAAATGCAGAGGATTCAGAAAAACAGCTCAAAGATCGCAAAACTTTCCTCAAAGAAAACCACATTTGCTACAGGTGCTGCGCAGCAACTTCACATCTTGCAAAAGACTGTACAACAAACATTAAATGCTCAGAATGTGACAGTGAAGAGCATAACACAGCTTTACACCCAGGACCAGCTCCATGGACTCTCACACCCTCAGACCAAGTGGCAGAGCACGGCGAGGAGCAGAGAGACCCTACACCTCCTGAAGTGACACCTCAGTGCACCCAAGTCTGTGGAGAAGGACTTAGCAACAAATCTTGCTCCAAGATCTGTCTTGCCACAGTTTACCCAATTGGTCACAAAGAGAAAGCTGTAAAGTTGTATGCCATCCTTGATGATCAGAGCAACAGGTCTCTCGCTAATTCAACTTTCTTTGATATCTTCGACATTAAAGGAAACAGCTCGGCATAATCACTTAAGACTTGCACAGGTGTGAGTGAAGAAAAAGGGAGAAGAGCTACTGGTTACCAAATTGAATCCTTAAATGGTGAAACATCCCTGCCTCTGCCTACGCTGATAGAATGCAATCAGATCCCAAACAACAGAGAAGAGATTCCTACACCTGCAGCAGCATCACATCAAGGACATCTAAAAAATATAGCGCACCTAATTCCTGAAGTCGACCCAGACGCTCCAATAGTACTTCTGCTTGGAAGAGACATCATAAGAGTCCACAAGGTGAGGAAACAGATAAACGGCCCTCACAGTTCTGCTTATGCTCAGAAGCTCGACCTAGGGTGGGTCATTATAGGCGATGTCTGCCTAGGAAGCGTTCACAAGCCAACCACTGTGAATTCTCTCTTCACAAATACATTGGAAAATGGACGTCCATCCCTCTTTCAGCCTTGTCCTAACAGATTCCTTGTAAGAGAGAAGCCTACAAGTGTGTTATACCCGGACTGTGCAGAAGATGAAGATCATCTGGGGTGTACAGTGTTCCAGAGGACAAAGGAAGACAACAAGACCGCTTGCTCTATTGAAGATGAGACCTTCTTAAATATAATGGAACAAGGATTCTCTAAAGATGAAACAAATACCTGGGTAGCACCACTGCCTTTCAAAACACAGAGAACCCGCCTTCCTAACAACAGAGTTCAAGCCACAAAACGCTTCAGTTCTCTCAGGTGCAACTTTGAGAAAAGACCAGAAATGAAGGAGCACTTCTTCTCATTCATGAGCAAGATATTTGAAAATGACCATGCAGAAGTAGCCCCGCCTTTAAAGAAAAACTATGGGCAAGACGTTAAGAAGTTTGTTGAAAGAGACTTCTATGTGGACTGATAACCAAAGTGTTTCCAAGTGAAGATGGAAAAGTTAGGAAAGTGGAGGTCAAGATCTGCAGGCAACATGAACCTAAACTTTTCCTCAGACCAGTCACTGAACTGATTTTGTTGCTCTCTCCAGAGGTACCTTAAAGTGGTATCTTTAAGATACCAGGCGAGGAGTGTGATGTTCCACTAGAATTTTCTGTGTAAACATTCAGATTTGTTATGTGGTATAACAGCACCATCTAGTGGTCGTTTTATAGAATGTCTTTGGTTGTTGATATTGAGGTTTTTTGACATATCTACCACACCGTAGTTCATGAGTCATAGTTTTCATGACTCATCAGCCAGCCCCAGCAGCCATGTTTTTTGCTCAGTATACAACTAAGACAGTTCATTCCTGAGTACCTCCTGACATCAGAATCCAATAGTGATCTCTTACATCCAGATCTGTAGCCGCACAATCGGTAGGTCCTAAACACATACACCATGAACTTGACAGCCGTATAAATATTGGGATGTTTACATCATGCTGTTATGAAAATGTGAGAGTTGTAGTCCATGCTTTTCCGACTGGTCAGTAAGCATGGGATATACCGCATGTTATATGTAACTACATGTTATGCATATAGTGTATTCCCTCACCACTGTATATTGTGTATATATTGTATGCTTGCCACATGTTTGTGAGCACATAGTAAAATACTGTTATTTGTTCCACAGTTTTTTACCATATTCGATTCCTGCAATAAACTTGGTAACAGACATCACGTGTCTATCAAATCACTGTTGGGATCAAGGTTTATGCTGTCTGCAAGGATTATGTACACATACACATAAGACGGGCAGAACAGTAGGTCTGGCCACCGATTCCTCTCCTCGAGTAGTATAGTCTTCAGCAGGTCAATGACGATGTGATTCATCTTCTCACAGAGGCCATTGGTTTGGGGGTGGTACGGTGTGGTTCTTATTTTCTTACACCCGTACAGGTGACAGAACTCTTTGAACAATTCGGCCTCGAAGGCTGGGCCTTGGTCAGTTAGTACCTGCTCAGGATATCCGTGTGGTCTGCAGAAATACGCTTGGAACGTCTTTGCTGCTGTTTCTGCCGTCAGATCTTTGACAGGGGCGACCACCAGGAACCTGGAGTAGTGATCCACCATAGTCAGGGCATAGGAGTATCCTGACCGGCTGGGTGACAACTTAACATGGTCCAGGGCCACAATCTCCAAGGGACGATTCGTCTTGATGGGTTGCAGGGGTGCCTTTTGACTGCTGTAGTCTTTTCTTCGGAGGCCACAGGGTCCACATTTCTGGCACCATCTCTCAATGGAGCTGCGTATTCCCACCCAGTAGAAACGACACTTCAACAGGGTCTCCAGCTTCTTCCAGCCAAAGTGTCCTGCTTGATCGTGGTAGGCTTCTAACACCATCTGGATGTCTACTCTGGGGACTACTATCTGCCATACCATCTCATGGGTCCTTGGGTTGACATATCTCCTGCACAGCCTCTCACGGTAGATGAACAACCGGCTTCTCTCATTCCACAGCTGCTTAGCTTGTTCAGGCGCATCCTTCTCCAAGGAGGAACCTTCCTGAGTTATCAGCTCCTTGATACGGCTGACAACGGGATCGCTGTCCTGAGTCTCCTTCCAACTGTGGTGAGGTAAAGGATTTAACGTCTTATCACGCGGCTTCCTGCTAGCGTGTTGCTCATGGATTATCCCATTCCTGTGAAAGGCAGGTAGTTCAATCTCTTCCAGATCATCCACTTCCTCTTCTGTGTCCGATTCATGAGGCATCCTGGATAAGGCATCAGCATTGGCATTCTTGCGGCCTGCTCGGTACTTGATTGTGAATTGGTAGTTTGACAGCCGAGCCATCCATCGTTGTTCCATGGCTCCCAGCTTAGCTGTTTCAAGATGCGTCAAGGGGTTGTTATCAGTGTAGGCAGTGAACTTGCTGGAGGCTAGGTAGTGCTTAAACCTCTCCGTGATGGCCCAGACCAGTGCCAGGAACTCCAACTTGAAGCTGCTTTAGTTCTCTGGGTTTCTCTCGGTCGGGCGGAGCTTCCTGCTAGCATAGGCGATGACTTTCTCCAGGCCATTTTGCTTCTGACTGAGGACTGCTCCCAATCCTTCATTGCTGGCATCAGTATACAGCAGGAACGGCTGGCTGTAGTCAGGGTAAGCTAGGATCTCATCGCCTGTCAGGATCTCCTTCATTTCCTTGAATGCTTCTGCCTGTTCTTTACCCCAATGGAATGGAGAATTTCTGCTCTTGAGGGACTGTCCCACCAGGAGGTCTTGCAGAGGCGCTGCTTTCTTGGTGTAATCCTTCACAAACCTCCGGTAGTACCCTGTCAGTCCAGGAACTGTCGCACCTCCTTGAGATTTTTCGGCTCCGGCCATTTCTGGATGGCGGTGATCTTTTCAGGGTCTGGCGCTACTCCTTCTGAGCTGACAATATGTCCCAGATACTGTACCTTCTGTTTGAGCAGATGGCATTTTGAAGGCTTCAGTTTCATCCCATATTTGGACAGCGACTCGAATACCTCCGCCAGGTGCTTCAAGTGATCTTCATACGTTTTGGAATACACAATGACGTCGTCCAAGTACAGCAACACAGTTTCAAAGTTGAGATGTCCCAGGCAGCTCTCCATCACTCTCTGGAACGTTCCAGGGGCACTGCTGAGTCCAAACGGCATCCTGTCGAACTCACAGAGTCCCATCGGGGTGGTGAAAGCCGTCTTCTCCCGATCCTCCTCAGCCACAGCTACTTGCCAGTACCCACTAGTGAGGTCAAGGGTGGAAAAGTAGTTAGCAGTTTTTAAGGCAGCTAAGGATTCCTCAATGCGTGGTAAAGGGTATGCATCCTTATGTGTAATGCAATTTACCTGTCTGTAATCTACACACATTCTCATGCTCCCATCCTTTTTCCTAACTAGGACTAGAGGTGCAGCCCAGGGACTACAACTATCCCTTATCACCCCTGCTTCCTTCATATCACGCAACATCTCCTTGGCTTTCTGGTAGTGCGCTGGTGGTATAGGCCTGTACCGTTCTTTGATGGGAGGATGATTGCCTGTGGGGATGTGATGTTGAACCCCTTTTATTGTCCCAAAGTCGAGTGGGTGTTTGCTGAATACCTGTGTATACTCCTGAACCACTCGGTATACTCCTTGTTTCTGGTGGGCTGGAGTGGTGTCTGTCCCAACATGGAGCTGCCGACACCAATCCTCCACTTGGGTGGTCGGACCGTTATCCTCCACTTGTTGCGGGGAGGTTAAGGGCTCCGTCGGGTGAATGGAGTTATTGTCCACAGCATGTAACTTAGCAACAGTGGCATAACGTGGAAGTTTGACTTCATCCTCTCCCCAGTTGAGAAGACGCACGGGCACCCTCCCATTATGTACCTCCACTACCCCTCTGGCAGTCAAGAGTGTAGGTCTGTGCTCTGAACAATGGGGCTCTACTACTGCTTGGAAGTTCCGTCCTTTCAGACCTATTGCTGCTCTACACCAAATAAGCATTTCACTCATTGGGGTATCACAATGGGATTCGGGTCTGTCACCCATACATTACCAATCTCACCACCGGTCAGTTTCACTTGCTGCTGGCACATCAGGGTTCGGATCTCCCTCCGGATCTCTCCCTTTTGCCTCGGTCTGGCAATTTCGGCAAGCTGTTGGAGTAAAAACACAACCTCCTCCAAACAGTTACTAATAATGTTAGTGCCTAAGACCACATTCAACCCATTTTCTTCATTAACAGTCTTTACTACAAGAAGTCCCTGGTTCTTTAGCTCCACTCTCCCCACTTTTACGTCTACATCTTTAGCTCCCCGTAACTCAAGAGGGAGGCCATTAGAGGCATACACGGCAAAGTCAGGGTTGGGGGGTTGGAGACTGTCACTGGACCAGTACTTATTGTAGAGAACATCAGGTATGATGGTTACCTGAGATCCAGTGTCCAGCAGGGCAGGGATGGCGATCCCGTCCAATATGATGGACAGGTAAGGTCTTCCTCCCACAAACCTGCGGTTCCAGTCTGAGGGGCCTGAGGCGTCTATTCCTGGGTGTTGGCCCTCGGACCCAGGATTTGCTCGTTTAAAGGACACTGACGTGCTGGGTGATCTTCTCTGTGGCGGCGATAGCAGATGAGCTCTCGGCGAGGATGATGCTGGTCGCGGGTCCTTCCTGGAGGTGGCGTTGTCCTCCTCCGGTGGCGCGACGTCCTCCCTTTCCTCCGGCGCATCCAAGGGACATCCTCTGGGCAATCAGCTAGCAGGATCTTTCCTTCTTCCTCCCTCGGCAGTTGCAGGGCACTCATTACAGTGGCCAGGTTTTTGGTCAATTGACGCACTTCTGAGCGCAAATAGTCCAGCTCAGTAGGGGGCGCCACCTGCGTTTTGGCTTCCGCAGCCAGCGGGAAAAAGGGGAATGCTGCTGACTTTGGAGTGGCTTCACTTGGGTGACACTGGGTTGCCATCTCGGGTGTTTCCAGAGGTCGCAGTCCTTTTATGGCCATATCCTTAAGGGCATCAAAGGTAGCATCAGGATGATCCAAGGACCACCAGTGCACAGTCCTGATTTCCGCTTGGGACCTCAGTTCCCGTACAAATTGTTCCTTTAACATTTGATTTTCGTTGGTAACACTTACAGGGTTTACTTCTTTAAGAGTTCGCAGGGCCCTTTGCAGCCGGCAAGCATAGTCTCTAATGCTGTCATCTGGTTTCTGGGAGCATTGATAGAAACTCATCCGGAGATCTGTTTCAGTGCGGTCCTCAAAGATAGTCTGTAACTTTAAGAAGATTGCAAGCACTGATTCTTGGTCTGCAGCTGTCCAAGTCTCTACCTCCCTCTCAGCAGCACCAGTTAACTGTCCCACTACCACTGCAGCTCTTTGCTTTTCTGTCATAGGGTACATGTCCATTATACAGCATATTTTCCGCTTGAACCCTGACAGGGTGTCTGGCTTGCCGCAGTACTGAGGGAGCCACTTCGCTCCAGGCATGTATGGCAGTGTTAACGGTACTATGGGGGCCACAGGACCGGGTGAGGGATCCGCATCTCTATCCTGCGCTGCAGCGCCAAGTGGTAGGTCATTGGGGCCGTCGGCCTGGACCGCACTGTCGGCTGGCTGGGACATGTCTGCGCCCCCCCCTTAGTTAATCGTGGCCTACCTTCTCTAAGGCTGCAGCTCTGCAGGCACAGCGGTGGAGAAAGGACCTGTGTCGCTGGCGCTCTGACGTCAGAGCGTTCACTGAAGCTCTCCACAGGACCTGCCGCCGCGTCAGCGTTGGGGCGTGTTCAAGACTCAGCGCTCTTTTTCAGGTACGCCCACTATTTTTCGCGCCGTGGCGCTGTAAATGGCGGGAAATGGCGGGAATCTTCACCACATACAAAGCACAGTCTTTTTGCACAAAACAGTCCAATAGGCAACACAGGACTCACAAATTGTAAGCCTCAGATCCTGTTCGTGACGCCAGAGATAACGCGCACCACATGTGGGTACCAGGGCTATGGGACACTCGGCACCAAGCCCATGGAAGTCTATGGGGATGTCACTGGCAGCAGAGCTCGGTCCGTGGCCCTGGGCGGTCATGCAATGGGGGATATTTACAGGGGATTATAAAGATTAGTTCGTGACGCCACCTGTGGTATCTGATCAATTTGACCAGCGCTGCAATATGGATCTTCTAAGGGGATGTTATGGGGCAGCAAGATGGTGAGTCTCCCACAGGCGAGACTTTTCCCTTGAAGTCTATGGTGGTGCAGAGTGCAGGCAAATAAGCAGTGACACACGGTTCAGTCTCTTTTCATACCTTTACTTGTAGATGTTGCAGGGATGACCCGGAGCACTGTAGGGTGAAGGGTGCACATCCAGATTCCTCCACTTGATAGGTGTGTGGCCTCCTGTTTTCTGCCTTTTTGTAATAAGTTCTGGCCTGCGTGTAGCTGGGCCTAGCTTAGCCTCTGTCTTGTACCTGGCTGACTTTGTTATTGGATCTTCTCTCTGAAAGGACAGGGTCATTGATGGCCCGGCCGAGCCAGACTCCGTCCTCCTGATCCTGCTACGTATCAGCTCGGTGGTACTCCTGGGACTTGTAGTCCTCCAGGAACTCCGGTGTTCTCCTAATGGGTCGTGGAGATCCCTGTAGGCTCGGACCCCGGTGTCCGGCAACACTTGCTGAGATGAGCTATTAAGGCTCCTCGGTCTCATTAACTTCCACTCGCCTTCGACCTATCTAGGTACTCCTATTATCACACACGCTGGCAGTTGGTGAGCTGCCTCTTCGCCGCTCTCTAAGCGTCGGCACGCTTTCCACTGAGCTATACTTCAGATTCAGCTCTGACTAGGCTAAAGTGATTCCTTCTCACTCGTACTAGCCTCCACTTACTCAAGTTGAACTGACTGAACAGCTCTGCACTTCTCTCCTCTGGTGTCTTAAGGAGATCTGAGATCTGTCTCTGTCTGATCTCTTCTCTTCCTTTTCTCTTCTCTTCCTTTCTCTTCTCTTCTGAGGCAAACTGAAACTAAAACTGGTTTTTATACGTCTTACACAGCTCCCTCTAATGGTCTTTTTAGGTAAGCTGCATGTGTGTGTGTATAATGACCTCTAGTGGGATCTTCTGTCGGTGTACCCTTCTGGAAGATGTGGATTCAGTCACAGCTGGGCTCCACACTGTGGCTGCGCTGGGACCCCCTGCCTGCCCTGGACCTGGCCCTGTTGGAATGCTGCACTGGGCCCCCCTGCCTGCCCTGGGCCGTGGCCCTGTTGGAATGCTGCGCTGGGCCCCCCTGCCTGTGCTGGGCCGGGGCTCTGTTGGAATGCTGCAGGCGGCCCCCCTGGGCCCTGTTGGTGGAATGCTGCGGCTGCGCTGGGCCCACCTGCCTGCCCTGGGCTGGGGCCCTGTTGGAATGCTACGGGCGGCCCCCCTGGGCCCTGTTGGTGGAATGCTGTGGCTGCGCTGGGCCCCCCTGCCTGCCCTGGTGCCCTGTTGGAATGCTGCGGGCGGCCACCTTGGGCCCTATTGGTGGAATGCTGCGGCTGCGCTGGGCCCCCCTGCTTGCCCTGGGGCCCTGTTGGAATTCTGCGCTGGGTCCCCCTGCCTGCCCTGGGCCGGGGCCCTGTTGGAATGCTGTGCTGGGCCCCCCTGCCTGCCATGGGCCAGGGCCCTGCTGTAATGCTGCGCTGGGCCCCCCTACCTGCCCTGGGCCCTGTTGAAATAATGCGCTGGGCCCCCCTGCCTGCCCTGGGCCGGGGCCCTGTTGGAATGCTGCTCTGGGCCCCCCTGCTTGCCCTGGGCCGGGGCCCTGTTGGAATGCTGCGCTGGGCCCCCCTGCCTGCCCTGGGCCGGGGCCCTGTTGGAATGCTGCGCTGGGCCCCCCTGCCTGCCCTGGGCCCTGTTGGAATAATGCGCTGGGCCCCCCTGCCTGCCCTGGGTCGGGGCCCTGTTGGAATGCTGCGCTGGGCCCCCCTGCCTGCCCTGGGCCGGGGCCCTGTTGGAATGCTGCGCTGGGCCCCCCCTGCCTGCCCTGGGCCGGGGCCCTGTTGGAATGCTGCTCTGGGCCCCCCTGCCTGCCCTGGGCCAGGGCCCTGTTGGAATGCTGCGCTGGGCCCCCCTGCTTGCCCTGGGCCAGGGCCCTGTTGGAATGCTGCGCTGGGCCCCCCTGCCTGCCCTGGGCCGGGGCCCTGTTGGAATGCTGCGCTGGGCCCCCCTGCCTGCCCTGGGCCCTGTTGGAATAATGCGCTGGGCCCCCCTGCCTGCCCTGGGCCGGGGCCCTGTTGGAATGCTGCGCTGGGCCCCCCTGCCTGCCCTGGGACGGGGCCCTGTTGGAATGCTGCGCTGGGCCCCCCTGCTTGCCCTGGGCCGGGGCCCTGTTGGAATGCTGCGCTGGGCCCCCCTGCCTGCCCTGGGCCGGGGCCCTGTTGGAATGCTGCGCTGGGCCCCCCTGCCTGCCCTGGGCCCTGTTGGAATAATGCGCTGGGCCCCCCTGCCTGCCCTGGGCCGGGGCCCTGTTGGAATGCTGCGCTGGGCCCCCCTGCCTGCCCTGGGCCGGGGCCCTGTTGGAATGCTGCGCTGGGCCCCCCCTGCCTGCCCTGGGCCGGGGCCCTGTTGGAATGCTGCTCTGGGCCCCCCTGCCTGCCCTGGGCCCTGTTGGAATAATGCGCTGGGCCCCCCTGCCTGCCCTGGGCCGGGGCCCTGTTGGAATGCTGCGCTGGGCCCCCCTGCCTGCCCTGGGCCGGGGCCCTGTTGGCATGCTGCGCTGGGCCCCCCTGCATGCCCTGGGACGGGGCCCTGTTGGAATGCTGCGCTGGGCCCCCCTGCTTGCCCTGGGCCGGGGCCCTGTTGGAATGCTGCGCTGGGCCCCCCGGCTTGCCCTGGGCCGAGGCCCTGCTGGAATGCTGCGCTGGGCCCCCCTGCCTGCTCTGGGCCAGGGCCCTGTTGGAATGCTGCGCTGGGCCCCTGCCTGCCCTGGGCCGGGGCCCTGTTGGAATGCTGCGCTGGGCCCCCCTGCCTGCCCTGGGCCGGGGCCCTGTTGGAATGCTGCGCTGGGCCCCCCCTGCCTGCCCTGGGCCGGGGCCCTGTTGGAATGCTGCGGCTGCGCTGGGCCCCCCCTGCCTGCCCTGAGACCACTCACCCTGCTCGCCTGCCGCCTCCACCTGCACGTTTGGTCCGCATGCCGTCGCCTCTTTCCATCCGGTGTCCGCCCGCCATCCGCCGTCTTCTGCTCCCAGCCACGTGGCACACCACACACGCTGCTCGCTCTGCTCCGGAATGAGGAAGTGGAGCAGAGCAGCGTGTGACGTCACAAGAGAATCAGAGGCTGGCTGAACCATGATGCACTGGGGCGTGCCGTAGTTTAAAGGTACAGTGCCTGCCCATTTCTATTTGCCTGCAGGGGAGCTTATTAATATAAAGCAGCGAAGCCTGCTGCCTGAACAAAATATCAGGGGGCCCGAGCGCGCGGACCGGGCTGTCAGCGTACTCGGGCCCCCTAATCACCGGGCCCCATACACGAATAAGGGCTGTAATGCCCTGATGGCAGCCTTGTTCTCGCATCACACTGGCCTTAAGGACACAAAAAAGTTTGAAAATAGCTAAATTTTCAACATTTTTGCCAAATTTCCTTTTTTCATAAATATACGCAAGTCATATCAAAGAAATTTTGCCACTAACATAAATTACAATATGTTGCAAAGAAACATTCTCAGAATTAGTGGAATCCGTTGAAGCGTTCCAGAGCTATAACCTCATAATGTGACAGTGGTTAGAATTGTAAAAATTGGCTTGGTCAGTAAGGTCAAAATTGGCTTGGTCACTGAGGGTTTAATACCATTATTCATGGTACCCTGAAACTGTTTGTTTACCAAACTGTAGGGTTAGTGGTGATCATTTTTATCTTTATTATCGGCAATCATACCATGATGATATAATGTCTTATGTTTAGTATTATGAGTGGACCCTTATCATTTTAGTGTTTCACATGGGTGACAATACACATTGATAGTTCTCCATATTTCTTGATTCCTCTTACTATTGACCTCACAGATATTTGTATGTATTGTTTTTAATATTAATAACCACATATCCAGATTTAAATAGTGTAGTGGTGAACCCAGTTCACCATGTAGCTACATGAATCTCCATTATCATAGCATACTAAAACAGAGGGCAACATGGAGTTTTTTACCAAAAGTATAAAAAAGTTTTATTAAGCCCATGTGGGGCAACAAGACAAAAAAGTGTATAAAATGACATACAGATGATGTGTATAAAAAAGACACCAAAATACATGACCATCAGAAAAACATCATATAGGCAATGTACCAACTGACAAGGTATACAGAGGAAAACACCCTATAAATAATGTGGACACAATTCAGGGATTAACGTGTAAAAATCCCTCCCACATTAAAGTTGCTGCTAATTAGCATATGAAAAGGTCCCCCACACAGTAAATAACAGTAAAACTCCTGAGGTACACCATCATTATAGAGGTAATCCCATATGCCATATAATCAGGAGTTAGTAACCGTAGCGCAACACACACCGCAATCCCAGTATGAGTCAAGACAGGATAAGTTGTAATGAAAAGTCAGGGAGCGGAGTGTGGAGGGAAAGGGGGGGGGGGTTTTCTCACCAAGTGCTGCTGGTCATGTCATAAGTCCCCGACGCGCGTTTCGCTGCCGTTCGCCTCGCTTTATCAAGGGGAGTGTGTGTTGGTAAGACACAGGGCCTTTATGTATCCAAGGATGCATATGACCCCTAGGAGATCCAAGAATTTGAAAGACATGTTGGTTCAGAGCCATTATACCGCACCCTCAATAAATCCATTTGGAAATACTAAACGATATAAGGGATGCTTTACTTGTGGCCATTGTTTGGCTTGCGCAAACATCTCCCGTAGTTCAAAATTTCAATCTAGTGATGGGACAAAAGAGTACGATATAAGAGAGTATATTTCTTGCAGTACTAAAAACTTAATTTATTACGCTACTTGTAGCTCAAGTCTCTCGCATCAATACCAGGCACTGCTGCCGGCACTCGGACCGGAGTGTGCGGCTACATAGAAATCCATGCAGCCGCACACTCCGGTCCGAGTGCCGGCGGCAGTGCCGGGTATTGATGTGAGAGACTCGCGCAAGTTTCTCGCATCACACTCGCAAGTGTGACCCCGGCCTTATGGGCCAGTCCAAGCTTGCTAAAATATATTACATAAATATCACAAATACAGTGATCAGCTGTAAATTTTATGTATTATTTATGTCCTCTTGTGCTACCAAAACAGTTGTGCGGTAAACAGATGCTTGATCAGACTTAAATCTAGGGGGGTTAAGGAATCCAAATAAATAATTCGAACAATGTAATTTTCCTCAAACCATTCCTGGACATTTTTGCAATGTGGCGAGAAACATTATTCTGTGAAAGTGTGTCATGGCTTGACTCCGGGACTCGAACCAGTGACATCTGGCTGTGGGTTGGTTTCCCTCAATGTTGGAACCAAGCCTGTGTTGTCTGTGTCCAACTGCTGATAATGCTCTTGTCTTATCTTTGTTGTATTGCTTCTGTAAAAGTTCGTTGGATGCAGTAAACAATAGGAGGCAGAGAAGGGGTTAACAAGGATTTACTCAGAAAACAATTTTAGATTAAGTGTTCAGGGAAAACCTCCACACAGGGAGATGATTAAGCAGATAATGTACTAAACTCTCATCAACAGCTACATAATAAACAGCTTGCGAAGGGGGAAATAAAAGTAATGACTTATCGATTGGAGTCCTTGGTGGGGAACGGTTGAAATAACTCCCGATGGCGTCGCAATCCGTGTACAAAGTCTCTGGTTCTGCTGCGTAGGAACAAAATGCACTGTCTCCTGACCGTGCCGAAGTATCCAGCTCTGTTGGCCTTGGGTCCGTTGATCTTGGGTCCGCTTAAGCAAGAATACAGTTCCTTCTGCTGGTTCCTTGGGAGTGATGCAATACACTGGAAATACAAAGCCGTACAGGCTGTAGGAGTGACTAGGCCTCGCAAGGGATAACAAGGTTCAGGAAGAGACGGGACGTCTGCTGTACTGTACGTTAGGGGCCGAGTTCGTGGAGAGACACCCGGTAGTGACTGCAGTAATCGGTCAGTCTGTAAAGAACTGGCGTCAGTGGCATTAGCAATCGGAGTAGAGGAGAGAGAGTCAACCTTCGTCCTGCTATGTCATCGCCTTCCCACCAAGTGTGTCTCTTTCCCACGCTCAGCCCCTTTTAAGTCTCCGACGCCCCTTTCTGTCAGGTGTGCAGACTCTCCCCACACAGACAAGTCACCACTGTTATGTTTCGGTAGCTGAGGAGTGCAGGCAAAAAAGGCAATACACCAGAGCAGTTGGAATCTATGAGATTGCAGTACCCTGACTAACCACAACAACTAGAGGCAGCCGTGGAGCGTTCCTACGTTGGTCCTAGACGCCTCGTCACAGCCTGAGAAACTAACTACACCTAAACATAGATATAGGAAAGCTATCTGCCCCGGAGCAGAACCCCAAAGATAATAGAAAGCCCCCAAACATGTAATGGCGGTTAGACAAGAAGAAATACTGACACAGACAAAATAGTATGAGCAAACGTTGGGGCCCAAACTAACTAAATAGAAAAGGATAGGAAGGGTACTTACTGCAATCCCAGAAAACCCTGAAAAGCACCAACTCTACTAATTTCAAAAACACCTGAGAACACGACCT
>JARQOD010000002.1:520674028-520762162 GCA_033576555.1 Oophaga sylvatica
CCAGAGTACCGGTGGAAACCAACGCAGATAAGGGAAAAACATACAAACTCCTTCCAGATGTTATCTTTGGTGGGATTTGAACCCAAGACCACAGCACTGCAAAACAACAGCACTAACCTTATGTACATTGTGTTCAAAGTGATTGGTAATCTCTTACAAGAGTATCCTGCTCCTTGTTATAATGGGAGCTTGTTCTTCTTTCCCTAGGCCACTGATGGCGAACCTTGGCACTCCAGCTGTTGGAGAACTACAACTCCCAGCATGCCTCAACTGCTGCAGGTTGCAAGGGCATGCTGGGAGTTGTAGTTTTACAACAGCTGGAGTGCCAAGGTTAGCCATCACTGCCTAGGCTTTGCTGCTTTCTTATGCCTGGCCAACATCACATAGGGAGAAGAAGTACATGTCCCAGCTGAAAACTTTCTGATAACACCCACTTGGAATTAACGAAAATTAACTCATTTGCTACTAAATAGTTTGATTGCTAATATCTCTGCGACAGAGGTGAAATTAAAAAAACAAAAACACATTTTATTCCACTTTACAGCCACTATTATATCAAGTGTCCAGTTCCACATGAAAAGCTTAATGAAAGGTCCTCTTTAAACTAGTCATACTGATGCATCCACCCCAGGATGAGATCAAAGCAAAAGGACACATCTTTTTGAAAAAACGTTTTCCTAGTATGAACAACAAACAGCAGAAAAAAGGATTTTACCTGCCCAGGCCTCTAAACAGATGCACTAACAGGATGCATTGGGCCCATTTAACACAGGTGCAAGATTGCCGATGAAACAACCCCTCTCATCCTGCCAATCCATGGAGGGGGAGGTTGTTTGGCATATTAATGCACAACAAAAAAAGTCTGTCTGTGGCGCTGTTCACATATAGGTGATGCAAAGCAACTGGCTTACAGCCTATTACCTACGCCCATACTTTTAGATCAGATGGGCTGTCCAGTGCTATCCAAAATGCATCTCGTGTGAACAGGCACCACAGTATCAGATCCAAATGGGCCCAGCTGCACCCTGGAAAATAGTGCAAAAAACACATGCAAAAATATGTGAGGTATTAGTTGATATTAAGGCCAAAATATGCAAGCTCGCAACCTGCGCCAAGGGTCCCCACACTTGCGAGTCCTATCACTAAGCAACAAAACACAAAAAGGACTTAAAAATCCTTCTAAAAATTTAAAGAATAGCAGAAAAAAGGCAGAGATGTTTTACCTGTCCAGGCCTCTAAAAAGATGCACTAACAGGATGCAGTGGGCCCATTTAACACAGGTGCAAGATTACCTGCACCTGCTCTTCTAGATTACCTACACCTGCTCTCTTCTAGATTACCTCACCTGCTCTTCTAGATTACTCTACACCTGCTCTTCTAGATTACCTGCACCTGCTCTTCTAGATTAGCTGTTGTTCTAGTATGAACAACCAATTTAGACTCCAGGGTGACATACTGGTAATAACATGGTGGCATGTAGCTGTAAAATATTGTAATATTGTAGGACAATATCTATAAGAACATATTAGTATCATTATCACGACTACTTGGTAACATGGAGCCCTGGTCCTAATACCAAACACGATGAAATTAGCCAGTCAATTAAACATTAATAATATCGAAAAACAGATTTTAAATTAATTCTGAAAACAAGATACAATATGTTCCATATTACATAATGTTTATAGTTTATTAACATCAGAAATCATAATTTAACTATTGATTCTGAATAATGCGAATCACATCATATATGACATTATGTGGACACTTTCTGAGTATCTTTTACTGAGTAGAACATTCCTCTGCTCACAAACATTTTAATAGAGAAAACGTGAGCAAAGGACTTACACAAAAGCTCTTATTGTTTTCAGCACTTTTATTGTGAAGTATGAAGCAGATGCAATAAATACTGGATCCATTTATATGGTTTATATAACATAGCACAGACAAAGCTGCACTTATTTACATCCTATACTTACTGAGAACAGAAAAGCTGAAGAATCACAAAAGGTCTATACAACAGACGACTATTGAAATGCAATTACTGAGAGACAAACTGCAATCCTGAAATAGATTACTTAAGGCCATATTATTTCAGCTCCTCCAGTGACCCGGAATTGTGAGAAGATCAGGACACATCCTCCAGATACTAGAAAGAATCCACCAAACCAGCCAGCGTACATTGCATCCCCAAACTCCCAACGGGGAATGTCTTTAGGAATACTGCGGTCCCAAAATTTGATCAGTGTGTCATAAGCAAAGTAGGACACACAGTAGAAAGTCAGTGCACCGGCCACTGAAAAGAGAAGTCCTCCAAGTATGTTCAGCATCTTTCTGACATGTCCTTCAGAGTTGTCAAGGCACTTCACACAGGTCAGTGCAGGTGTTGAGGCCATAAATCCTAAAGCCCCAATTAAGACAGAGAGGCACACAAGGACACGACCCATTTGGACTTGGATTGGTAGCTGTTGTGGAGTCTGATATTCTTGACAAACGCTAAACCCCACGTCTTGTATAACACATATTTGCCACAAGCCAAGCCGGTAATTTTCATTGATGAGAAGACCTGAAGAAGAAGTCAACCAGTAAGGAATGAATAACGCCACCAGGCAGCACAAGTAACCAGAAAGGCACAGGAAAAGACCTGCAAGTTCAGAAAAGCAAAGTACTGCTTCCATTTTACCCTCTTCTGACTTAACTTTTGACTGTATCTCTTAATCCTTTAGACGGAGCTTTATGCGAAAGACAGTTTTCTTCCAAGGAGCGAGCGTGCAAATACCAGTCGGTAGGCAGCTTTGAATAAATCAATGCATTTTAATGTCCATGTGAGAGACTATTGTTCTTCTAAAATCCATTCTATTTATAGTTCAGTGCTATCGTAGATTTTGAAAAAAAGACCAATAGAAATGTCTTGTTTTCTTTTGAAAAAGATCACAGGACCAGATTAGATGATATTCCCACTCGGTTTCATAGCGAAAGGGACAATCGAAGTCTTGAGACAGCTTTTGTAGATTATTTTTTTTTGTGTATTAGATGGTAGCTTTCATTGCAAAACTATATGATTTTGATTCAAAATAATGATTAAAAGCATAGTAATGAAAACACAATCTTACTTTACAACATCGGCATTTTTCTTATTAATGGTTCATGAATTATTATGGAGCAAACAAGGCCAATGCAACAAAAAGTTCTAAAACATAAAGTATTATTGTTCAAAAGGGCAATTATGACTTCTGTTTCTGCTTTTGTCGCCAGGCAGAAATGCACTTTAGTTGCAGTTGATGCAGGGTGACAATGTCAGTCCTGTGCTCTCAGGGCCTTGTAGTACCATTCAGGCTGAAAGTCTGGGAGTGAAAAGGGTATTTCGATCTCTAAGATCCTATCTCAATATGTAGTAGGTGTAATATTAATAATTATAATAATATCAGCAAATACCTCCAGTTAGAAATATAGTATAGTTCTTCTGATAAGCTACAGTATATTGTTTACCTCATGTGCAGGGCATTGCAGTAGCTTAGGTGTCCATGGTTACGACCACTCATAGTGACAGTTAGTGGTTGTCACCCTGGATATCTAAGCTACTGCAATGATCTGCACATGGGGTAAGTGACATAGCTAATCAGAAGAACCATACTACATTGTTTGCTAATATTATTATTATTATTACACTTGCTACATATTGGGATAGGATCTTGGCGATGGGAATATCCCTTTAACTTCTGTTAGTGTTTCCTCCTTGTTGTTTAGTAATGTAAGCTCCTGAAATACTGCTATCCACTGCCAGTTATATAGTAGCACTATGAGCTCTGAAAAACTCGTCTATTAGTTAGGTCATGTGTTTCAAGTAAATGTTCCTGATACTGAAACAAAAAAAAACAAATGAACCAGCTCACCCATAGCGGCATAGGGCTTGCTGAAGCACGGAACTCGTGCGGTCACACATGTAGTACTGATGAGAAAAAGGAGATGTGTTCCAGTTTCTTTTAATCCAAAAATTTATTAGAAATTGCTTCTTAAAAAAACCATGGCACTGGCAAAGTTTACATGGCAAGGTATAGTTACACGTTTCAAGCACTCGAGGCATCCTTTATCAGACTATACATGAACAGGTCTTACACAGCTTTTATACAAAATGTGAGCAATAAAAGAGAGATTTCATATCACATGACAAACATGCTAATCACATTAAAATTCCATGTGCAAAAAAGGGAAGAGGGGAAGGGGAAGCGAAGGAAGGGGAAAGAAACAAGAGAAAAAGTGTGAAATACATAAAATTATGTCATTACATACATATAAATAAATTAATAATGGAACATAAATTCCTTGCGACCATTCAGTCCCACAGGATGGAATATTCCCAAACAAAAACCAAAATGCCTCTCTGGTCATTAGAAGTCTCTTGATGTTTCTGCCTCTGAATGGATGTGCAATGCGTTCTATTCCAGAAATCCTAAATGCAGCAGTACTTTGATGACGATGAATAAAATGCCTGGATGCAAATGATATGGCACGATTTGAACTGGAAATAGAAACAATATCAGTTAAGTGTTCAGAGAGTCTGACCTTTAATTTGCGGGTGGTGCAACCTGTATACATCAGACTGCATTCAATACACTTAATCATGTACACGACCATTGTGAGAGATGCAGTTTATATATTGTTGAATTTTGAATTGTTCGGTGTTGTTGAAGTTTGAGAATGTGCGAGTTGTTGCAGAATATTTACATGTTCTACATCTGGATCCTCCGCAGTCAAAGAAACCCGGATGGTGTAACCATGTCTTCAATCTGGCTGTGGGATTAAAGAGGCCAGGTGAAATAATATTTCCAAATGTCACAGCTCTCTTAGCAACTATGTGACAACCCGATTCTAAAATGATAGATAAAGTAGAATCCTCATATAAAATAGGAATATGTTTCTGAATTAGCGTTTGAAATTTAGATAACTGAGGGATATACTGAATAGAAAGAACTGCCCTGTTTTCCATTGGGAACTTGATCCTGTGCTTACTACTGACAATGTAAAGGTGACAACAACCTCAACCCTATTACCCCACTTTCCACCACCACAGGGCAAGTGGGAAGGGTGAAGCCAAACGCCAGTCTAGTCTTGGTGCATCTTATGAATGCGCCATTTCTGGAGTGGTTGAGGGCAGATATTGATAGCCTGGGGACTATTAATGTCAACCCACAGCTGTCTGCCTAGCCTTTGATGGTTTGAATTTATAGGGGGACCCTACATCATTATTTTTCCGAGGTCCCTCGTAAATTCACCAGGAAAGGCTAAACAAACAGCTGTGAGCTGTTGATAGCCTGGGAAACTTTTGGGATATTGCCCCTTTTCCCAGATTATTAACATCAGTGCCCAGCCGTGGGATGTCTCTTATGAAAATTGCAAGGACACCTATGCCATTTTTTTAAATTTAATTCTTTATTTTACACAGGAGGGACAAAGTTGCTGCTGAATACAACTCCCATCATTGTCGCCTGGTCACACTGATGTCAGGAAGACCAAACGGCAATGATGAGAGCTGCCTCCAGCAGCCGGCGCCTGGGATCACCACGAATGCTTTTCCCAGGCGCCAGTACGTGTCAAACAGACTGCACACAGATGCCACAAGGATGTGGAACACGAACAGCAAAAAGACACTCGGATGTCACACGCATGTCACATACAGTCCCTGACAGAAGTTATGTCGCTTATCCATGTTATGTAAATCAAAGCTTATAACCTGACGTTAAATTCATCCATTGGTTGTATAAATTACTCTTTTGAAAGCTGAAACCCTCCCAAATTTGGTTTAGGTTAAGAAAATAAATTGGCATCAATGCAGAAATATTGATCATTTAATGAACACAGAATGGTCAGATTTTGGCAAGACAAAAGTTTTGTCACCTGGTCATATAATGCACCCAATCCTAGTTTACATCCTCACCAGTGCTCAGTAAATGATCGGTTAATTAGTGGGTGTGTATAAAAAGAAACCCAGCACCCCAGACCTTCACTTGAACTGCAACTTGAGCTCTGACAACATGCCAAAAATCCACCCTGCGACCAAATCCTTGATTATCAAGAGGCTGAAGACCAGATCCACTGCAGAGGTGGCTGGCACCTTTGGTGTGCCTCAGCATCAAGTACAAAGAATTAAAAAATGATTTGAAGAGACTGGAGATGGGTTTGACAAGCCCAGGTCCGGCAGACCCCGCAAGACAACTGCTCAGGAGGAACGTTTGTTTGTTAGAAAATCCAAAGCAAGCCCCTCTTCCACTGCAGCAGAGCTCCAACAAGCCTGGTCACCTCAAGTCCCTGTGTCAACTAGAACAGTTTGTAGGATTCTGTCTCGAAATGGCTTCCATGGTCGATTCAGTGCCCAGAAGCCAGCACTAAACAAAAGGCAAATAAAAAAAAACATGTGGCATTTGCAAAGCCCCACAGCCTGCTAAACAGATGGATGCTGGAAAAGTGGCAGAAGGTGGATTTCTCTGATGAATCTTCAGTAGAATTACACCACAGCCGCCGCAAATACTGCAGGAGACCTACTGGAGCCCATATGGATCCAAAATACACCCAGAAAACAGTTAAATTTGGTGGTGGAAAGATCATGGTCTGGGGTTACATTCAGTATGGGGTGTGCGAAATATTTGCAAAGTAGAAGGCAATATCAATAGCCTAAAATATCAAGAAGTATTAGCTACCTCTTACATTCCAAATCATAAAAGGGGTCAAATTCTGCAGCATGATGGTGCTCCATCACCTACATCCATCTCTACAACAAAGTTCCTCCAAGCAAAAAAGATCAAGGTGCTCAAGGACTGGCCAGCCCAGTCACCAGACATGAACATCATTGAGCATGTTTGGGGTACGATGATAGAGGAAGCTTGGAAGACAAAACCAAAGAATCTAGATGAACTCTGGGATGCATGTAAGACTGCATTCTCTGCTATTCCTTATGACTTCATTATCATTAATAAATTGTATGAATCATTGTTGAACCGCATGGATGCAGTCCTTCAAGCTCATGGAAGTCACACAAAATATTAAATATGACTCTAATAGCACCACAACTTCATTCACCAATGTTATGCAACATATATTTGTATTTTAAGATATTTGTTTGAATATCACATTACTTTCTGTGGGCGACAAAACTTGCCAAAATCTGACCATACTATGTTCATTAAATGATCAATATTTCAGCATTGATGCCAATTTATTTTCTTAACCTAAACCAAATTTGGGAGGGTTTCAGCTTTCAAAAGAGTAATTTATAAAACCAATGGATGAATTTAACGTCAGGTTATAAGCTTTGATTTACATAACATGGATAAGCGACATAACTTCTGTCAGGGACTGTAGGTACATATGGATGGCACACAGACACGGACCATGGATCTCACCAGTACTGGTTTTTCCTGTACAGGAATCACCAGGACCTGAGAGGAGAAGAGTCTGTTGGGCCAATAGAAGATTCTCAAGAAGAATGCTAAACAGAGAACCAAAACTCAAGAATCCAAGTAGAAGGAATTAGTTAATAAACTTGTTGATTTGTTTGATGTTGCTCATGCTGATGCCATAAAACTTATAAAAGTTCAGTAAAACCGTGACTTCTTGCTTGCTCAATGATAAAAAGGTCGTAGTGGAAACATGGGACCATTAGACAGAAAGCTGGCCAAGGTCGAGGAAAGACGATCTATGAGAGAATTACAGGCAGAGAAATAAAGAAAAAGAAACTGAGCGAGTTCACCAGTCAACAGCATCAGCTGAACTTTGCAGTAGCAGTAGCAGTTGCAGTGACAACTGCACTTCCAACAATGATAGTGATGAGGGCAAAGGGCATTTTAGTCCCATGAAACTTAAGTTGGTAAGACCTGTCAACATTGTGTCTCTGGAAGTTGGTGCAGCTCTAGACAGAACTAATACAAATGATAGAAAAGCAACCCACCTAGTTGCTGCTGCTTCTCAGTCTCTTGGCCATGATCCAGACAGTCTCACGTTGAATAGAGAATCTGCCAGACAGGCTTGTTGCCAGCATCAAGAGATAGCATTTGCTGCAATCAAAGCTTCCTTCAATAGCAGTGGTTCAGTTACTATCCACTGACACTGGGATGCGAAAAGGTTTGCAAGCCAGACCCGCAATGAAACTGCTGAGCATCTCACAGTACTAGTGTCACAAGGAGGAACTGAGAAAATGTTGTCGTTTCCAGAGATACCTAACAGCACAGGAGCAGCAAAAGCTAAGGCTGTATTCCACGTTCTGCAGGACTGGCAGCTTTTGGATAAAGTGTAGTTTATGTCATTCGACATGATCAGTAGTAACCCTGGTACAAGGGCTGGTGCAGTCGTCTTCTTGCAACAACTGCAGAAAGAACTACTGAGTTTGCTGTATAGGCACCACATTCACCAGCTAATTATTGCAAGGATGATTGATAATTGTGGCCAGCATCAACTGGTCCAAATATAAAGTTGTTCAAGAGATTTTTGGCTGCCTGGAATCAAATTGTCACGACACAGCTGTCGGTGACCCTTGACCAGGGGCTCCTTCCCTGTCCCTAACACTAGAGGGCGCCTTAGCTCACCCTCTTCCCCAGGATACTTCAGATGGTGAAGATGCTGGGGCCTCCACCCTTGCCTTATCTCCTGAGTAAGCCCTCCATCTGTTCTCCTCCCCCACCCAGGGAAGAGGGGACGCTACTGGGCAACGTAGTACACCAACCCGACAAACAAGGTAGCACAGAAAAGGTTTAACAGGAGACTCCAGGCATACAAAATATTCACTGACATGTAACAGAGGAAAACACCAGGGTGTGAAAGTAGGGGAATAAACCAAAACAGAGAAGGATAAGGAATTATCATGCATACAAACCAAGCAACAGTCACTAATAACTTATTCAACACTCTTTCTCATATGTGTTCCTCTCCCACCGCTAGCCATGCAGCAAATGCTAGCTCTGATGAGGATTAGTAACAGAGCCCAGCAGGGCCGGACTGGCCATCTGGCAATTCTGGCAAATGCCAGAAGGACCTGTCTGGGTGTGGGCCGCCTTGTCTGCTTCGTTGTTAACAGAATCCGTGCTCTCAAGACATCCATACTGTTAAGAGTTGTAATACCCAGCAGGCCATGGATATTACAGTAATAGAAATATTGGTCTTGCAGTAAATCTTGCTTTCCTCCATCTAGGGTAATATTAGTAAGATATCCCATCTGGTGCTTGGAGATGGGGAAAGCATGGGCCTGTGTGATTTCAAATGCCAGGGCTGAATTTCAGCCCCAGTCCATACCTGGAGCCCAGATTATAAAGGGAAAAGAAGTGGCTAACCGAGCACCGCTGTGAGCACATGGATTTCCAACATGGCTGATTAACTCCTGTCTCTCAGAAAAATAAACCCATTTAAAATGAAGGCGAAGTGCTTCTTCTCAGCGCCGGAGTAGAAGCAATCAGACGCTGTTGTCTTCTGGCTCCACACTGACGCGGTAATCCCGTGACACAACTGGATAAAACCAAGTTTTCGGCTGGAATGGAAGATGATATAGTTTCAACTGAGCTAGGTCCACTAAAGGAGTGCCTAGTTGCACAATGCCATCCAAGAGATGATTACAAGGAATTGTTAACACTGGCACCCCTGTTCCTTGGTTCACCAGCAAACCCAGACATACACATCAATACTCCAGGCGCCTACCATCGGGCCTGATGGATGGCCAAAGTGTTATGCACTATGAAGATCTTCATGTTTCAGCACCAATTTCGTTTAACTTTGACTTAGTCAATTTTGCAATTTTACTGTCCTCTTATACTTGAAGGCTTGGTACTTTTGTCAGATACCAGCCACATCTTTGCGAAATTAATTGACAGTACTGCAAGAACTCATACAACATAGGAATCAACACGCCTGTTGCTGAGGCAGCATTAAAAACTTTCAACAGACACCTGTGATACCTCAGTGAGATTATGGTGGGTCTGTTTTTTTGTTGACAGTGAGGTTCCAACTGAAGAAAAGATGGTACTGTGTCACAAGTGTGTTACGCCAACATGCGGATATAAGATCATGCAGAATCCTTTCAGCTGCTTCTGATCTGGTCGGGAACTCTTCCTATAAAACCTTGCCAGACCCTCTCTGTCCTGCTGGTGGAAGATCTGCTTCCTTGCTCTTAGGAGACACTGTGCTGAATAGGAGCACGTTGTTGTTGCTAGAGATTCGTCTTCCTGTGCTGTGTGCTTAAGCTAGGTAGTTGAAGTTTTGAGTTGGAGTTGTAGTGTTCTGTAAGTTGCTGTTGTATGTTTGTGTTTATCTCCTGTTCCCTTTTCCCATTTAGTTTATTCCTCCCTGTCCCTATCCTCCTCCCTATTGCTGGTTAGTGCTTTTGTATGATAGAGGTTTTCTGTTATCCCTGCTTTGTTTTTGTGTCTGGTTTCCCTTTATTTCTGTCCCATGCCTCATGGAGTGGGGGAGAGGACAAATTAGGGTTTTTACAGGGGCATAGTAAGGTCAGAGACTTGGGCCTCTCTACCTTTAAGAGTACCCCGGGACAGTGATAGTTAGGGTTCCAGCTCCAGGGACAGTTTGACGCCCCTCTTCCTTACTGAAGGTGGTCACATCATGACATTTTCATTGAACAAAATATTTAGTATCTTGGTATGGATCCCATTGTAGTCCTTGCCAAACAATTGCGGGGCCTGTTGCTTGAGGTGTCAGACCTGCAATCTACGGTCTGTTAACAGCAGACTGTTGGTCTGGCAGGTGGTCAAGCAGAACCGTAACTTAAGGTAGCCATCCAGGACAGGTTTTATGGGAGACGGGATAAATTTATGGTGTTCCATGAAGCCTGCAGGCTGTATTTTATGCTTAGTCCTCATTCATCTGGAAGTGAGGAGCAATTGGTTGAGATTGTTATTTCTCTCCTTCAAGGAGATCCTCAATCCTGGGCCTTTTCTCTTCTGGCGGACTCACTGTCTCCGGGCACTTTTTGAGGCTCTAGGCCTCGTGTATGATGATCCGGACAGTGTCTCCCTTGCTGAGTCTAAGATACTTGAGCTCAAGCAGAGAGACTGGCTGACAGAGGAATTCTGCTCAGAGTTCCGTAGATTGGTCACTGACACCTGTTGGAACGATCCTGCTCTTAGGAGTCAGCTTTGTCAAGGCCTGTCTGAAAGACTAAAAGACGCACTAGCACTTTACAAGACTCCTGAGTCATTGGAGGCCGCCATAGCTCTGGCCATATGCATTGATAGACTCCTTAGGGGTAGACCTCCCTCGGTATTAGTGTGTTATGGTTGGCCGCAAAACCGGGTTGTGTTTTTTCTGTGGTCAAAAGGGGCATTTCATTTGTGTCTTTCCTTCTTTGTGTGGAGGATAACAACCTGGGTGTATATATCTCCTTCGTATGTGTATCTCAGTTTTTCTTACCAGCAGAAGTTATTGGTATGAAATCAATGAAAATATCCATCCTCTTGGATAGTGGGGCAGGAGCCAATATGGTGGATGCTTGGTTTGCATGAGACCTCGGTCTTTTCTGTAGTACTGTGGCAAAGCCCGTCACCATACTTGCAATTGACTCTGCGCATCTTTGTTAGGGAAATTTTACATAAGTAGTACATAAGTAGTGCATGGTGTGAACCTGCACATGTTGGCTCTTCATAGGGAGCTCCTTTCTTGTTATATCTTGGAAAGTCTCCCTACTCCTATTGTGCTGGGTCTTCCCTGGTTGACTAAACATATTCCTGTCATAGACTAGCAGGCCAGGGAGTTTATTAAGTGGAGTGATTTTGTAAAAATTATTGTCTAGGTGCTACTATCTCTAGTATCTCCACTAAAATCACTCCATCTTGACTGTCCGATTTTTTAGGAAGTGTTCTCTGAAAAGGGATGTAAAGAACTGCCTTCTCATCGTGTGTATGACTGTATTGGGATTAAGAACGTCAAAGCAGATGCTTTGTCTCTGATTTTTGCTGAGGATGGGAGTACTGACGATGCAGTCCCTATTTTGCAAGAAGGGGTGATCATCTCTGCAGTGTGTTTTGAACTTGAGGGTGAGGTACTGAAAGCTCAGGGGGGCGCCCCTGCTGATCCTTTTGGAAAATTGTTTGTACCTGTTCTTCTGCGTCTTAAAATTTTGAAGGCACATCATGCCTCAGCTCTGGCTGGTCTCCCAGGTGGTAAGGTGACCTTGGACCTCCTTTCTTGTCGTTCCTGGTGGCCATGGTTGCATAAGGATGTAGTTGACTTTGTGTCTTCGTATTGAGTCTGTGCACATTTCAAAACCCCGCATACTCGTCCGTCTGGAGCTCTTTTGCCATTGACCATTCCTGACCGACCATGGACTCATTTATCCTTGGATCTTCCTTCATCCTCTGGTAAAACTGTTATCTTAGTTGTGAAGGATAGATTTAGTAAATGGTGCATTTTATTGCTTTACCTGCTCTCCATAAAGCCAAGACACTGGCTCAGGTGTTTATCATTGAGATCGTGAAGCTTCACGGGGTTCTGAAGGGGTATCTTTATTTTGGAGGGCATTTTGTGCTTGTTTATTGTTGCATCTATCCTTTTCTTCAGCATTTCATCCTCAAACTAATGGCCAGACTGGACACCTAAACCAAAGTTGGGAAACTTACCCCAGATGTTTTGTGTCAGATAACCCGGAGGATTGGTCTTCATTTCTACCACTGGCATAAACAATCGTTGTTATGAGTCCCCTGGTAAGTCGCCATTTTTTGGCGCATATGGTTACCATCCACAATTTTATACCTTCAGTAAAGATGAGTCTTCAGGGGTTCCTGGGGAGGAACAATTATCTTCTTCACTCTCATCTGTGTGGGAAGGGGTTGAGAATAATTTAAGGATCATGGAGGACAAATACAAACGTATGGCTGATAAGAAAACATTGTCAGGTTCGGACCTGGGTGTGAATTAGTATGGCTTTCCACCAAAAATATTAGGTCCTAGGTTTACTGGTCCTTATAAGGCGGTTGCCGTAATCAACCCTGCTTTTCGTCTCAAGCTTCCACTGACTCTCAAGATCCATAATGTTTTTCACAGGTCTTTGCTCAAAAAATTTGTTGCATCAGTGGAACCGACACCTTTACCGTTGCCATCGGTTATTATTGATGGCAATTTAGAATATCGGGTAGCAAAAATCATCACTTCCCATATGGTTTGCAGCTCTGTACAGTACTGGTACATTGGAAACGTTATGGTCCGGAGGAGAGGGTGTGGGTGCCAGCAACTGAGGTTAATGCCGGTATGTTGATATGGTTCTTTCATTTGACCCATCCGAGCAAACCCGGCCCCAAAGGTCCTAGGGCAGTGATAGCGAACCTTTCTGAGACCGAGTGCCCAAACTGCAACCTAAAACCCAATTATTTATGATGAAGTGCTAACACATGCCAAATGCCCCATCATGATCCCCTTCTCTAGTAATATGCCCCATCATGATCCTCTTCAGGTAGAAACGTCCAATCATGATCCCCTGCATGCCGAAATATGCCCCATAATGATCTCCTTCATGTAGAAATATGCCCAATCATGATCCCCTTCATGTAGAAATATACCCCATCATGATCCCCTTCATGCAGAAATATGTCCCATCATGATCCCCTTCATGTAGAAATATGCCTCATCATGATCCCCTTAATGTAGAAATGCCCCATAATGATCCCTCCATGTAGAAATATGCCCCATCATAATCCCATTCATGTAGAAATATGCCCCATCATGATCCCCTTCATGCAGAAATATGCCCCATCATGATCCCCTTCATGTAGAAATATGCCCCATCATGATCCCTTCATGCAGAAATATGCCCCATCATGATCCCCTTCATGTAGAAATGCCCCATCATGATCCCCTTCATGTAGAAATATGCCCCATCATAATCCCATTCATGTAGAAATATGCCCCATCATGATCCCCTTCATGTAGAAATGTCCCATCATGATCGCCTTCATGTAGAAATATGCCCCATCATGATCTCCTTCATGCAGAAATATGCCCCATCATGATCCCCTTCATGTAGAAATTGCCCATTCCACCACCTCCATCATTTCCTCCTCCCCATCACCCCATTATTGCCCTCTCCCCCACCACCATTGCTGCCCTCTACCCATCACTCCCATCATTGGCCCTCTCCCCATTACTCCCATCATTGGCCCTCTCCCCATCACTCCCATCATTGGCCCTCTCCCCATCATTGGCCCTCTCCCCATCACTGCCATCATTGGCCCTCTCCCCATCACTCCCTTCATTGGCCCTCTCACCATCACTCCCATCATTGGCCCTCTCCCCATCAGCGCCATCATTGACACACTCACATACCACAGTGGCCACAGTCACCACACACACACACACCACAGCGGCCACACTCACCACACACACACACACACCACAGCAGCCACACTCACCACACACACACACACCACAGATAAACTTCTGTGAAGCACTTGGGGGTTCAAAGTTCTCCCCACACATCTAGATAAGTTCCTTGGGGGGTCTAGTTTCCAAAATGGGGTCACTTGTGGGAGGTTTCCACTGTTTAGGCACATCAGGGGCTCTCCAAATGCGACATGGCATCCAATCTCAATTCCTGCCTATTTTACGTTGAAAAAGTCAAACAGCGCTCTGTCATGCACCGAAACAGTGGTTCCCCCCACATATGGGGTATCAGCCTACTTAGGACAAATTGAACAATAACTTTTGAAGTCCAATTTCTCCTTTTACCTTTGGGAAAATAAAAAAATTGGACCTGAAATAATTTTTTTTGTGAAAAAAAGTTATATGTTCATTTTTTTTAAAAACATTCAAAAGGTTCCTGTGAAGCAGGAATATGGTTTTGAGCACCTTGAGGGGTGCAGTTTTTAGAATTGTATCACTTTTGGGTATTTTTTTTATCATATAGACCCCTCAAAGTGACTTCAAATGTGATGTGGTCCTCCCAAAAAATGGTGTTGTAAAAATGAGAAATCGCTGGTTAACTTTTAATCCTTATAACTTCCTAACAAAAAAAAATTGGTTCCAAAATTGTGCTGATGTAAAGTAGACATGTGGAAAATGTTACTTATTATGTATTTTGAGTGCCATATTTCTGTGATTTAAGGGCATGAAAATTCAAAATGGAAAAATTTTAAAATTTTCAAAAGTTTCGCCAAATTTCCATTTTTTTCACAAATAAACGCGTTATATCAAAGAAATTTTAACATTAGCATGAAGTATAGTATGTCATATGAGAAAACAATGTCAGAATCACCAGGATCCATGGAAGCGTTCCAGAGTTACTACCTCATAAAAGGACAGTGGTCAGAATTGTAAAAAATTGACCCGGTCATTAACGTGCAAACCACCCTTGGGGGTAAAGGGGTTAATTAAGATCTGTACAAATTTACATTTAAAAGACAAATAATATTGTATTTTGGACACTAGGTGTCGCTGTTCACACATCAACTGCAGAAAGATACATAATATTACCATATGTAAGATTATGATATTATTTTGTGACAAATTGCAACAAGTGAGGACATAAGTAAATATTAATTAAAGAACCCATCTGACTAATTAGGTTTATAAATCTAGGGTGTTTGTGTGGAATTTTAAATGTGTATAATATGTTTTAATATTAATGATTGTGAGCAACTGATTTTTTTTATTAAGTAGAAAATCAAAAGTCAGTTTATGAAGTTCATGTATTGGAAGCAAGAAAAATGGTGACGCATAAAGGAAATGTGTCATTAAAAGAAAAATCAACACCTGAAAAAATGTGAAGTATTAATGTTTTAATTTTTGGAAGATATATTTAATAGTGTGTTTAATTATGTAGAATATGAAAAATGATTTAAAAGTTTTGATATTTTCCACTTTTAACTTTAGGGAAAGCAGTTGCTGACGTTTGCCATGAAAACAAAGTGTAATGCTAAGTTTGGAAAATGATAGGGAAAGCAGAAGACGCTCAGAGCACAGTAATTACACAGTTCAGCAGTCACTATCACACATGAGAGGATTTGATTCCACATATAAGATTAGATGCACAATTGAATAGTCAGTGTCACACATGATAAAATTAGATACATAGCTCAGCAGACAATATTACTCATAATAGGACTAGATACACAGATCAGTGTATCTCACATGTTAGCATTAGATACAGAACACATAGTCACTGGATGAAATAACTTCCATAGTGCCGGTGCCGGGATTTGGTGAGCTCTCACTGGTAATTACTGGGACTTGAGTGCAGCAGCTCAATGACATGATGACACAGTAACTACCGGTGACAGAGGAAAATTGTAGGCCAGCGCACCGCTTATCATACTGCATATGAAGCTGTTGTGATCATCTAACTGAGTGGGGGGCTGTTGGGGCTATTATATAGAGAGGGGGCTGTAGGGACCCTCATGCTGAGTGGGTGGCAGTGGGGTCCTTCATAATGAGTGCAGGGTTGTGAGTCCATAATGCAGAATGGGTGGCTGTGGGAGCAATCATACTGAATGAGGGGCCGTGGAAGTCATAATACTATGCAAGTGGCTGGGGGAGCCAGCATATGACGTAAGGGGCTCTAGGAGTCATTGTACTATATGGGGGTCCTCATACTGCGTGGTGGGCTTTGAGGGTCATTATACTCAGTGAGGAGCTTTTGGGATTCTCATACTGAGTGGTGGCTGTGGGGAACTTCATATACTGAGTGGTGAGCTTTGAGGCCATCATACTGAGTGCAGCACTGTAAGAATACTTATACTCAGTGTTATAGACTGTGGGTCTATAATATCACTATGATTGTGGGTCTAGTAGGGGCTGTGGGAGCCGTCAATGCATGAGTGGTTGTTGGGGCCATTATACTGTGTGTAGGGCTGTGGGGACATTAAAGTAAGTAGTTTGCTGTGGGGGGCTCTGGTGACCTTCAGATTGTGAGGACTTAGGGGACCATCATACTTAGAGGTTGAGGTTTTAGGAGCCATCAGAATGTATGGAAAGTTATGGGGGCCAACATACTGTGTGAAGGGCCTTCATACTAAGAAGGAGCTGTAGCTGTTTTGCTGCCTTATATTAAACTATTAATTCCATATTGCTTTATAGACATTATCATCACAGCCCCATTAGGTTTCACAATCCAAATTTCTTATCAATATGTATTTGGAATGTGGGAAGAAACCGGAAGAAACGCACGCAAAATTGAGAAGAACATACAAACTCTTTGCAGAAATTGTCCTTGGTGGGATTTGAACCCAGAACCCCAGCACTGTAAGGCTACAGTGATAACACTTGCTCCTACACTCAACTCTTCTACATCAATGCACACACAACTCTGCTATATTTACACACAAAGCTCTGTAATATCAATACACACATCTAAAACATCAACACACAGTCAGCTTTGCAACATCAAAACACCACATACAGGTCTACACCAGCAACACACACAGCTCTACAACATCAACATAAATCTTTGCTATCAACAGACACAACACTGTTACATCAACACATACCTCTGCCACATCAATACACACACAACTTTACTAAACTAAAACACACATAGATCTGAAACATCATCACAAACAGCTCTGCAAAAATCAAAACAAACATACTGAAACATCAAGACACACAGATCTACTACATCAACACACACCACTCTTCAACATCAATGCACAGCTCTGCAACATCAAGACACACCTCTACTACATCAACACACTCTCAGCTCTGCAACATCAACATATGCAGCACATAGAACTCTGCAATATCTGCATACACAGAACTCTGCAATATCTACACACAGCTCTGCAACATCAACACACCTACAATCTGCTACAGCCACATTAACATACTCAACTCTTCTACATCGATACACACCCACAGCTCTGCTATATTTACACACAAAGCTCTGTTATATCAAAACACACACTTACTTAGCTTTGCAACATCAACACCCCACACACACAGCTCTGCACCATCAACACAAACACACATAGCACTGCAACATCAATACACACAACTCTGCAACATCAGAATAAATCTCTGCTACATCAACACACGCACACAACAACGTTACATCAACACACACATCTACCATATCAATACACACACAACTTTGCTAAATCAACACACACAGCTCTGCAACATCAACACATGCAAATCTGCAACATCAACATCCACCAAGCTGCAACAAATCAATACATACAACTCTGCTACATTAGCATACACAGATCTGCAACATTAATACACAAAGCTCTGAAACATTAAAACAGACACATATCAGTATATAACTAACACACATGTACAAAACACACACATGCATACAAACACCTTGTCTTGCTCCTCTTCACCACTGTCTAATCATGTGACCTGGGAATGCCACAAGACCTAAACATCCTGGCAGGATCTTCAGTTCCCACTGTATAGACTGATAGGTGGAGGAAGGTCCTGTCAACCACCTGCTTCAGTTATATTCAGCTGTATTTGTATCCTGAGGACATAGATGCAGCTGAAGTCAGGACATACCCCCAAACTCCTGGGACAGCTCCCCAAATTCGGGACGGTAGCAGTAGACAGTCCCGCTGGGGCGATGTGAAGGTATGGTGTATTAATTAGAAACCAGTTAATTTTAATCAGGATGTAACAAAAAGGGTCCTTTCTTTTAAATAGAACTTGTCACCAGGTAAAATGAGGACTTTTCAGCCTATTATTTTATTCTGACTATTCCCCTGTGTGGCGCCCTGAGGGTCCAGTCGCCACAGAGATGTTGCATCGCACCCAGCGGTATGACACCTGACTCTCAGGTGAGGAGGAAGTACCCCATTGACTCCAACTGCATTCATCACATTCACCATGCCAGCTGAGTGTAGGCGGACCCTGGTGGGGATGGTCTAACTCAGGCGGGTTAGAACAGGGTGTAGCTAGATGTATGGGAGGGGTTGAGGCAGCCTTGTGCTGTGTGTGAGTTTAAAGATTCAGTCTGAGACAGGCAGGCAGTGAGCGAGGACTGGCCTGACCTGCAGCTCCTCTGAGTTTACCTCAGGGAGCTGTGCTGAGTGAGAGCGAACGGGTCCTGGGCAGAGACGATCTGACAAGTTGTAGCCCATTGCAAAGGAGGACCAGGTGAACATTGGGGAATGGTCCCTAGACTAGTGGGAAAGTTCAGCTCCACTAGTAACACCGAGAATAGTGGGACTCTTCAAGGGCCACTAGCCACCATATTCTTACCGGGAGGAGCTTAGGGGTCAAGTACGTCCAGAACCTTCGTACTGGGTGGCCTGACTAACCACTGGTCTGGTCTGGTAACTGAAAGGACCCAATACTACCTCGACCGGGGGCTCTGTGGTGGCGGGTGCAGAAGGAGTAAGGAGTGTAGCACCAAGAAGCCAGAAAAGAACATAAAGGGAGTCTTTGGGAGTGCGACCAATTTACCTGAGGGTTGCTGGACTACTCACTGGAAGGACACAGTGCCCAGCTGGTATCTGTACTGAGCTCAACAGACTGTGAGTAAATACCCTGAAACTGCAACAGAACTGTTTCCTGCATTATTCCAGCGTCGCACACTCCACTCTGCTACATCTCTCTGCACCATTGCTTTATCCTTCATCCATCTGCCCTGGGAGGACACAGTCTTACCTGTAGAAGACTTATCATCTAGCTGCACAACAACATCCCTTCCAGAGGACCTGCACAGCAGCGCTGGTCACCCTGATCAGGTGCTACAGGTGGCGTCACGACAAACTACATGAACATTTAATCCCCTGTAAATACATCCCCATTTATAGTGAGCGCCCAGGGCCACGGACGTAGCTGCAGCTACCGTGACATCCCCCATAGAAATCAATGGGCTCGGTGCCGAGTACCCCAAAGCCCTGTCGGGTGACTCATCTGCGTAGTACATGTTATAGTTATTTACATCTGCTACATGGTCCTACAGATACAAGCCTTTTTATTTAGTACTAATTTTTATAGTCTTTAAAGTGAACCTGTTAGCAGGATTTTGCTAAATAAACTATAGACAATGTCAGGTTGGCGCCGTTAAACTGATTAAAATGATACCTGGGGTGAAGAAATCCGTCTTGTGGTTCTTCTGTAATTCTGTAAGTGTTAGACGTTTTCAGTTAATGAGATGCTCATCTCCGGGTCGGGACTGTAGGCAGAGTCTTATCTTCCTGCTCTAAGCCAGAGAAACCAAGAAGAGAGCTGCCCACAGACTGCTTCGAAGCACAGTCTGTCTCTCTCTCTGTCTCTATGATGAGGAACATGTTTGTGCTTCGGGGTGTCCTGTGAGCAGGTCTCTTCTGGGTTTCTGTGGCTTAGAGCAGGAGGATAAGACTCCGCTTACAGTCCCACCACAGAGCATGGGCATATCATTAACTGAAAAGTTTAACACTGATTACACAAGAACCACAAGATGGATTTCTACACCCATGTATCATTTTATTCAGTATAACAGCGCCCACCTGACAATGCCTGTAGTTTACTTAGCAAAATCTTGGTAACAGGTTTGCTTTAAGTGGATGATATTCACAGGATTTCAGGGGGAATATCTTAAAGCTGCTCTGTATTATTACCCTGTAAGCAATGTTCTCTTTAGTAAAGACCATGAGAAATACCACTAAATAAAAAACCTATGTGTTGTGAATACTCTTGAGGTGACTTCTGAGCTGGGCTCCCTCCGGTGGTTGCTGAGGGTAATGAACTAATTGCTGAATGGCCTTCAGCTGGCTCTGAATGGTCTGATATAAGTGACCTGAGTTCCCATCAGCCTTGCCGGTAATCAATTGTTCTTCCTGGTCTTGCTTGGAGCTCAGCTTGCGTTCCTGCTCTCATTCAGATAAGTGATTTGCTGTTTTTTTTCCTCTGGTTGGATTTTCCTTGCTGGTTTGCTGTTTAGCAGTAGACTTCAGCCTGGTCCCCTTTTGGGGCCTGGCGCTGCAATTGTGCTCATTTTGTGTTTGTACTTTTGCTCTGTTCCTTTGTCACTGTTTATTTGCTGAATTGCTGTGTGTTACACCAGAGATCTGATTTAGGTGGTAGAGATCGTGTGATCTCAGGTTTTTTTGTTAATCAGAAGTGTTGGTATTTTTTGTCAGGGGGGTTTTTGGGTTGCAGTCAGAATTCTTTCCTATACTTTTCTATCTAGACAGATTGGGCCCCAGCGTTTGCTCATTCTATTTTCTGTCTGTGTCCATATTTTCTTCTTGTCTAACCGCCATTACATGTTTGGGGGCTTCCTATTTCTTTGGGGGTTCTGCTCCGGGGCAGATAGCTTTCATCTTTCAGCCTTTAGGTGTAGCTATCTCTCCGGCTGTGACGAGGCGTCTAGGATCACCGTAGGTACGCTCCACGGCTACTTCTAGTGTTGCGGTTAGTTTAGGGTCCTGCAATCCAATAGGTTCCAGCCTCTCTGGTGTATTGCTACTTTGCTATTTTTGCTATTTCTCCTCAGCTACCGAAACATAACACCTATGTGTGTAACTGTATGACAGATTTAAAAATTAAAAAAAAGTATTACTCAGAGGAGCAGCTGGAATAAAATACAAGCAGGTATTGTTGACAGGTCCTCTGTAAATAGGTTTGGTTAACAAGAAGCTGTTTTCTGAAATATATAAAGCAGCATTTGTATCCATGAGCTTTGCTCAGGCTTGAGGTTCAGCTTCATTCACTTGAATACTAAATCTTCTAGTTTAATGTAAATAAAATGATTTGTTAAAGAGAACCTGTCATCAGGATTTAACTATACTGTAGGTATTGTCATGTTGGCGCTGTTACACTGATTAAAATGATACCTGGGTTGAAGAAATCCGTCTTGTGGTTCTTGTTTAATCTGTGTTTGCAGTTTTGAGTTAATGAGATTCTTTTGCTTTGGGGCGGTCTCTGGGTGGTCTTTTTTTGGTGCTCTGACCTCATCGTCATCATTCTGAGCTTAAATGACAGGTCACTGAAACTTCAGTGACCTGCCTCCTACTTTAAATGCTGCACCTGTGAATTTAATATTGTGTTCTTAAAAAAAAAGAATTTGTCTCCAACAAAATGGCGCCGGCGGCGATGCATTGGCAGTAGCATCTATCGGCATCAAAGTTCTCAATCTGCACATGCGCCATCCACTATGTATCAAGAACCAGTGCCGGAGCACGCTCAAGAAGAGGATATCATTGCCTCTGAACCTAGGAATGCAGCGCACAGCATTTTTTTGAAGACCAGAATATTAACTGCACAGGTGCCATATAAGTATGAGGCAGGTCACTGAAGGTTCAGTGACCTGTCATTTAAGCCTAGAATGATGATGCTGAGGCCAGAGCACCAAAAAAAGACCGCCCAAAGGCCCATCCCGGAGCATGAGCATCTATAACTCAAAACTTCAAACACAGATTAAACAAGAACCACAAGACGGATTTCATCAACCCAGGTATCATTTTAATCAGTGTAGCAGCGCCAACCTGATAATGCCGTAGTTTACTTAGCAAAATCCTGATGACAGGTTCTTTTTAAACCTTACATCTATTGTGGAACAAAGAATTCTAAATGTGAAAACTAATGAGAAGATTTAAGATAAATACTTCTACAAATCTTCTTAAGCTGAAGTTGAATAATGGCCAAATAATTATAAATGTATTATTTACTTAATGCATTTAGTACAATTATTATTCTCTCTAATAAGCTGTCACAATCCTGCCTTAAAGGGGCATACTCATCATCAGTGGTCAGGAGCGCACCACTCCCATGGCTCTCATGCTGTCCTTGGGCGGTGCGCTACTGATGACTGACAGTTCTAATTAGCAACATGGTCATGCTACTGGTCTAAACTGTGTGCTCTCCCATGGTTCTAACCTATGCAGCTTTGGCTTTGCAGCATTAGAAGAGTGTGGGAGATCTGATCCTGGCTGGATCTAGTGATCCGGCCAACTTCAGTGCAACACTTGAAAGTTTTAGCGCAAAAGGCTACAAGCGAGCACTCATTACCTAGGAAATCAGGAACCTCTGATATACTGCAGAGGTGGCCAGTAATTTGGCATTGAGCTATTAACTGCAGAATTAAAAATCCTTCACTGAGGATAAAAAGATTTTTAATAATAGGTCAATTGCAAAGTTGCTTGTTTTTGCAAACATTTTGCAATTTTACCCATTTAACAAGATGAGACAAACACTTTTAAGTGAAAGTCCTCCTCATGATGTTTTAAGGTTCAACATTAGTTCTGTTGTTACTATACCTGTATGGTGTTTTGTGATACACAAGTCCAATTTCTCAATATAGATACAATTTTGGCTTGGGATTTAGATACTGGCTTAGTATTTCAATGTATTAATAGTATGCCAGTGGCTCCCTCTAGTGGCATCTTTATAGAAAAATCTCACTAAAATAGTGTTAAAGGGTAGACATTACTGTAATTGTAGCAGACGATAGTGATGAGTCCTTCTTTCATTCCTACAGCCTTAGGCTCTGTGAACATCTGTATGAAAAGCTCTGTAATAGACGCTGCCATTTTTTTTTAGTACAATGATGGTCACCAAGACAGAAACTTAATGGGTCCCATTATTGTCAATGGTGTCCATCAGGCACAGCTTGTGCATGCCACAGATCTGTCCACTGCATGTTTTTTCCTGCTCCTGTAACAAAACAGAAAAAATAGATTCCTAAAGCAAATTTGAACAGAGTCTTAGCCACAATTTTCAGATTTATTCTTTTAAAATAATTAGAAAACTAGAAAACCATGTATCATTTCCTTTACATGTCACAAATAGTTGCTACTTTGTGTTGGTACATAACATAAGATCCCAATAAAATTAATTTAAGTGTGTGGGTATGATGTGAAAAAATTAGAAAAGTACACATGGTATGAATACCGTTCCAAGGCACTGTATTTCACTTCAGTATTTTGTTTTCTCGATTTACAGTTATATAAATTTTCAACACTTTAAAACACTTTTTTTTTTTAATTTAAATTATGAAAATGGTACCATCTCACTTAGAAAGCTATTTTTTGTAAAATCCTCCACATTCCACAGAATTCCACAAGGGATAGTCTCAACAACTGTGTGCACAACTCCCCAGCTTCCTCCCTTTTTTGTTGCTGGTGTGGGCACTCCTCCTTGACTGACAGTTCTGGTTAAGCAGCAAAGCCCTTCTACAGACAGAATCTGGTACAGTGACATATTTATATAACAGTGCCATTGAGCAAGCTCATCAGCTCATGGAAAAAGTGAGTAGTGATTAGGAGAACAACTCTGGATATGCAGCCAATGGTCAGCGGCCAAAGAATTGTGATTTTGAGGAGCTGATAACAGCAGCTCCAGATCAGGAGCTGACAGGAAGAGGGAGATAAGCAACACTGTTTAACTGGTCTATAGAAATTAGTAAGCAGAAGAGAGGTGGCTGGGATATCATGGGTTGATTCCTTAGGGTACCGTTACACATAGCGACACACCAGCGATCCCGATAACGATACGACCTGGTAAGGATCGTTGGAGTACACAGCTGGAACTGCTTGGGCTGTCACCCATGTTGCAGGGGGAAGCATTGAGAGTGCTGGATAGACTGGGTCATGTGACTGGTGAATGCGAGGCAGGACTATATAGCACTGCGCGCGGGAGAAGTGGCAGAGCTCGTGCAGGAAAGCTGAGTGGCAGCTCGGGCTCTGTGACCGCTGTTAAGGCAGAGCTTCTCGTTGGTGCAGGCCATCTTGACAGACCCCCTACAGGGATGATCATTGCTGGTAGTCGACCAGTTGATAGTTCCCCACTTTCCTTCTCGCCAGGAGGGGACTCAAGGCCAACGCCACAGACTGTGCCATTAATAGAACGCCGTGAGAGACTCCCGGCTAGGCCTGGACCTTTCGAACAGAGACTTGCGCACACTGCGGAAAAAAGTTCGTTCCGGCTGTCTTACGTTGGACTCAGTATCGTACCAGATACCGTTAGGTACATCAGAGACTGCGTCGAGACGTCAAGTGACGCTGTTGTTGGTGCCACCATTGGAACCTCACCAGGTGCAGCCATCATTGCGATAACCCGCCCCGCTGCTGACTGTGCTGCCGTTGGAACCATGAAGCTCTGCACATCTGAAGACTACTTTCTGATAAGTCTCACCTTTTTAATACTGAACTATCATTCGCCCCTTACCTGCCCTGCCATTCTCCCAGTTCTGCCACATTCCTCACCAACACCCTGCTACCCTTTACTCCCTGCGTGGAGTGCATTAACTGTTTAATAAAAACCTTAACTCTTGATCTGCATCCTGTCTGTGGCGACATCATGCGTTTCGGCAATTTCTACAATTGGCGTAGTTGGCAGGATGTCGCACAATGGTGCGGAGGCGACATATCAAGCAGTTGGAGGAAGCCCCAAATCCAGCATCTCCCTGGGGGCCATGTTAAATAACCTCCCAAATTCACCGGGAATAATACCATGCTCTGGAGTTGGAATGAGCATTTAAGAGGGATGATGAGGATGCATTCCATGACCCCAGCCCTGGAAAATGAGGAGGCTATGATGACTTTGGATGGGGAGGCCAGGGACTCCGCCATGCTCCGACCCCCCCAAGACGAGAGACACCCTGGATAAGGTTTTACTCATACTGGAGGAGATGCATCGGTACCCCACTGACATAGGAGAGTTGCACATGCGTCTGGCTGGGTTCAAAGAGAGGGGTAGACAGTGACCCAGTTTATGAATGCACTGCAGGAACTCCATACTGCCATTGCCCGCAAAGACGGAGTAGGTGTAGGCTCCATAGATGTAGTATTGCGGGACCAGCTGGTGATGGGTCTGCGTGACGTGAGAGTCAAACCCAGTATGACCTTCTCTGAAATAGGAAGTGAGGCCCGCACGTGCGAGCAGGAGCAGGGGGTGACAGTTCTGGTGGGGAAGGTCCAGAGTGGGGAGGTGTCCGTCAACATAGCTACTGTGCCCCAATGAGCGGAAGACTTGCGCAAGGAGATGCAGCAGATAAGCGAGAAACTGGCCGAAACAAAAAAAACCCAGGCCATAGCTTCGTTTCAGGCAGGCTGTCAGCCTGCCTGAAACCCGACCAGGTCTTACTCCTAGGCGAGAGATGAGAATGGGTCGCAGAGAAGGACCTCCTGTGTGTTTTAACTGTGGAGAATTAGGACATGTATCCCAGTGGTGTACACGAAGGGGAAGACCCCTTCAGCACCGCCCCTTAAACTAGGTGGCTCCGAGCCTAGGGGACCCCGCCCAGAGCGTGTTTTGTCAAGTTGTCAAGAAGGAGTGCTAGAAGTCCCACCAACCTGGTGTCTGCGTGCCCCCTGGTCTGGGCAGAAATGAACGGATGAGCTGTACGTTGCTTAGTCAATACAGGCTCTCAGGTGACCACGATGCCCGAAGTATACTTCCGTCGGCACTTTACTGAGGCCATGCGGCCTGAATGGGGACCGGTGATTTAGCTCAAGATGGCCAATCAGTTGCCCATCCCGGTCGCAGGTGTGGTCTGGATGAATATTGTGATCTGCGGTAAAGATTTTGGATGCAAGGGGGTGGTGCTGACAGCCGGAGAAGTACATAAGGATCATACAGTCACATTGGGCATGAATGTGCTAAAGGAGTTCGGAAACCTTCTTAATGATGAGTCCCCAGAAAGATTTCTAAGACATTGGAGTACCCGTACACCTCAGAGGAGGATCTTTCAGCAGCTGATTAGACCGGCTCAGGCTCAGGAGACTTCCAGTGGTGGAAAGGCCCTGGGAAAAATAATTGCCCCTTCTACATACAATAGAGCCCTACTGCCAGGACAAAAGGTGCTTACTCTCCCCGTTTGGGCCTGTATTCCTTTGGAAGGAGTGGAGGTGCAGATTGAGCTGGGCAATCCTGACCAGCTGCCGTCAGGAATTCTTGTAGCATGAACATTGGCTACAGTGCGAGACGAGTCAGTACTCATGGTCTGCGTAAATTTAGGGGAGAAGGAGATCACTCCACCTCCTAGGAGTGAAGTGGCTCAGGTCATGTGCATTGCAGAGGAATTATTACCACCCCAGGCCATACAGCTTACCGTCAAACAAGGGGATCCTTGGATGGTTACTGTGGACACCATTTTATCACCTGACCCGCAACATCTGCAAGAGGGTCGCCGGATTTTAGAACAAATGAGAGCCAAGCTGACCGACCTTGCACCTCAGCAAATACAGCAGGTGGAGGCCCTGTTAGGTAAATACCAAGATGTGTTCGCAAAGCACGAAGATGATTTTAGATGTAACACAGCAATCACTCATGAAATACCCACTGGAAACGCTGCGCCCATCAGAGAACGTTACCACCAAATTCCCCCTCAGATATACCAGGAGGTGAAGGGAATGCTGTCACAGATGCTTCAGAGAGGGTGGATCCAAGAAAGCCAGAGCCCCTGGGGTGCCCCCATTGTGTTGGTATGAAAGAAAGATGGAACATTACGATTCTGTATGGACTATCTCAAGCTTAACGCCTGTACAGTACAAGACTCGTACCCGCTTCCAACGATTGAGGAGTCCCTTTCCGCTTTAGGGAACGCTAAATACTTCTCCACTTTGGACCCTGCAAGCGCCTATGTCCGAACAAGACCGAGCCAAGACAGCCTTCATACTCCCCACGGGATTGCTCGAGTTTGACTGGATGCCATTTGGTCTAGCCAATGCTCCAGGCATGTTCCAGCTGGTCATGGAAAGATGCAAGGATGGTGGCAGCCACGTGAGAACAAACGCAGGCAACTACTGGAACCTATCTATCAGGCAATGGGTGTCTTCTAAGCGATTGACCAGTCAGCAAGAGAGGGATGCTCTATCCCCTGGTGTTCTTCGAACGCTCCGCCACTGGGAAAATTTACAGTTGAGCGATGGAATTCTGTACCGAAAAGTCTTACTTCCGCAGGAACTGAGTAATACCTGGCAAACGGTGATTCCATGCTGCCCTACGTGCGTTTCGGCGTGTACATGTAGGTACATTTTGTAATCATCAAGTTTAAATATTAAGATTTTATGGATTTTTTTTTACCTTTAGACCGGTTCATGTGACTTGTGAAGGCGCGGTGGGACTATATAGCGCTGCGCGAGGGAAAAGTGGCAGAACTCACGTGGGAAAGCTGAGTGGCGGCTCGGGCTCTGTGACCGTTATTAAGGCAGAGCTTCTCGTTGACAGACCCCCGACAGAGAGGATCATTGCTGGTAGTCAACCAGCTGACAGTTCTCCGCTTCCCTTCTCACCAGGGGGGGACTCAGGGCTGACGCCACAGACTGTGCCATTAATAGAACGCCGTGAGAGACTGCCGGCTAGGCCTGGACCTTTTGAACAGAGACTTGCGCACACCGCGGAATGAAGGCTCGTTCCGGCGGTTCCTTATGATGGACTCAGTACCGTACCTGACACCGTTAGGTATGGGAAATCTACCCATACATCAGAGACTGTGTCGAGACATCAAGTGACGCTGTTGTCGGTGCCATTGTTGGATCCTCACTTGCCGCAGCCACCATTGAGAAAACCCGCGCTGCAGCTGTCGGTGCCACCGTTGGAACCCTGAAGCTCTGCACATCTGAAGACTACTTTCTGAGAAGTTTCACCTCTTTAATACTGAACTATCGTTCGCTCCTTACCTGCCCTGCCATTCTCCCAGTTCTGCCCCATTCCTCACCAACACCCTGCTACCCTTTACTCCCTGCGTGGAGCGCATTTACTGTTTAATAAAATCCTTAACTCTTGATCTGCCTCCTGTCCATGGCGACATAACACGTACCTGCAATTTCTACACAGGACCGGGTTCTGACTCTTCACCTGCCTATGGAAAGCTTTATAAAGAAAATGAACAGCCAAAAAAGAGGGAGCCACGCCCCTGTTTGTACGAAGTGCAAAAAAATTAAAACAAAACAAAAAATATTGAGCCAGAGGATATGTTGGAATAAATGCAATGCATAGGAGTACATCCACACTGTGGTCATTTAACAAACAGAACCTAAAATAAAAACAAAATGAGCAAATAACCTGTAGTAAGTAAATAAAAAGTAATAGTACATGTAAATAACAAAGGGTACTTAGTTAACATTGTTTTGATCTAAAAAGCATAAAAGCCATCCCAAAACCAGACACATTGTACCCAATCGGGACAGTACCTAACTCTTGTAGTTCACCTCACTATGTGTCAGCAGATGTGAAAATAGATAAGGACAGAGCAGGACCTGGGGGAAAAGGGTTGCTTTTCACAGCAGGGGAAACCAGGAACGTGCAGCATCTACCAGATGCTGTTAAAAGGTACATTTTTATCTTCAAGATTGTATGCAACAGTGGGGTTGAAAATGCATTTCATCCCTAAAGATACAACTTGTCTTTTTAGATAGAAAGAGGACTAGCACTCTGTTTCCATCTATTGGAAGTAGCAATCCTAAAAGTCAATATCGACTCTTCAACGAGACTTTACACATGACTTAGGATAAAAGTCAAAACCAGAATCTCAATTTGCAGACACTGTGTTTCGGAGTACTGCAAAGTGTGAGATCTGGTGAGAGGCGTCTGACCGGGATCCAGTGTTTCTCCTTGCAAAGAGTGACATGTCAAGAGTGACATGCTGAGGTGAGGAGACTCTTAAGCCGCAATGCTCCTCTGGGAAAAGTGCAAATTGTCTCTTCAGAGAGGAAGAGGACTAAAACTCTAGTGCCACCTATAAGATCTGATGTTGAGCTAATACTAAAATTTGTCATAAAGGGTACTGCCATTTTCAATATTGTTGCTGTTTTACAGGCAGCTGGGAACGGAACAGTTTCAGCTGTCCAACCATGTAGTTGCGAGGAGATTTGGGAGCAAAAAAGTGATGTTTTCTGGTTAGTGAGTTAGCTGTTGCTAGTGATATAGAATGACCAGACAACAATAGGTTGTGTGTGCTAAAAAGGAGGAAAATAGCAAAAATAGCAAGGTTCTGAACCAATTCTGATATTGATACATGGCTAAGAATCTGAAGTACAGTTGGCAGAATTTGGGACCAGAACAAATATCTGGGAAAGAAGGAAAATGAACAACTTCAGTGATATGGAGCCGGGGGTCCAAAAAGGTATCCTGGAGTTTGTGGATACCTTAGATGGCAAAGATCATGACCAAGACAAAGAGGGACAGAGGCTAAAGGGTATGCCACACTAAACAGCGTCGCTAACGAGATCGCTAAAAAACGTCACTATTTAGCGATCTCGTTAGTGACGTTGTTCTGTGCGGCATCTAGCGACGACGTGGCCCCTGCTGAGATCCTGCTGTGATCTCGTTCGTCGCTGACATCGTTCCGGACCCTATTTTTATCGTCGGCGTCCCGCTGGTAAGTATATATCGCTGAGTGTGGCACCTTTTATTTAGCGATTTAGCTGTATTTTGTACCGCTAAAGTCGTTAAGGAGATCGCTAACCGCGATAGCGTCCTTAACGACATCGCTAAATAAAGCAGCTACTAGCGATATTATAACGATCCCGCTAGCGATCTCATTAGTATGCGACGCTAACGAGATCGTTAGCGGGATCGTGTAGTGTGGCAGTACCTTAAGTGTAAGACGGACTTGGAGTTTAGTAGAAGAAGTCTAGATAGCCAACCCAAAGCAACCATTGTACACGGCGAGCGGTGTATTAAGTTTCTCAGTAAAATCCAGTTTATTTTTATAACATGAACTGAAGCTTTTCTTGCTGTAAGTCCGAGATTCATGTGTGATCTTGAAGTGACCGTAGAGGGAATTATCTGCCATGGTTGATAACATCACACCATTAGGAACCCCTAGTGTCTAGTGTTGCAGCAAGATGCCTCAGCCAGAACGACCCTTACAGGGTCATGGTGTAAAGGTAAGAAGTGGGGAACCCCTACCAAGAATCACTTTTATATCTTTTATTTAACCCCTTAGTGACAGAGCCATTTTGCAGCTTAATGACCGGGCCAATTTTTACAATTCTGACCACTGTCAGTTTATGAGGTTATAACTCTGGAACGCTTTAACGAATCCAGCTGATTCTGAGATTGTTTTTTCATGACATATTGTACTTCACATTAGTGGTAAAAAAATTTTTTATATGACTTGCTTTTATTTATGAAAAAATGGAAATATGGCGAAAATTTAGAAAATTTCGCAATTTTCAAACTTGAAATTTTTATGCCCTTAAATCAGAGAGATATGTCACACAAATTTCTTAATAAATAACATTTCCCACATGTCTATTTACATCAGCACAATTTTGGGAACAAAATTTTCTTTTGTTACGAAGTTATAAGGGTTAAAAGTTGACCAGCGATTTCTCATTTTTACAACACCATTTTTTTTAGGGACCACATCACATTTGAAGTCACTTTGAGGGGTCTAAAATGATAGAAAATGCCCAAAAGTGACACTATTCTAAAAACTGCACCCCTCAAGGTGCTCAAAACCACATTCAAAAAGTTTATTAACCCTTCAGGTGCTTCACAGGAGCTGAAGCAATGTGGAAGGAAAAAATTGACATTTAACTTTTTTTGCAAAAGCTTTACTTCGGAACCAATTTTTTTTATTTTCACAAGTGTTAAAAGAAAAAATGAACCACAAAATTTGTTGTGCAATTTCTCCTGAATACGCTGATACCCCATATGTGGGGGTAAACCACTTTTTGGGCGCACGGCAGAGGTCGCAAGGGAAGGAGCGCCATTTGACTTTTCAACGCAGAATTGGCTGGATGCCATGTCGCGTTTAGAGAGCCCCTGATGTGCCTAAACAGTTGGAACCCCCAACAAGTGACCCCATTTTGGAAACAAGACCCCTTAAGGAACTTATCTAGATGTGTGGTGAGCACTTTGAACCTCCAAGTGCTTCACACAAGTTTATAACGTAGAGCCGTGAAAAAAAAATCATCTTTTTTCCACAAAAATGATCTTTTCACCCCAATTTTTATTTTCCCAAGGGTAACAAGACCACAAAAGTTTTTGTGCAATTTGTCCTGAGCATGCCGATACCCCATATATGGGGTTAAACACTTTTTGGGCGCACGGCAGAGGTCGTAAGGGAAGGAGCGCCGTTTGACTTTTTCAACGCAGAATTGGCTGGATGCCATGTCGCATTTAGAGAGCCCCTGATGTGCCTAAACAGTGGAAACCCCCAACAAGTGGCCCCATTTTGGAAACTAGACCCCCTAAGGAACTTATCTAGAAGTGTGGTGAGCACTTTGAACCTCCAAGTGCTTCACACAAGTTTATAACATAGAGCCGTGAAAATAAAAAATCATATTTTTTCCACAAAAATGATCTTTTCACCCCAATTTTTATTTTCCCAAGGGTAACAAGACCCCAAAAGTTTTTGTGCAATTTGTCCTGAGCATGCCAATACCCCATATGTGGGGGTAAACCACTTTTTGAGCGCACGGCAGAGGTCGCAAGGGAAGGAGCGCCGTTTGACTTTTTCAACGCAGAATTGGCTGGACGCCATGTCACATTACAAATGTGACATGGCGTCCAGCCAATTCGGCGTTGAAAAAGAGGCCCTGATGTGTCTAAACAGTGGAAACCCCCCACAAGTGACCCCATTTTGGAAACTAGACCCCCTAAGGAACTTATCTAGATGTGTGGTGAGCACTTTGAACCCCCAAGTGCTTCACAGAAGTTTATAACACCCGGGCGTGAAAATAAAAAAATCATATTTTTTCCACAAACCTGATCGTTTAGACCCCAATTTTTTATTTTCCCAAGGGTAACAGGAGAAATTAGACCACAAAAGTTGTTGTCCAATTTGTCCTGAGTACGCTGATACCCCATATATGGGGGGGACCACTGTTTGGGCGCATGGCAGGGCTTGGAAGGGAAGCAGCGCCGTTTGACTTTTTCAACCCAAAATTGGCTGGAATTGAGATTGGACACCAGTGGCGTAGCGTGGGGGGGGCGGGGGGGGCGGTCCGCCCCAGGCGGCACCTGTGTGTGGGGGCGGCATCTGTGTGTGGGGGCGGCGCACCCTTCCTTGCCCTCCCAACTTCGCACAGCCAGCATTTACCATTGCTGTGCTGTGCTTTGTAAAGATGCTAGCAGGACCTGTGATGAGGTCACAGGAGGGGAGGAGTTAGGTGTCACATGATCAGGCCCATGTGTGCAGGAAGCTGCTGTACTGGTCGTCATGGTGCTGGATGATGGTAAGTTTATATGTGGGATCATAAGGGGTTTACAGTGTGGATGTAGCAGAGCTGTGTGTGCATGAGGTGTACGGAGCGGAGCCGTGTGTACGAGGTGTACGGAGCGGAGCCGTGTGTACGAGGTGTATGGAGCGAAGCCGTGTGTGTACGAGGTGTACGGAGCGAAGCCGTGTGTGTACGAGGTGTACGGAGCGGAGCCGTGTGTACGAGGTGTACGGAGCGGAGCCGTGTGTACGAGGTGTACGGAGCGAAGCCGTGTGTGTACGAGGTGTACAGAGCGAAGCCGTGTGTGTACGAGGTGTACGGAGCGGAGCCGTGTGTGTACGAGGTGTACGGAGCGGAGCCGTGTGTACGAGGTGTACGGAGCGGAGCCGTGTGTGTACGAGGTGTACAGAGCAAAGCCGTGTGTGTACGAGGTGTACGGTGCGGAGCCGTGTGTGTACTAGGTGTACGGAGCGGAGCCGTGTGTGTACGAGGTGTACGGAGCAGAGCCGTGTGTGTACGAGGTGTACGGAGCAAAGCCGTGTGTGTACGAGGTGTACGGAGCGGAGCCGTGTGTGTACGAGGTGTACGGAGCGGAGCCGTGTGTGCACGAGGTGTACGGAGCAAAGCCGTGTGTGTACGAGGTGTACGGAGCGGGGTGTACGGAGCGGAGCCGTTGTGTGTACGAGGTGTACGGAGCAAAGCCGTGTGTGTACGAGGTGTACGGAGCGGAGGTGTACGGAGCGGAGCCGTGTGTGTACAAGGTGTACGGAGCGGAGCCGTGTGTGTACGAGGTGTACGGAGCGGAGCCGTGTGTGTACGAGGTGTACGGAGCGGAGGTGTACGGAGCGGAGCCGCATGTGTACGAGGTGTACGGAGCAAAGCCGTGTGTGTACGAGGTGTACGGAGCGGAGGTGTACGGAGCGGAGCCGTGTGTGTACGAGGTGTACGGAGCAAAGCCGTGTGTGTACGAGGTGTACGGAGCGAAGCCATGTGTGTACGAGGTGTACGGAGCGGAGCCTTGTGCGTGTGAGGTGTGTGGAGCGGAGCCATGTGTGTACAAGGCCACAAAGAGCGGAGCCGCGCATGTACAAGGGTCCTGTTACTTGCGGGATCTGTGTGCTTGAGGGCTGCAGGGGGGAAGGAGGGGTGCCATTTTGTGCATGGGTCTGGTGGGGACGGAGCGAATGCTGTTATCTGTGTAGGGCTGGGTCCCTGTCCCGCTGTCCTGGCCGGGAGGTTTACTTTCCCGCATTAGAATCGTACATGCGGAAACCCGGGACCTCCCACACGTTCTGGCAGCCACATGTCACGTTCCACGGAGGTGACGTGCTGTAAGTCAGCTGAACGCTGGAAATGACCGCTGACCTCATTTCCGGCGGTCAGCTTACAGCAGCAGGTACTGTAACTCGTTCTCGGGAGAGTCTTCAGAATGGCGACGCATTGAGCCGCTGGATCTGTTGAAGTGAGAGCCGGGTATTGTACGGACCGCTGCATACAATACCCGACTCTCACTGAGCGAGACAGGCAGGATGTGGGGATCTCAACATGGGATCTGTTCAACAGATGAAGAGATCCCCAGATCCTGCCTGTCTCGCTCAGTGAGAGCCGGGTATTGAATGGAGCGCCTCATAGCTGGTGAGATCCCCACATCCTGGGGAAATGAGGTCAGCGATGGAACGTGACTTGTGGCTGCCAGAATGTGTGGGAGGTCCCGGGGTTTCCGTATGTACGATTCTAATGCGGAAAGTAAACCGCCTGGCCGGGACAGCGGACAGGGTCCCGAAATCAGGACTGTCCCGCTGAAACCGGGACGGTTGAGAGGTATGTGTTTATAATTATTGTTTATGAAACAGTGTGATCAGCAGTGCTAAGTGGGTGTGGTCAGGGCGTGGATATGGGTGTGACCAGTGAAATGGGTGTGGCTAGGGGTGTGGCCTAAAATTTGCCGCCCCGGGCACCACAAACAGTTGCTACGCCACTGTTGGACACCATGTCGCGTTTGGAGAGCCCCTGATGTGCCTAAACAGTGGAAACCCCCACAAGTAACACCATTTTGGAAACTAGACCCCCTTTGGAACTTTTCTAGATCTGTTGTGAGCACTTTGAACCTCCAAGTGTTTCACAAAAGTTTATAATGCCTGCATGTGAAAAAAAAAAAATTCACACAAAAATGATTTTTTAGTCCCAAATTTTAGATTTTTCACAAGGAAATTGGACCTTAAAAGTTGTTGTCCAATTTCTCCTGAGTACGCTGATACCAAATATGTGGGGGGGGGAAACTGTTTGGGCGCACGGCAGGGCTTGGAAAGGAAGTAATAACGTTTTGGAACGCAGACGTTGATGGGGGTCATGTTCCGTTTGCAGTGCCCCAGATGTGCCTAAACAGTGGAAAACCCCCACAAGTGACCCCATTTTGGAAACTAGACCCCTTAAGTAGCTTATCTAGATCTGTGGTGAGCACTTTGAACCCCCAAGTGTTTCACAAAAGTTTATAATGCCTGGGTGTGAAAAAAAAAACAAAAAGCAATTTTCCACAAAAATGATTTTTTAGTCCCAAATTTTTGATTTTTCACAAGGAAATTGGACCCCAAAAGTTGTTGTCCAATTTGTCCTGAGTACGCTGATACCAAATATGTGGGGGGAAACTGTTTGGGCACACAGCAGGGCTTGGAAAGGAAGTAATAACGTTTTGGAATGCAGACGTTGATGGGGCTCATGTTCCATTTGCAGTGCCCCAGATGTGCCTAAACAGTGGAAAACCCCCACAAGTGACCCCATTTTGGAAACTAGACCCCCTAAGTAGCTTTCCTTGATCTGTGGTGAGCACTTTGAACCCCCAAGTGTTTCACAAAAGTTTATAATGCCTGGGTGTGGAAAAAAAAAAAAAAACAATTTTCCACAAAAATGATTTTTTAGTCCCAAATTTTTGATTTTTCACAAGGAAATTGGACCCCAAAAGTTGTTGTCCAATTTGTCCTGAGTACGCTGATACCAAATATGTGGGGGGAAAACTGTTTGTGCACACAGCAGGGCTTGGAAAGGAAGTAATAACGTTTTGGAATGCAGACATTGATGGGGGTCATGTTCCGTTTGCAGTGCCCCAGATGTGCCTAAACAGTGGAAAACTCCCACAAGTGACCCCATTTTGGAAACTAGACCCCCTAAGGAACTTATCTAGATGTGTGGTGAGCACTTTGAACCCCAAAGTGCTTCACAGAAATTTATAAACGCAGAGCCGTGAAAATAAAAAAATATTTTTTTACTCAAAAATGATTTTTTAGCCAGCTATTTTTTATTTTCCCAAGGGTAACAAGAGAAATTAGAACCCCAAAATTGGTGTGCAATTTGTCCTGTGCAAATCATTTTTTTTTTTTGCGGACGCCGTTATACCAAGTATAACGGCAATCGCGACACCGGGGTCGGTGAATACAGACCCGGATTATGTTCTCTGGGGTCTCGGCTACCCCAGATGTCACTATTTTTCCATCTGGTTGGTTACTATTTTAGATGTTTATACAGTCAATTTTTGTGGCCTAGTATTTTTTACTCCTTTGTTATCTATAAAATATTTACAATGTGACTCTATTCAACCTCTCTTATTATTTTGACTAGATGGTGGCCCGATTCTAATGCATTGGGTATTCTAGAATATGTATGTAGTTTTTTTTATGAAGATTTAAGAATAATGCAATGAATACACAGAATTTTCCTATATGTGGAGGCTGCAGCTGCTGGGGTATATGTGGAGGCTGCTGCTGGGGTTTATGTGGAGGCTGCTGCTGCTGGGGTATATAGAGGCTGCTGGTGGGGTGTACGTGGAGGCTGCTGCTGGGGTTTACGTGGAGGCCGCCGGTCGGGGTACTTCCTCTGCGAGCAGCCGGGAGATGACCGGCTGGCGCCGGTCATCTCCCAGCTGCGTCGCCGCTGACCTCCATGCGGCGGCAGATGACCCGCGGATACCGTTGGGAGATCAGTGGCTAGCGCCGATGCTCTCCCGACGATAGCAGTGGCGTGCGTGGTTCAAATCCTGCGCCAATTCGCGGCCGGACTGCGCCTGTCGCTGATTGGTCGCATCCGGCCGGGCGCAACCAATCAGCGACGTGGGATTTCCGCAACAGACAGACAGAATTAGACGATTATATAGTAGATTAGTTTTAAACTAATCTGCTATTTTAAGTATCATCAGAGTGACAGCAAATGTGAAATGCTGAAGATTAAGATTAGTTATCACTAACACTAAATAGAAAAATCATTCTAATGCTGCTATTGGAGGATGAATGCTATGAGAGTGAGAAGAGATTTTTTTTTAAAATTTGTGAAAAATTATTAAAATATTTTCTCCCCATTTTTGAGAGATTGTGACTAGGGATGAGAGAACCTGAACGGTAAAGTTCATGATCCATACCGGACATCAGGTATCCAGTACCAAAACCTGAACACTGACTTTTTAGTGTATGTCCGGTCTCCTGTTCAAGTTAGCCAGAATAATGCTTGTTGAAAGGCTGCAACAAGCTTTTAGACATTACAAGTATTGGCATGGCTGTGATTGGCCAGCGCAACACATGACCCAGCCTATATAAAGGCCAGATCATGAGTGCCACCTCTATTATGTTCTCATTAGTGTAAGCCATGCCTATGGGAGTACTGGGCTAGTACAGCCATTGTGTGTACTATGCAGGCCATATATGTGGGAGTACTGAGTTAAAAACCAGTTTGTGTACTCTGGACCCCACATCTGTGGGAGTACTGTGCCTTTAAGCTGCTCTGTGTACTCTGTTACCCATATATGTAGGAGTACTGTACTAAAAACAGCTGTACAGTCACGGCCAAAAGTTTTGAGAATGACACAAATATTAATTTTTACAAAGTCTACTGCTTCACTTTTTCTAATGGCAATTTGCATATACTCCAGAATGTTATAAAGAGTGATCAGCTTAACAGCAATTACTTGCAAAGTCAATATTTGGCTAGAAAATGAACTTTATCCCCCAAAACACATTTCAACATCATTGCAGCCCTGCCTTAAAAGGACCAGCTAACCTCTTTTCAGTGATTGCTCCATTAACACAGGTGTGGGTGTTGATGAGGACATGGCTTGAGATCAATCTGTCATGATTAAGTAAGAATGACACCACTGGACACTTTAAAAGGAGGCTGGTGCTTGGCATCATTGTTTCTCTTCTGTTAACCATGGTTATCTCTAAAGAAACACGTGCAGTCATCATTGCAATGCACAAAAATGGCCTAACAGGGAAGAGTATCGCAGCTAGAAAGATTGCACCTAAGTCAACAATCTATCGCATCATCAAGAACTTCAAGGAGAGAGGTTCCATTGTTGCCAAAAAGGCTCCAGGGCGCCCAAGAAAGACGAGCAAGCGCCAGGACCATCTCTTAAAAGTGTTTCAGCTGCGGGATCGGGCTACCAGCAGTGCAGAGCTTGCTCAGGAATGGCAGCAGGCAGGTGTGAGTGCATCTGCACGCACTGTGAGGCGGAGACTCTTGGAGCAAGGCCTGGTCTCAAGGAGGGCAGCAAAGAAGCCACTTCTCTCCAGAAAAAACATCATGGACAGACTGATATTCTGCAAAAGGTACAGGCAGTGGACTGCTGAGGACTGGGGTAAAGTTATTTTCTCTGATGAATCCCCTTTTCGATTGTTTGGGACATCAGGAAAACGCCTCATTCGGAGAAGACAAGGTGAGCGCTACCACCAGTCTTGTCTCATGCCAACTGTTAAGCATCCTGAAATCATTCATGTGTGGGGTTGCTTCTCAGCCAAGGGAATCGGCTCTCTCACAGTCTTGCCTAAAAACACAGCCATGAATAAAGAATGGTACCAGAATGTCCTCCAAGAGCAACTTCTCCCAACCCTCCAAGAGCAGTTTGGCGATCAACAATGCCTTTTCCAGCATGATGGAGCACCTTGCCATAAAGCAAAGGTGATAACTAAATGGCTCAGGGAACAAAACATAGAGATTTTGGGTCCATGGCCTGGAAACTCCCCAGATCTTAATCCCATTGAGAACTTGTGGTCAATCATGGGTGGACAAACGGGTGGACAAACAAAAACCTAAAAATTCTGACAAAATGAAAGCATTGATTGAGCAAGAATGGACTGCTATCAGTCAGGATTTGGTCCAGAAGTTGATTGAGAGCATGCCAGGGAGAATTGCAGAGGTCCTGAAGAAGAAGGGTCAACACTGCAAATATTGACTTGCTGCATTAACTCATTCTAACTGTCAATATAAGCTTTTGTTACTCATATGTTTGCAATTATTATATTTCTGTCTGTGATAAAAACATCTGTCAAACACACATAAAAACCAGAGGGCAGCAGATCATGTGAAAATATAATATTTGTGTCATTCTCAAAACTTTTGGCCATGACTGTATGTACTCTAACACCCCCACCTGTGGGAGTACTGTACCTTTAACCGCCGTATGTACTTTGCACCCCCCGCCTGTTGGAGTACTGTGCCTTTAAGCTGCTAGGTGTACTCTGAACCCCCGTTTGTGAGAGTACTGAGCCTTTAAGCCTCTGTGTGTACTCTGCACCCCCGCCTGTGGGTATACTGTACCTTTAAGCCGCAGTGTGTGCTCTGCACCCCCGCTTGTGGGAGTACTGTGCTTTTAAGCTGCTTGTGTACTCTGCACCCCCGCCTGTGGGAGTGTTGTTCCAAAAAGTTGTGTGTTTTCTAGTAGTGTTGCAAATGAATAAATTGCATCAGCCATCTCGTTGCCAGTAGTAGTCCAAATAAATAATTTTTCTGGACCGGTGTGTGTTTTTTAGTAGTCTGGGAAATAAATAATTGGTGTCAGCCATCTAGTTGCCATTTCTAGGCCAAAGAAAAAATGTCAGGACCGTTGTGTGTTTTCTTGTAGTGTTGTTAATAAATAACTGGCATCAGCCATCTTGTTGCCATTTATACAATCCCTGACAGAAGTTATGTTGCTTATCCATGTTATGTAAATCAAAGCTTATAACCTGACGTTAAATTCATCCATTGGTTTTATAAATTACTCTTTTGAAAGCTGAAACCCTCCCAAATTTGGTTTAGGTTAAGAAAATAAATTGGCATCAATGCTGAAATATTGATCATTTAATGAACATAGAATGGTCAGATTTTGGCAAGACAAAAGTTTTGTCGCCCACAGAAAGTAATGTGATATTCAAACAAATAATTATCTTAAAATACAAATATATGCTGCATAACATTGGTGAATGAAGTTGTGGTGCTATTAGAGTCATATTTAATATTTTGTGTGACTTCCATGAGCTTGAAGGACTGCATCCATGCGGTTCAACAATGATTCATACAATTTATTAATGAAGTCATCAGGAATAGCAAAGAATGCAGTCTTACATGCCTCCCAGAGTTCATCTAGATTCCTTGGTTTTGTCTTCCAAGCTTCCTCTTTCATCCTACCCCAAACATGCTCAATGATGTTCATGTCTGGTGACTGGGCTGGCCAGTCCTTGAGCACCTTGATCTTTTCTGCCTGGAGGAACTTTGTTGTAGAGATGGATGTATGAGATGGAGCACCATCCTTCTGCAGAATTTGACCCCTTTTATGATTTGGAATGTAAGAGGTAGCTAATACTTCTTGATATTTTAGGCTATTGATATTGCCTTCCACCTTGCAAATGTTTCGCACACCCCCATACTGAATTTAACCCCAGACCATGATCTTTCCACCACTAAATTTAAATGTTTTCTGGGTGTATTTTGGATCCATATGGGCTCCAGTAGGTCTCCTGCAGTATTTGTGGCGGCTGTGGTGTAATTCTACTGAAGATTCATCAGAGAAATCCACCTTCTGCCACTTTTCCAGCGTCCATCTGTTTAGCAGACTGTAGGACTTTGCAAATGCCACATGGTTTTTTATTTGCCTTTTGTTTAGTGCTGGCTTCTGGGCACTGAATCGACCATGGAGGCCATTTCAAGACAGAATCCTACATACTGTTCTAGTTGACACAGGGACTTGAGGTGACCAGGCCTGTTGGAGCTGTGCTGCAGTGGAAGAGGGGCTTGCTTTGGATTTTCTAACAAACAAACGTTCCTCCTGAGCAGTTATCTTGCGGGGTCTGCCGGACCTGGACTTGTCAAACCCATCTCCAGTCTCTTCAAATCTTTTTTTAATTCTTTGTACTTGACGCTGAGACACACCGAAGGTGCCAGCCACCTCTGCAGTGGATCTGGTCTTCAGCCTCTTGATAATCAAGGATTTGGTCGCAGGGTGGATTTTTGGCATGCTGTCAGAGCTCAAGTTGCAGTTCAAGTGAAGGTCTGGGGTGCTGGGTTTCTTTTTATACACACCCACTAATTAACCGATCATTTACTGAGCACGCGTGAGTATGTCAACTAGGATTGGCTGCATTATATGACCAGGTGACAAAACTTTTGTCATGCCAAAACCTGACAATTCTGTGTTCATTAAATGATCAATATTTCAGCATTGATGCCAATTTATTTTCTTAACCTAAACCAAATTTGGGAGGGTTTCAGCTTTCAAAAGAGTAATTTATAAAACCAATGGATGAATTTAACGCCAGGTTATAAGCTTTGATTTACATAACATGGATAAGCGACATAACTTCTGTCAGGGACTGTAGTTTAAATAAATAATGTTTATGGACTGGTGTGTGTTTTTAGTAGTCTGGGAAATAAATAATTGGCATCAGGCGTCTAGTTGCGTCTAGTTGCCATTTCTAGGTAAAAGAAATACTTTTTCTGAACCGCTGTCTTTTCTGATAGTGCGGCAAATAAATAACTGACATCTGCCATCTAGTTGCCATTTCTACTCCACGTAAATAACTTTTTCTGGATTGGTGTGGGCTTTTTAGTAGTTTGGGAAATGAATAATTGGCATCAGCCGTATAGTTGCCATTTGTAGGCCAAAGAAATAATTTTTCAGACGGCTGCATGTTTTCTACTAGTGTTGAAAATAAATAACCGGCATCAGCCATTTTGTTGCCATGTCCAGACCAAAGAAATAATATTTCTGGACTGCTGTGTTTTATAGAAGGGTTGCAAATAAATAAACCTTCTCTTCTGCCATCACTCTGCAAGTAGTGTGCAGGACCACCACTTATGAAAAGGAGGAGATCATCAAATAAATGACGTGGCCATGGTCGTTCTATACCTGTTACGTGCCCAAGTACAACATCTTCCTCTGGTGCACGCAGGCGATAGAATTTTCGTAAGGCTGTATACCGCTGCACAAATGGTGAGGCCACAGTAAAAGATGTTAGATTGGATGACTGTGAGTGCCTCCGGTTCCTTTGCGTTATTTTCCAACTGGTCCACTAAAGAAAGTGCACAGTTGGAACCTGAGGACCACCTCACCCCCTTGCAGATCAGCCAAGCAGTCTGAGCCCCAAGTCATGCAGCAGTCTCTTCTGCTTTTTGATGACTCTGCTGGCTGTGGTTCCATGGCGCATTCATCTGATACTGCCTCAGAAGTGGAAGAGACTGAGTGCACCGATGCCCAGCCACTTGTTAGGGTGGAGGATGAGTACTTGGGAGGGCTAGTGCATATGGTCAGTGGACCACAGCAGCACATGTCAGATGATGAAGAAACTTAGTTGCTAACTTAAGCATTTTTCTGCAGTGTACAGTGTACAGACTGACAAGGAGAGCAGGGTTGTGGAGTCGGTGGAAGATGATGAGGGGAATGATGAGGTCCTAGACCTCACATAGAGCAAAGGTCATCCTAGTGATGTGCGCGGTGTGGAGGAAGAGGAGGTGGCCATGCTGCCCTGGCAATAAAGTAAAAGAGGGAGCAGGGTGAAAAGGCACAGCTGGCAGCCCCTAGCCAGTACGTCGACTTCTACTGCCCACTGCACCACTGAAGTCTGAACACCAATTCCAGCTCAAAAGAGCTCTCTGGCATAGCATTTCTTCAGGGAATATGCTGTCGACAAGTGACAGGTGATTTGCACACTGTGCCTTCAGATCCTGAAGCGAGGCATAAATGTTCTGAACCTGAGCACCACCTGTATGACAAAGCATCTGAATTCCAAGCACGGGTGGCAGTAGTCTACACACCTTAAAAGCATAACAGATCTGACCCTCCTCCTGCTCCCCCTTCGGCTGCGGTCTTGGCCTCTTCTTCCAGCTCACAATCAACAGGGCCACGTGCCTCCCCGCAAAGAGAGGATGTGACAGCATCACCACCACCACCACCAGTGTCTCCGAGCATATCCACATCGTCCCATGGAAGTGTTCAGCTTTCCATCCCCCAAACTCTCAAGAGAAAGAGGAGATACCCCCTAGCCACCCATGAGCCATACTTCTGAGTGACAGCATTTCTAAATTACTGACCTTTGAAATGCTGTCATTCCAGCTGGTGAAGATGGACAGTTTTAAAAAACTTTACGGTGGCTGTCCCGCAGTTCCCAGCCGCCACTACTTTTCCAATCCTGCAAGTCACTAATAACCCTTTAACAAGCCTTGATATGTGACTTAGAATAAAAGCCAAAACCCGTGCGAGCAGCAGCAGGCAATAGTAGAGTTTAAGCTGCAGCATGAAAGGCTGAATCGCTCTGCAGAACAGCACCACTTCACCACTGTGAAGATCTGAGATTGTAGGTTGAAATAATCACCTAGGCAGGTTAACGATGCAACTATTTTTTATTCCTTTTGCCTATGGTCTTACAGCAATTCCGGGTAGATTGCCACAATGCAATACCCCCAGTTCACGACATTCCTACAATCGCAGCATATGTATCCAGCTCAATCCAGCAACAAGAGTCCTTAGGATTGTTCCTCAAATCCGGACAAAAGATGCCATGACCGTAGCACGTGTATGCAGTTCCAGCTGATGACAACATACAGTACAGTCCCAGCAAGTACACAAGATGGTGCAAATGTCAGAGTCTCATCCTTCCTCCTTCCGCTGGCTCACTGAGAATTATAACCTCTGTGACTTCTGGGCATCCAGGGCCCACTACCATATACAAGTATCATTTTTGGTGGTCACCCACAGAGAGGAAGTAGCGGGAAGCTTAGGAGGCTGACCGAGCACAGTCCAGTTTATCACCAGGTGACCTGATTGTCCCAACCTGGGTTTAGTGATGGGCATTGAAGCAGATCTGTAATCCACCAGATGGAGCCATGGTTCCCTCGAGCTCTTCCTGAAGAGTCCCTCTGCAGAGGGAGCCAGAGACTTTATACCCACAGCTCCCATTCAGGACATTGATCCACAGGATTGAGGGGACGATAAAGGGAGATGATCCTTCATTGTTCGATTGTTCAATTAACCTGTATATTCATCCTAAATTGTGTGGATTAGTAAACTGCAGTGGGCTGATGAAATATGTAATCAGCAGACATTCACAAATTTTTGTACAACAAGAGTCAACTTACAGGCATCTATGAAAAATGGCTCAATTGAGGCATCTGAAACACTAACAAGAGTAATGAAATGACTGCTTTACCTGATTACCAATCTCATGTATGGCCTTATGTATAGATAAGATCCAGCATGCACATCTTCCTCTTCTTACTGTAACTAAATGGAAACATCGATTCCTGAGGCTGAACACTTTCCAGGAAGAGATTTGTGCACCTTATACAGACGAGCAAGCAAATCTCTAATAAAACACAACATTAAGATTGACGAAACCGGTGCTCAATGCTGGAATAGATCCCCATCCCTTTTGCACCATGGACTCCACTCTACATCCGTTGTCTAATAATCTTTAGTCCATGGCCAGCTCCTCACAACCTCCTATGAGTGAGCCTCCATGTGGGACGTATGTGTCATCTTTCACAGCTTTGAATATTCCACAAATATGTCCAGCGCTGATAACGCCATCATCAGTGTAACTATACCACTTATATGCTCGCTGAAAAAGACAATTCAGGCTATGATGGATGAGATGGTAGTACAAGAGGAAGAGAAACAGAAGGAACAGGGCCAATTCACACCATTATCAGGCCTGTCGCCCTCCCATGGCTCAGCGGGTGGGTTACTGTCCCAACAGTGGCCAAGTATCCAACTGTACAGCCATGGGACAGTTTGAAAGAATGATCATGATGAGCAGGAGCAGGAACAGCCATGTTCAGAGCAGGGTGGAACTCAGATAAGCTCATGAGCATCACTGGAGAGTGGCTGGGGAGACACAGAATACCCAGCCGATACACCTCCCATCGAGGACAGCTTGTCGTTGCCTCTGGGCAGCCTAACACATGAGCCAATACATGCAGTGGCTGCGCTATGACCACCAAGTTGCACATATTGTTACCAGTTCAGATTACTGGGTGGCCACCCTGCTGGATCCCTGCTACAAAAACAACATACTATCATTACTTCCGTTACTGGTGTGGGAGCGCCAAATGCATGAATACAAGCAGCCTCTGGTAGAGAAACTGCTGATGGCTTTCTCACCTGACAGCAGGGACTCAGTGGAAGAACAAGGCAGAGGTGGAGGAGGAAGTTGCCAATGCAGTTGGGCTACCGCCACCATCTCGGAAGGAATGGTAAGCATGGCTGAACTGTGGCAAAATTTTATGAGAATGCCACAACATACAGCACTACCATGTAATAGGGTGCGTATTAGCAGGATCCAACATTACAACAGCATGGTGGATGAATACGTGTCCACACATCTCCATGTAGTAACTGATGGGTCTGCCCCATTTAATTTCTGGGTCTCCAAATTGGACACATGGCGTGAGCTTACCTTTTATACATTGGAGGTGCTGGCCTGTCCTGTGGCAAGTGTCATATTGGAACATGTGTTTAGCATGGCAGGGGGTGTGATCACAGATAGGCACACCCGCCTGTCCACATCCAACGTGGGAAAACTAATATTCCTTAAAATTAACCAGGTGTGGATCCCAAAGGACTTGTCCATACCTGTGGATGACTGGGCAACTATACCAGCCGCACTGAGCCAGTATTCAAGTCTATTTGCAATTCATTTAATTTGGGTGACTCTTCCTGAAAAAGAAAAAAAACAAACAACTGAGTTGGCTCCGCCTCTTCCAGCTATTGGAGCGCCCCGCAGGGCCATGGGGTACTCGGTACCGGGCTGGTCCTTCAGAGCATGTCGCGGCACAGTGACCCGGTCCGTGGCCCTGGGCGTCCAATAAAATAAATGAGAGGGAAAGTTTATAGGATATTAATTTGTGACGCCACCCATGGTGTTCAGCAATAAGGGGATAGCTAACGCTGCCTAAGGAGACCGCTGGGGCTGTTGGTGATGCAGCAGAGTTGTTACAGATCTCCACGGGTAGAGCAAGGCCCCAGGGCAGTTATAGTTCTTATGAAGGATAGTGACGTTGGGGTGCAGGACTGACGGAACAATGAATAACTGCAGACACATGAACTGTAGTCTCCCTTACCTTTACTTGATGATTTGAAGTGCAGACTGGAGCACTGCTAGCAGATGGAAATGGAGATCTGGACAGCCTGGAAGCAATTGAGGATTCCCTAAGCCAGATGGTGTTGGAGGCCTCCTTACTGCGCTGTCCTCTGAGGTCCTTGCTGCTTAAAGCTATGCTTAAGCCTCTGTTCCTTATTGTCTTAGTACTTGCCGGTATGGCAGGCAGCTTGAGCCTATTGTAGGTGTTGCTTCTTTGTGGCGGCTCCGGGCTCTGATACGCTGCTGTGCCGAGAGTTTGATGGGCCAGGAGACCTGCAGTTCCCTGCCCTCCGGATTTAGCTGCTTGGACCATAGTACTCTTGCAACCACGGACTCCGATGTCCGGTTCTTTAGCGCTATGTTCTGGTGTGAGCGTGGTCACAGCTCCACTTCCCAGGTTTTTCTAGACTTCCCTTCCTCTCTAATTCTTCTCTGACTCAGACTGCAACTGTAGTCTGGGGACGAGCTCCTCACTCTTCCAGTCCCCAACATTGACTGACTAACCCCACCTCCAGGCCAGAACTATTAGGGAAGTTCCCCTAAAAACTAGGTTTTGAGCTCCCCCTTCTGGTCTGGAGTCAGGAAATGTGTTGGATGCTGATGGTACCTGATCAGGGCAACTCCTCCTTGCTTCCAAGCATGACATCACCCCCTGTGAGGGAGGAAATCCCACTGTGGCAACTGGACTCCTGGGGTGCCACACTATACTGCCACGTCCATCTCTTCCTCCACTTGAACCTACACCTCGCGGTTCTAGATAGCTAGTTTTAGTTTTCCAAAATCTAGGTTGTTTTAAGTTAGTTCAATAAAACAAGAAATTAAAAAAATTAAAAAAATTAAAAAACGGAAAAAAAAGAACAAAAATACCCCCAAAAAAGTTGGATTACTCCTCTTTTGCCTTTTCCACCCACACCACCACGTCTACCTGGTCTTCCACTTGGACCTATGCCTCCTGGTTCTAGATTGCTAGTTTTAGTTTTTAAAATTTAGGTTGTATTTTTTTCAGTTCCAGAAAAAAAGAAAAAAATACAATGTTGGATTACTCTTCTTTTGACTCTATTTATTTTATTTATTTATTTTACTCAGTTATATAGCCCCATTAATTAAACAGCACTTTACAGACATTATCGCCACTGTTCCCTATCAGTATGTCTTTGGGGTGTGGGAGGAAACCAAAGTACAGAAGGAAAATTATGCAAACATCGGTAGTAGATACAAACTCCTTCCAGATGTTGTCCCTGGTTGGATTTGAACCCAGGACCCCAGGCAGCAGTGCTAACTATTGAGCCATCTTGCTGCCCTGCCTCTTCCACCGATATCGCCACTTATACCTATTCCTCCTAGTTCAAGAACCTTATTTTTCATTTCTGCTATGCTTAGCGTAGGGACAGGACACAGCTGTAATGAGGGACAGTATTAGGTTTTGCGTGTGCACAGTTTTCCAAAAACACTCTTTATTATGTGTACTCTGCATCCGTGTCACTGATAGTAACCAAAAGTTTTTATAATCTTCTACTGTGTTGTGTGGAGGGATGTGCGTCTAAACATATTTTTATACCCTTATGCAAGCATGGCTGTGATAGTACTGTGCCAAAAGCGGTTGTTTGTATTCTTTAACCCATATCTGTGGGAGTACTTTGCCAAAAGCCGCTGTGTGTATTCTTTAATCCATATCCATATGAGTACTATGACTTCAAGCTGCTGTGTGTACTCTGCAACCCTGCCTGTGGGGGTACTGTGACCTATTGCCTGGGTGTAAAATTTTTAATCAGCTTCTCTGGGGGAAATGTGGAAACATGCTCTGTGGGTGAAATTTGTTATCAGGTTCTGTGGGGAAATGTGGAAACATGCTTTGTAGGTGAAATTTATCAGCTTCGGTTGGGGAAATTTGGAAACATGCTCTGTAGGTGTAATTTGCTATCAGCTTCTGTAGGTGATATGTGGAAGTATGCTCTGTGGGTGTAATTTGCTATCAGCTTCTGTAGGTGATATGTGGAAGCATGCTCTGTGGGTGAAATTTTAAACAGGACTGCCGGTAGCAAGCCTCATGACGGAGCACCAGCTTGATCCAAGATCATACTACCAGATTTCCATTTGTAATGTAAGCTGGAGCTGACATTTTGGAGCTGTGGGGATTCTGTGCCCTATGCTCTCTGGGTGAAATTGTTAAGCTTCTTCTGTAGGGGTACTGTGCCCCATGCTCTGTGGGTGAAATTTTAATCTGGTCTGGCGTTAGCAAGCCTACAGTGGGTACGGAAAGTATTCAGACCCCTTTAAATTTTTCACTCTTTGTTTCATTGCAGTTATTTGGTAAATTCAAAAAAATTCATTTTTTTCTCATTAATGTACACTCTGCACCCCATCTTGACTGAAAAAAACAGAAATATAGAAATTTTTGCAAATTTATTAAAAACAAAAACTGAAATATCACATGGTCATAAGTATTCAGACCCTTTGCTCAGTATTGAGTGGGAGCACCCTTTTGAGCTAGTACAGCCATGAGTCTTCTTGGGAATGATGCAACAAGTTTTTCACACCTGGATTTGGAGATCCTCTGCCATTCTTCATTGCAGATCCTCTTCAGTTCCGTCAGGTTGGATAGTGAACGTTGGTGGACAGCCATTTTCATGTCTCTCCAGAGATGCTCAATTAGGTTTAGGTCAGAGCTCTGGCTGGGCCAGTCAAGAATGGTCACAGAGTTGCTCTGTTGCCACTCCTTTGTTATTTTAGCTGTGTGCTTAGGGTCATTGTCTTGTTGGAAGGTGAACCTTTGGCCAAGTCTGAGGTCCAGAGAACTCTGGAAGAGGTTTTCATCCAGGATATCTCTGTACTTGGCTGCATTCATGCTTCCTTCAATTGCAACCAGTTGTCCTGTCACTGCAGCTGAAACCCACCCCCCATAGTATGATGCTGCCACCACCATGTTTTGCTGTTGGGATTATATTGTGCAGGTGATGAGCAGTACTTGGTTTTCTCCACACATACCGCTTAGAATTATCATCAAAAAGTTCTATCTTGGTCTCATCAGACCAGAGAATCTTATTTCTCATAGTCTGGGAGTCCTTCATGTGTTTTTTAGCAAACTCTATGCAGGCTTTCATATGTCTGGCACTGAGGAAAGGCTTCCATCAGGCCACTCTGTCATAAAGGTCCGACTGGTGAAGGGCTGCAGTGATAGTTGACTTTGTGTAACTTTCTCCCATTTCCCTATGGCATCTGTGGAGCTCAGCCACAGTGTTCTTGGGGTTCTTCTTTACCTCTCCCACGATTGCTCAGTTTGGCTGGACAGCCAGGTCTAGGAAGGCTTCTGGTGGTCCCAAACTTCTTCTATTTAAAGATTATGGAGGCCACTGTGCTCTTATGAACCTTGAGTACTGCAGAAATTCTTTTGTAACCTTGGGCAGATCTATGCCTTGCCACAATTCTGTCTCTGAGCTCCTTGGCCAGTTCCTTTGACCTCATGATTCTTATTTGGTCTGACATGCACTGTGAGGTCTTATACAGACAGGTGTGTGCCTTTACAAATCAAGTCCTATCAGTTTAATTAAACACAGGTGGACTCCAATGAAGGAGTAGAACCATCTCAAGGAGGATCACAAGGAAATAGACAGCATGTGACTTAAATATAAGTGTCTGAGCAAAGGGTCTGAATACTTATGACTATGTGATATTTCTGGTTTTCTTTTTTAAAAAATTTGCAGAAATTTCTACATTTCTGTTTTTTTTTTTAGTCAAGATGGAGTGCAAAGTGTACTTTAATGAGAAAATAAAATGAACTTTTTTGGATTTACCAAATGGCTGCAATGAAACAAAGAGTGAAAAATGTAAAGGGGTCTGAATACTTTCCGTACCCACTGTAGGTCTCTGTAGGGGCACTGTTCAAATTTTTATTTTATTCATTTACTTCCTATTTTACCATGATTGCTATGGTGACAGAGCCCCTTTGACTCATTTCCCTATCCACATTTATTTGCAGGGCAATTGTCCTGCTCTTACACCGGTTTTTCTTCCTTTTGCAGCCTCCTAGCCCTTACTCTGAACATTATACAGCCATATTACAGCACTATAGTTTGGGTCCCCATTGACTTATATAGGGTTCGGTGTCCAGGCTCAAGTTCGGGTCCCAAACTGAACCCCGCGAACCTGCACATCCACGGGTTCACTCCTCACTAATTTTGAAATTTCCTTTAAATCTTGCCGATGTTTGCCACTAAAATCATCGTCATCAACAGCAAATTGTAAATAGAGATTGTTTTGCTGACAAGATGATGCTGTACGGGGACAGAATAGTTCCCATCAGTTTTCTTCAGCCCATGTAAACAGGTTAGCAAACAAGTGATGATAAACTAATTCACTGACTATTAGATTACTACTGTATCTCCAAGAACAATTATATATTTTCACTGTGTAATCCAATGAGAGTAATTATAAAATAAAACTTTTATTATTCCCATTAATAATGTGAACACACATAAAGTGACTAGGGACGGAGGTCCTAAATGCGTTTACTTGTAAGCAGTTGGATCTTTTAATTGTGACTTTTTTAATATTATCTACCATAAAATGTTTTTTCATGAAAACCAGCAGATGGCACCACAATATTGCACAGCAAGGAGATAAGCATAAAGTAATACTGGTTGATAGACTGTGGGAATGTGTAAGTCAAAACAAATGCATGTGAAAATCAACATAGTGTGTTATTCATATATAAACTTATAAATTTTTCAACGTGTCCAGATAAACTTAAATAAACATTGTAAAAGTAATTGACGATACTGGCCAATGAAATGACCCGTATTATACAGTATAACCTTTACCTCCTGCTGGTGTGACGCCAAGCATCTTACTACATATTATAGGGAGCTACAACCCATCATACTGTGTTAGGGGGCTATGGGCCTTCATACTGTGTACAGGGGCCATAGGGCATCATACTGAGTAAAGGAAGAATATTAGATATCATTATGTGTATAAGGGGCAATTAGGTATCATACTGTGTTTAGGGTCTATGAGGAAATATAAGTGTATATAAAGTACTACGGGAATCATACTGTGTATGAGGGCCTATGGGATTCATCATACTGTGTATATGAGCAATGGGACATCATTGTGGAGGCTATATTAAAGTGTGCAAAGCTGTAGGGGTAATCATACTGCATATGGGGGGGTCTGTAGTGGCCATCATACTGAGTACAGGGCTGTGGGGCATCATTAAAAGGAGGCACAATGGTGTAATATTATTATGATTTTTATTATTATAGAGAAGAACAAGGGTATTATTCTTATAAAAGAAAGCACAGGATTGAGGTGTTTTTATTATTATATATACATACTGGATATTTTTTATTATCATTAGTATTATTATTATTATTATTATTATTATAAGAAAGGACAAGGGAATTGTATTATTAAAGGAGGCACAGGGTGGATTATTGTTATATAGAGGCATAGAGGGTTATTATTTATATACAGTCATGGCCAAAAGTTTTGAGAATGACACAAATATTAATTTTTACAAAGTCTACAGCTTCACTTTTTCTAATGGCAATTTGCATATACTCCAGAATGTTATAAAGAGTGATCAGCTTAACAGCAATTACTTGCAAAGTCAATATTTGGCTAGAAAATGAACTTTATCCCCCAAAACACATTTCAACATCATTGCAGCTCTGCCTTAAAAGGACCAGTTAACCTCTTTTCAGTGATTGCTCCATTAACACAGGTGTGGGTGTTGATGAGGACATGGCTGGAGATCAATCTGTCATGATTAAGTAAGAATGACACCACTGGACACTTTAAAAGGAGGCTGGTGCTTGGCATCATTGTTTCTCTTCTGTTAACCATGGTTATCTCTAAAGAAACACGTGCAGTCATCATTGCAATGCACAAAAATGGCCTAACAGGGAAGAGTATCGCAGCTAGAAAGATTGCACCTCAGTCAACAATCTATCGCATCATCCAGAACTTCAAGGAGAGAGGTTCCATTATTGCCAAAAAGGCTCCAGGGTGCCCAAGAAAGACTAGAAGCGCCAGGATCGTCTCTTAAAAGTGTTTCAGCTGCGGGATCGGGCTACCAGCAGTGCAGAGCTTGCTCAGGAATGGCAGCAGGCAGGTGTGAGTGCATCTGCACGCACTGTGAGGCGGAGACTCTTGGAGCAAGGCCTGGTCTCAAGGAGGGCAGCAAAGAAGCCACTTCTCTCTCCAGAAATAACATCATGGACAGACTGATATTCTGCAAAAGGTACAGGCAGTGGACTGCTGAGGCCTGGTGTAAAGTTATTTTCTCTGATGAATCCCCTTTTCGATTGTTTGGGACATCAGGAAAACGCCTCATTCGGAGAAGACAAGGTGAGCGCTACCACCAGTCTTGTCTCATGCCAACTGTTAAGCATCCTGAAACCATTCATGTGTGGGGTTGCTTCTCAGCCAAGGGAATCGGCTCTCTCACAGTCTTGCCTAAAAACACAGCCATGAATAAAGAATGATACCAGAATGTCCTCCAAGAGAAACTTCTCCCAACCCTCCAAGAGTAGTTTGGCGATCAACAATGCCTTTTACAGCATGATGGAACACCTTGCCATAAAGCAAAGGTGATAACTAAATGGCTCAGGGAACAAAACATAGAGATTTTGGGTCCATGGCCTGGAAACTCCCCAGATCTTAATCCCATTGAGAACTTGTGGTCAATCATCAAGAGACGGGTGGACAAACAAAAACCTAAAAATTCTGACAAAATGAAAGCATTGATTGTGCAAGAATGGACTGCTATCAGTCAGGATTTGGTCCAGAAGTTGATTGAGAGCATGCCAGGGAGAATTACAGAGGTCCTGAAGAAGAAGGGTCAACACTGCAAATATTGACTTGCTGCATTAACTCATTCTAACTGTCAATATAAGCTTTTGTTACTTATATGTTTGCAATTATATTTCTGTCTGTGATAAAAACATCTGTCAAACACACATAAAAACCAGAGGGCAGCAGATCATGTGAAAATATAATATTTGTGTCATTCTCAAAACTTTTGGCCATGACTGTATAGTGCTGTATAACTGTAGGGAGACACAGGGAGGCATTACCACTATGAGGAAGAATACCCTGACCGGAGTAAGATTTCTGGCAAGGCGCACAGTACTGACAAGATACACCAAATTCATTAATTGGTATGTGCCTCTTAATGAATTCATTGTGTCTTATTCTTGCACATTCCTCATTACGACTTATATACTGTAGATGACCATATGGACATTTGTGAATCTTTAATGTAGTGAGCGTCTCACATTTCCTGACAACTTATCTACAGTCTAGTTCAGAACAGGCCCAATAAAGAGGAGCTATAAAATCTGTGCAATAAGTAAATTTATGAAGCTGCTTTTATTAATAAGGTGGCATTGAGTCATCTGAAAATTTGTGCTAAGGAGAAACGTTTCTCATTGTGGAGAGCGCCAAGTTGGCGTATGGAGACTTACAGGTCATGTAATGCTCCCCTGGGAATTTAAATTGCAATTGGCTTCTTCAGAGACAAAGAAGATAGGAACTCTAGTGCCACCTATTGGAGGCAGCAATTCCAAAAGTCAATATCGAGCCTTAAAATAGCCTTGCCATGTGACTTAGGATAAGAAGTCAAACCAGAAACTAAATTTGCAGATACATGTTTCAAGGTGTTTGCAAAGTAGAAGAACTGGTTTGGTTGGGTGATGTAACATCCATTTTGGCACTTGCTCTTTCTACTTCTGCATCTGTTGCTAAGTGGTGCTGCATTTCATTGCAGCAGATGAAAAAGGAGACAAAGGAGTATATCTCTTTTGTATTCTGGTCCTTGTGGTGCCGTCCAGGCAGAGAGCTTGTAGGTTGATTCCTAAACATTGTTGTCTCATTAGCTCCCTGCTGTGAAACTTGGGGAGGTGCTTGACACTATTTGAACCCCTAGCACTCTGTTTCCAATTGTAAGTTATGGTTAACACTTAAAGGTATGCCACACTAAGCGAGATCGCTAGCGAGATCGCTAACGAGATCGCTACTGTGTCACCATTTATGACGCAGTAGCGACTTAGCTGTGTGTGACATGTAGCAGCGATGTGGCCCCTGCTGAGCTGTCGCTGATCACTTATAAACGTTCTGAGCCATTTTTTGGTCGTTGGTGTCCCGCTGGTGAGCCTGAATCGCTGAGTGTGACACCCTTTATGAACGACTTCACCAGCGTCGCAGGTGGGACTAGGTTTTCCCAACGACCGCAGAGGTCGTTATACAGATCGCTGATGAGATGTATTCGGAATCTAACTAGCGATCACATAGCGACCGCACTAGTGATCTCACCAGGTTAAGTCGTTGTCGTGATCGCTGGTGCGATCGCTAAGTGGGGCAGTGCCTTTACTGTGGTTTCCTCCTTTTGCACTGTTCTGACATAGCTTGTTTATATTATCTTTAACCTGGGCTTGTGTTTAAACTGTCCTACCGCTTTACAATTTTGTTCCTGTTCCTGACCTCTTCATACTGACCCTGCATTCGGACTATCCTCTGTCAGACCACTCCACCGGCCGGCAGCCACTCCGTTCATGCAACCCAGAGGTCCTGCATAAGTCCAGATCCCTGTATATGGGTTCAGAGTTGGCTCAGTCATGACAACCCTGACCATGTAGAATTAGCAGAAAGTATATTAGCCATAGCCAAGCTAAGGTCGTGCTGAGGAACACTTTACTGAGTTTTGTTTCTGGGCCATAGACTCTAAATGAAATGATAAAGTCCTTCATTATCTCTTCTATACTGGATTTTCTGTCCAACTTAAGAACATGTTATTGTTGGAATATGTTTGGTGCAACAACTCCATTCCTGTCTATGAGTGTTCAGTTGGTAGATTCGTATGCTGTTCATAAAGTTAGAACAAAAAAAACTCCCAGAGTCTCACACAGGGAGAGTATGTTACTGTATTTCCTGTTTTTCCTGTGTCTGAGAGAAGCAGCCTGCTGTAGATGCTGCACAGAGAGGCACACAAATGATTTATTCCTGAATTCTGATCTATTAAAGGGAATCTGTCACCCCATTTTTCGACCATCAGCTGAAGCCACCGCCATCAGGGGCTTATCTACAGCATTCTGTAATGCTGTAGATAAGCCCCCGATGTCACCTGAAAGAGAAGAAAAACTAGTTATATTATACTCACCCAGGGCGGTCCGCCATCCGGTCCGGTCCCATGGGTGTCACAGTCCGGTCCGGCGCCTCCCATTTTCTAGCGAAGCTGTCCTCTTCTTAGCTTCCTGTCCCGGCTCCGATGCAGGCGCACTGCTCTGCCCTGGTGAGGGCAGAGCAGAGTACTGCAGTGCGCAGGCGCCGGACCTCTCTGACCTTTCCCGGTGCCTGCGCACTGCAGTACTCTGCTCTGCCCTCACCAGGGCAGAGCAGTGCGCCTGCGCCGGAGCCGCGATGGGAAGCTAAGAAGAGGACAGCTTCGCTAGAAGATGGGAGGCGCCGGACCGGACCGTGATGCCCTTCGGAACGGACCGGACGGCGGACCGCCCCTGGGTGAGTATAATATAACTCGTTTTTCTTCTCTTTCAGGTGACATCGGGGGCTTATCTACAGCATTACAGAATGCTGTAGATTAGCCCCTGATGGCGGTGGCTTCAGCTGATGGTCAAAAAATGGGGTGACAGATCCCCTTTAAGCTTATCATATATTGTTCCTGTTTGTTTCTGAATTAGGAAGCTCTGTTGTCACACGCTTGGAGAGTATCATGAATAATCCGCTGCCAACAGGTTATGGGCCCAGAGTGACACAGAACCCCAGAGTAACATAGCAACAGAAACCCAGAGCAAAAGCAGCACAGAGCAACAGAGAAGATGTCCACTAGCAGCAATCCTGTCATGTTCTCAGTGCCAAGCCTCACTAACCAGAACTACCAGTCCTGGAAATTCAAGGTGAAGATGCTGCTCATAAGAGAAGGTACATGTAAATATACTCAGGAACAAGTGCCTCATCCATTACCAGATGATTGGCTAGAGAAGAATCAGAAAGCACAAAGCACTATCTCCCTCAGTGTACATGATAATCAGATATCATATATATATGCAAGTGTGCAACTGCAAAGGAGATGTGGGATGAGTTACTGAAAATGCATGAAAGATCAAATCTCAGCAACAAGCTTTATCTCATGAGAAAGCTGTGTCAGTCTAAGCCAGTGGTCTCAAACTCGGCAGAGTAAAGGGGCCGCACATAAAAAAAAATTTAAGCTGGGGGGCCGCATTCCATTCAAACTTAATACAGTACAAAATTATTGTTAAATAATTGTTTATTTGAACTACTATAATAATTCTCTCCCTCCGGACCTCCCCCTCTCTCTGTGCCCGTTCAAATAAGTTGTCAGCTGCGATGTACAGCTTACCGTATATACTCGTGTATAAGCCAACCCGAGTATAAGCCGACTACCCTAATTTTGCCACAAAAAACTGGGAAAACTTATTGACTCGCGTATAAGCCTAGGGTGGAAAATGCAGCAGCTACTGGTAAATTTTCAAAAATAAAAATAGACACCAATAAAAATAAAATTAATTGAGACATCAGTAGGTTAAATGTTTTTGAATATCCATATTGAATCAGGAGCCCCATATAATGCTCCATACAGTTCATAATGGCCCCATAAGATGCTCCGTACAAAATACGCCCCATATAACGCTGCATAAATGTTAATAATGGCCCCATGAGATGCTCCATAGAATAATATGCCCCATATAATGCTGCACAAAGGTTAATAATGGCCCCATAAGATGCTCCATAGATTATGCCCCATAGATTATGCCCCGATAAGATGCTCCATAGATTATGCCCCCATAAGATGCTCCATAGATTATGCCCCATAGATTGTGCCCCCATAAGATGCTCCATAGATTATGCCCCCATAAAATGCTCCATAGTATAGGTCCCATATGATGCTCCATAGATATGCCGCCATATGATGCTCCATAGATTATGCCCCCATAAGATGCTCCACAGATTATGCCCCTATATGATGCTCCATAGATTATGCCCCATAGATTATGCCCCCATAAGATGCTCCATAGATTATGCCCCATAGATTATACCCCATAAGATGCTCCATAGTATAGGTCCCATATGATGCTCCATAGATTATGCCGCCATATGATGCTCCATAGATTATGCCGCCATATGATGCCCCATAGATTTTATGCCCCCATATGATGCTCCATAGATTATGCCGCCATATGATGCCCCATAGATTTTATGCCCCCATATGATGCCCCATAGATTTTATGCCCCCATATGACGCTCCATAGATTATGCTGCCATATGATGCCCCATACATTTAATGCCCCATATGATGCTCCATAGATTATGCCGCCATATGATGCCCCATAGATTTTATGCCCCCATATGATGCTCCATAGATTATGCCGCCATATGATGCCCCATAGATTTTATGCCTCCATATGATGCTCCATAGATTATGCCGCCATATGATGCCTCATAGATTTTATGCCCCATATGATGCTCCATAGATTATGCCGCCATATGATACTCCATAGATTTTATGCCACCATATGATGCTCCATAGATTTTATGCCCCATATGCTGCCGCTGCTGCTGCAAATAAAAAAAAAATGACATACTCACCTCTTGTACCTGGGGGCCAGGCGTGGACACCGGCGCGCTATGGGGGACAGGTGCCGGTGTCACCGCTGGCTCAGGACCCCGGCACCTGCGATATTCACCTGTCCCCGGTCCACCGCTGTGCGCTGCTCCATCGCCCGGGTCCTCTGTCAGTGACTGTTTAGGCAGAGGGCGAGGCGTGCACTAACTACGTCATCGTGCCCTCTGCCTGAACATCACAGCCAGAGGACGCAGATGGAGCAGCGCGCAGCGGTGGACCGGGGACAGGTGAATATCACTTATACTTACCCCCTCCTGGCGCGGTCTCTACAGCACCCCTGCCTCTCCCACGATCTCCGGCAGCTATTCCTTCAGTGGTGACGTGGTACCGCTCATTAAAGTCATGAATATGTGCATATTCATGACTTTAATTTGGCGGTACCACGTCACCGCTGAAAGGAAGGAGCCTGAGATTGTGGGCGAAGCAGGGGGGCTGCAGAGACGCACCGGGGGGGTGAGCATGATCATGTAAACGCACAGCCACAGTCACCTGCAAAATCCAGCAATGGGGGGAAAGTCACGCCCAGAGGGATGTCATCACCCAGGGCCACAGCTGCGCACTCCTCCTCTCTTCTAGTGTGAGACATGTGGTGCACCACGGGCCGCAGATGCCTGCCTCAGGGGCCGCATGCGAGCCGCGTGTTTGAGACATCTGGTCTAAGCTAAGTGATGGACAGAATATGCAGGACTATATAAGAAACACCCTAGAGATTGTAGAGTATCTCAGGGGTAAAGGACCTGACTTTAAAATAGTTTGTAGAATATATAGGACACAAAAAAGTCTTCTGGTATTAATGTCATACAGTAAGGGATCTGACTTTAAAATAGTTTGTAGCATCTAGTGTGTTATAAAGGCCTGATCCATAGGCCACAAAAAACTTCTTCTGTTATTAACGTCATACAGTAAGGGACCTGACTTTAAAATAGTTTGTAGCATAACTTCTTTGTCATACAGGCCTCATCCACACTTAAACAATTCTTTTTTCTGTGACTAACATATACAGCATGCCATATTTCAACTTTGAAATTACTGTCGCTGAAATTCAGCTGTTTGCAGAGGTGGTGCAGTTTAAAATCTAATTTTTTGTTGGTAATACTGTGCTCCTGTAAGGAGATGGTGAGGAACCCTCACTTGCCTCCTCTCCTCTGGACACTGTTCACGTGTTACGTATGGCACCTCATTGTACACTAATGTTATTATAATTGTGTGTGCACTGTAATGTGATGCATTTGTTATGGACTGTGTATAGGCTTAGGGATAGTATAGGACCATAGTGGAATTAGAGTAAAGGGGGGAATCATAGAGAATAGAATAGATAAGAGTGTTAGTTTAGGTACAGGCAGCAAGGGGTTATTCAGTGGGGAGGAATTAAAGCAGAGCAGGGCAGAGTAAAAAGGATATAGGAGAGACACTTCCTGTGTAGGCAGCAGAGCCTGGGCAGCTTTGCCCAGGGCAATGAGTCAGCAACAGTGAAAGAGACTGTCATCCTTAGGGATAAAGCTGCTACGGCAGGAAGGGGCACCAGGCTGAGAGTCGTGCAGGCCGGCACCAGCTTAGACAGGACCGTTCCAAGAGGGATCTGGGGTCTATGACCGGGGCAGGTGGAGCTGAGATGGCAAACCTGGCACCTTTTCCTACTAAAACCGGATGAGGGAATGGTAAGAAGCTGGTGGGACTGAAGGCATAGACGGGACAGAGATTGTCCAAGAGCGAAGCAGGGACTGCCAGAAGAGAGACAGAGTTGTCAGGAAGAACAGAGGCTGCCCGGAAGGCAGGGAAAGTTCAGGACATGCTGCTCTGTGTATGTTGTGCTGAAAATGTGATAGATACCCTCCTGCTTAGTAAAGTTAAACTGTTGGAAAAGAACTTTGTCTCTGGAAAGGTTTGTGGAGCTCAGGAACGCAGAGTCAGAGTGACAGAAGCCGAAGGGACTCTGACAGTAAACGTGAGTGCACTGCTGCGCACGCTGCACCTGCAGCAGAAGGGACATTGTATTTTATCTGTGGGGCGTCAGGCTGTGGGAACCGTACACCCCGTTACCACGACTACCACCCTGGCCACCTTACACTCCTACCACACTATCTGATCGACATGACTAGGAAAAAGCGAGGTCGTGGTGGAAGGGAAATTAGGCTTGGTGTTCAAGGTGTACGTGGGGTTGGTGGTAATGTTTGTGAAGCAATGTCACGTCCTATGCAAAGACAACTGACAACTTATGTTACTGGACAGGCTACACCACTACCTTTCTTTGGCAGATGCACAATGGTACGCCTTGTTGATGATGCCCAGAAAGAGCTTGTACTCGAGTGGATGGCAAGTGCAGCTTCAAGTGGCCTCTGTTCCTCTTCCTCCACCACAACATCACACCCAGTACAGTCCACAGAGGTGGCACCAAAATTCCCCTTGCTTCCCCCCACATGTCAACTATCCAACCATTCAACTGACTGTATGGAACCACAGATGGGTGAGTCTGAAGAGCTGATCACATATTTTATGCCATGTTCATCAGAAGTGTACTCAAAAGCTTCGCAGAGTCAAAAGGAGGAAATCTGTACCGATGCCCCAAATTGTTTTAGCTTGGATCCAGGGCAGGACAAAGTTCAGTCCAAACAGCATCCTGACCCTCGTCATCAGACGTTAATCCCTGGGGGGAGGTGATCCTGATGAGACTCAGGTATCTGAGGTTCACGCGAAGTGTACTGTGCTGTCGTAGCAAGAAGAGGAGGAGGGTCACTCCAATGGCGAGGAATGTGATAACACAGAGGATGATGATGAGGTGTTAAATCCCATTTGGTGTGAACATAGAGACACACAGCTGAGTAGTTCATCTGAGGAGGAAGACGAGGAGGTTACTTTGCGCCTTACATCACAGACACGTAGTGATTCAGCCACAACAAGCAATGCATCCTCAGCCACAACTGTGCCTCTGACGAACAGCATCTGCGGGTCTGCAGCTCATAGGGGTAGCAAGGGTTGCCTAGCCTGGGCCTTTTTCACACTGCAAAGGATGAGCCAACTCACGTAATCTGCCAACTTTGCAAAAAAATAAAAAGTGGTAAAAAGTGCAAAAATTTGACTACTATATGTATGAACCTTCACATGCGCAATCAACATGCTTTACTGTGGGAATCTCACTGTGCAAAAATGCGGACCAGTGGACCTCAACAACCATCAGCCGTCCCATCAATCGTATCTGCTGCTTCTTCCTCCTCTGTTACTGTGCCAGCTATTGAGACTCAGCTCTTCGACCGCTAAACCTCAGGTTCTTTACCTGCTCCAGTCATGCTGACTGAGAGGCCGCCTTCAGCAGTAACAGAAGCAGACATGCTTGCTGTTTTTGACTGATCTCAGAGCACGAGCACACCACAAGTTTCTCAATCCACAGTAACATCTCCGCCTACACCTCTCTCATGGTCCAGCAGTGTGTCCGGTTCACTCTACTACTCCCTCTCTCAGCACTACAGCCAGCCCACGGTCCCGCAGTTGTGGTTACGTAGAAGATTGTTTCCTCACACGCATGACAAACCTAAGGTTGAACTCCACTATCTCCAATCTGTTGACCATGGAAATGCTGCCTTTCCGCCTGGTAGATACAGACGGTTTCCGAAGGCTGATGGCTGTCGCAGTCCCCCAGTGCCAATTATCCAGTCGTCATTACTTTTCTAAGAAATCTTTGCCTGTGCTGTAACAGCATGTTGCAGACAACATCACCCGTTCCTTGACAAAATCTCTGTCTGCCAGGGTGCATTTCACCATGGACACTTGGATGAGTAAGCATGGCCAAGGGCATTATGTAACGGGTCAGGTAGGTGGAACCTCTGAGCTTTATTTATACAAGAAGGTTATACTTGTAAGAGAGCGGGTGGCGCCCAGGGAGACGGACAGGAAGTCACGGCAAGTGACGGGGCAGTCTCTGGTTATACGGGAAAGGATCACGGCAAGTGACCGGGGCAGTCTCTGGATTGACAGGCAGGTTGTCACGGCAAGTGACCGGGGCAGTCTCTGGATAGACAGGCAGGTTGTCACGGCAAGTGACCGGGGCAGTCTCTGGATTGACAGGCAGGTTGTCACGGCAAGTGACCGGGGTAGTCTCTGGATAGACAGGCAGGTTGTCACGGCAAGTGACCGGGGCAGTCTCTGGATTGACAGGCAGGTTGTCACAGCAAGTAACCGGGGCAGTCTCTAGATGGACAGGTATATACGACCTGAGATGGTGAAGCCTCCCGGTAGGCTAGCAGGCAGATGGCGGATGGACACTCCCAAGTGAGCAGGCGAGAGTCTCTGGAACAGCCGGGGATCACCGCTTGTGACGTCCGAACCTCCGGGTAGGGCTGCAGTCAGATGGCAGATGATCGCTCCCAAGTGAGCAGGCAAGAGTCTCTGGAATAGCCGGGGATCACCGCTTGTGACGTCCGAACCTCCGGGTAGGGCTGCAGTCAGATGGCAGATGATCGCTCCCAAGTGAGCAGGCAAGAGTCTCTGGAATAGCCGTGGATCACCACTTGTGACGTCCGAACCTCCGGGTAGACTTGCGGACAGGTAGCATACAGCAAACGGGCAGGAAACAGGCAGGTAACTGGTAACGGGACCTGAGGGCTGAAGCAGAGTGAAACAGTGCAACAACAACATTGCTCGGGCACCTCCATTAAGGAGGAAGCCCTTAATATAGGGTGGAGTCCTCCGGCATTGGCCGGGGACTTATTTGAAAAATGCGCGCGGCTCCTTTAAGAGCGGGGGAGGGCGCGGGCGCGCGCCCTAAGTCCAGCAGCAGGGAAGGAGCGCGCGGCCCCAGCAGGGCGGAAGGAGGACGCTGAGGAAGGGTAAGGGGGGCGACGTCCCTGCCTGGCAGAGGACGCTGCTGCAGGGGAACAGCGTCCCTGCCTGGCAGAAGGCAGGGACGCCGACGCTACACATTACATCTTGCTGACTGGGCACTGGGTGACTCTGGTGGCTTTGGGGACAGGTGCTGCTCCACAAGTCATGGAATCCCCAAGGCTAACACTTCCACTGATTCTGCCTCCTCTATCTCCTCTAGGGCCTCCACCTGCACCCTCAACCTCTGCCTTAACGAGACATCAGCATCATACTGGCCTGGTGGGACACTGGATGATCTTCCGGTGGGCCCGGGGTCTTTGGTGGGCCCCTGTGCTGGATATAGAGGGGGCTCACCAGTAACCACAATCATTAGAACTATCATGGGCCTATCAGAGGCCAGGTGCTCGTGCTGCGAAAAGTAATCACATTAAAATGACTTCTGGGCTATGAAAGGACGCGCACTGCCTTTGATAGACCAGTGGCCTTTCAATGTCACTGCTATGTGCCACACACTGAGGTCTGTGCCCAGTGCAAAGCATCTGATGGCCAGCAGCCATTTTACATCAGCGATTGATATGAAGCCGCAAGAAGACGCTGGTTGATCACTGGAAGGTGAGAAGAAACTTTTTTCCCCTCTGTGAATGGGCAGGGTAGTGACCATACGGGCTTTGGATATGGCAGCATAAAGGCCAAAGACAGGGGAGGGGCATGGGGTCCCTGGATGGGGGCAAAATAAGGGCTTAGGATGGGGGGGACATATGGCCTGGGTTGGGGCAATATAGGAGCTTAGGATGAGTGACATAGGGGTCCAGGACTCAGCTACATAGGGGCCCAGGAAGGAAGAACATAGAAACATTGCTTTTCTGTTCACCGTTATATATCCTCAAACTTTACCTATGTTGGTGTGAGCAGGTTGCAAGATGCAGTAATGGGTCAGAGGCAGAGCAAGGATTAACGTGGGGTTTAATTTAACAGGTATACTCCTTGCAGGGAGAAAACAGGGTAAACAGTATAAAGGAACACAGGGTACGTAACTCAGGGGAAACGAGTGTGAAGAATAGGGTAGGAAGTTCAAGAATAGCAAACTTATCAGTCCGACGTCAGAATGCGGTTTGTTCAGGATGTGGACATTGGCGCCAAAGCTGTGGCACGTAAGGGGTCCGGTGTGGTACTGGAAAAGATGGCGTCCTGGATCTTGGCGACGGCAGTGATTCCTTGTGGTCCGTTGTAGTCCTGGAAAAGATGACGTCTTGGCTCCTGGCCGTGACGGTGATTCCTCGTGGTCCGGTCGGTGATCGGTGTGTCAGGAAATGACAAGCTGGACAGAGCACAGTCTTTCCCCCTGTCAGTGTACAGGGGCAACGAGTGACTCGATTCAGGCACAAAGGAAAACCCCTCACAGCGGGCGGCTCAATTCTCCCGTCAGTGAGTGCGCGTGCTTATGTCCTGACTGAGCGTCCTGTCACTCACTGCCAGCGATGTCAGCGGGGTCCAGGTACGTCATTGTTGGCAGTCTCTGATAGCAGCTTTTAGCCTCAGCTGGTTTAAGCCTGCTCTGGCAGTTGGCTTTTGCGCAGGAACCCTGACACTGCCCTCCTGCGCGCTGCACGTTCCCGCGGCAACTAACTGATTTTCCGCGCACTGTGGCCCTTTATCTTAGCCACGCCCCCTACTCCTAAGTGCAGAGGTTGGTCCGGGGCCTTAAGCTTTCCCCGTGAAACCTGGGTGACAGTCCCGACAGTTCTGGATCCGTCACGGAGTAGGTAGGCCTGGTCCGGATCTTCTCCTTACATTGGTTAGAGGCAATCTTGAGTATGAAGTACAAAAAATCCTTGATTATCTTTTACACTAAAAGGTTGTGGGTCAGAGAAAAAATCTTGGGTTATGGCTAGTATCATCAATATCGACAACCTGATCAGGTTTTATTGGGCTTTCCTGATAAGCCTTGGCCTAAGGCCCCTCTTTAACGGTGCATACTATAATATCTATTTTTGAACTTGCTCCATTTACTTGTATATCTGACACTGGCAATGCCGTACCTTCATTGCAGATGATGCGTGATGACACTGAGGCATTTATGTTTAGTTTTCTGGTTTGATTCATACAGGCAGGGAGATTGTTAATTCCTGTTGTCTCATTAGCTCCTTACTGTCTTGGGCAGGGCTACACATTATTTACACCCCTAGCAGTCTGTTTTCAGTTGCCAGTTATAGTTAATACTTCCTCTGGTTCTGTCCTTTTGCACTGCTCTGGCATTCTGACATAGCCTATTTTTTTCAACCTTGACCTTAGTTTGTATTTAGACTTCCTCACAGGCCTATGATTTTGTTTCTGACTATGACCTTTTGTTACTGACTCAGCATTCTAACTATTGTCTGCCAACCCGCTCCACTGGCCAGCAGCCACATACGTGGTCGCAACCGGAGCGGCCCCATGTATGCTCGGATCCCTGTATTGGGGTTAAATTGTAAAAGCCAAAGTTCCACTGGAACTTGCTAGATGGAGTGTCTAGTGCAGCGCCGGTCCATGGAAATCCTTTTAACTACTACCAGCCTTCCACTATTGATGATTCTTCAAAAGTGAGAGGTCTCTGCCAGCCAAACTAGTTCAAACTGCTTTATACTGATGAGGGGCAAATACTCCAAAATACTTGTTTACAATGTGTCAGAAACATTGTTTCTGGTTTAGCTACTTATCCTAAGCCCTTTTAAAGCACTGATATTGATTTTTTAGGATTGCTACCTCCAATTGGCAGCACTAGAGTTCTTGTCCTCTTCCTCTCTGGAGAGGCTATTTTCATATCTGTAAATTGACCATGAAAAAAAACATGCAGCTGTGTGTTACATCCTGGTGAATTGCCTAACTCTATAAAAAGCCGCTCCTATGACCCTATCATGCCGTCCATGCAGTTGTAAAAGATTCCACATTCATCTGTCTCCATCGCTCTCTATAGATACATGTAATCTGTAGGAAAAGTAAAACATTTCACATTAACTCTGTTTTCAAAGTGATAATTTAGTCTTTTTCTACTAATTCTAAGTTATGAAGTATCCAGAGGGAAGCTGGTTTTCTGGTCCCTGTTTTGTGATGTGAAAGGGCAGATTCTTAGCAGGCATTCGAGAACACCCCTTCCTCCTCCTCCTTCGACTCTGCAACAGGATGTACAAGCGCAGCTTTCTTACGGTTCTCTAACAATTATGCTGCAGGAATTGAAGGGGTGGAGGAAGGAATTTCCTTTAGCTTTCTTTATTTCTAATTTCTCTTCCTCCTGGAAAAATGACCTTTTAGGAAATTAGAGATCGAGAAATTAAAATGCAATCTTTCGTGCATAGCCTTTACGTTAGCCTTAATTTTGATTAAGGATCTCAATAAATTATTTAGAAAAATTAATAGCAACAAATTTCTTTTAGGGTATGTCATTACATTAACTTCTTAATGTTCAGTATGCCTTCAATTTTTGAATAAATCCCCAACAGTGTCACCAGCAAAGCACCCCCACACCATCACACCACCTTCTCCATGCTTCACGGTGGAAACCAGGTATGTAGAGTCCATCCGTTCACCTTTTCTGCGTGCAAAGCAGTAATCAAAGCAAAAGGTGGCTACTTTGAAGAACCTAGAATATGAGACATATTTTCAGTTGTTTCACACATCTTTGTAAAGTGTAATGTATAATTCCACATATGTTAATTCATAGTTTTGTTGCCTTCAGTGTGATTCTACAATTTTCATAGTCATGAAAATACAGAAAAATCTTTGAATGAGAACGTGTGTCCAAACTTTTGGTCTGTACTGTATGTTATGGTTTTTATTTTCCCATCTTCCTTCAAACACTCCATCATTACTCCACTACTAAAGAAACCCACTTTCGACCCTTCCTGCACAAACAACTACAGACCGGTCTCCAATCTGCCCTTCATCTCTAAACTTTTGGAGCGCCTAATCTACTCCCGCCTCACCCGTTACCTCTCCACTTACTCCCTTCTAGACCCTTCACAGTCCGGCTTCCGCCCCCTACATTCGACTGAAACTGCACTCATCAAAGTGACCAATGACCTTCTGACAGCAAAACGTAACGGCGACCACTCTCTGCTCATTCTTCTCGACCTTTCTGCAGCTTTCGACACAGTTGACCACTGTCTCCTACTGTCTAGGCTCCAGTCACTAGGTATTAACATAGTCTAATTTAACATAGTTATTAAGGTTGAAGGAAGACTTTAAGTCCATCTAGTTCAACCCATATCCTATCCTAACCTGCCCTAACATGTTGATCCAGAGGAAGGCAAAAAAAACCCAAGTGGCAAACAGTAAGCTTCACATTGGGGAAAAAAATTCCTTCCCGACTCCACATACGGCAATCAGACTAGCTCCCTGGATCAACGCAATATCTAGGAAACTAGTGAATATAACCTGTAATATTACACTTTTCAAGAAAGGCATCCAGTCCCTTCTTAAATTTTAGTAGGGAATCACTCATTACAACATTAGACGGCAGAGAGTTCCATAGTCTCACTGCTCTTACAGTAAAGAATCTGCGTCTGTGATTATGACTAAACCTTCTTTCCTCCAGACGTAGAGGATGCCCCCTTGTCCCCGTCACAGGTCTAAGAGTAAAAAGATCACTAGAAAGGTCTTTGTACTGTCCCCTCATATATTTATACATTGTAATAAGATCACCCCTAAGCCTTCGTTTTTCCAAACTAAATAATTCCAAGTGTAATAACCTGTCTTGGTATTGCAGACCCCCCAGTTCTCTAATAACCTTAGTCGCTCTTCTCTGCACCCGCTCCAGTTCAGCTATGTCTTTCTTATACACCGGAGACCAGAACTGCACACAGTATTCTAAGTGTGGTCGCACCAGTGACTTGTATAGAGGTAAAATTATGTTCTCCTCATGAGCATCTATGCCTCTTTTAATGCATCCCATTATTTTTTTGCCTTGGCAGCAGCTGCCTGACATTGGCCACTAAATGTGAGTTTGTCGTCCACCCATACACCCAGGTCTTTTTCAATGACAGTTTTGCCCAGTGTTTTACAATTAAGCACATAATTATACATCTTATTTGTTCTACCCAAGTGCATGACCTTACATTTATCCCCATTAAAGCTCATTTGCCATTTATCAGCCCAAGCTTCTAGTTTACATAAATCCTCCTGTAATATAAAATTATCCTCCTCTGTATTTATTACCCTGCAGAGTTTAGTGTCATCTGCAAATATTGAAATACTACTCTGTATGCCCCCTACAAGGTCATTAATAAATATGTTAAAGAGAAGCGGCCCCAATACTGACCCCTGTGGTACCCCACTGCTAACCGTGACCCAGTCCGAGTGTGCTCCATTAATAACCACCCTTTGTTTTCTATCCATGAGCCAGTTCTTAACCCACTTACACATATTTTCCCCTATCCCCATTGTTCTCATTTTATGTATCAACCTTTTGTGTGGCACTGTATCAAAAGCTTTTGAGAAGTCCATGAACACCACGTCCACTGCATTCCCTTGGTCCAGTCCTGAACTTACCCCTTCATAAAAGCTTATCAGATTAGTCTGACAGAACGGTCCCTCGTAAACCCATGCTGATACTGTGTCATGAGGTTATTCAGCTTCAGATACTCCAATATAGTATCCCTTAAAAAACCTCCAGGATTTTACCCACAGTAGATGTTAAGCTCACTGGCCTATAATTTCCAGGTTCAGTTTTTGCCCCCTTTTTGAATATTGGCACCACATTTGCTATACGCCAGTCCTGTGGTACAGACCCAGTTATTATGGAATCTTTAAAGATTAAAAATAATGGTCTATCTATAACTGTACTTAATTCCTGCAGTACTCGGGGGTGTATCCCATCCGGGCCCGGAGATTTGTCAACTTTAGTGATTTTTAGACGCCGCCGTACTTCCTGCTGGGTTAAGCAGGTGACATTTAATGGAGAAATTTTTTTATCTCTGATCATGTTATCTGTCATGGGATTTTCTTGTGTAAATACAGTTGAAAAAAAGTCATTTAGCATATTGGCTTTTTCCTCATCCTCATCCACCATTTCACCCAGAGGACACTGTTCTCTCCTGGTTCTCCTCCTATCTTTCTGACCGCTCCTTCAGTGTTTTGTTCTCTGGCTCCACGTCATCTCCTCTTCCTCTCACTGTCGGTGTACCCCAGGGCTCAGTCCTTGGCCCCCTTGTCTTCTCTCGCTACACGGCCCCAATTGGACAGACCATCAGCATATTTGGCTTTCAGAACCATCTTTATGCTGATGACACACAACTATACACGTCATCCCCCGACCTTACCCCCGCTGTTCTACGAACGCCACCGACTGTCTGTCCGCAGTCTCCCACATCATGTCCGCTCTCTATCTGAAACTTAACCTCTCCAAACTAAACTCCTTCTGCTCCCGCCGTCTACTAACTTCCCTAAATCTGACATTTCCCTCTCCGTGGGCGGCACCATAATAACAACCCGGCAGCAGGCTCGCTGTCTGGGTGTTATCTTTGACACCAATCTCTCCTTCACCTCCCATATACAATCTCTTGCCGCCTACACCTAAAGAACATCTCTAGAATCCGCCCTTTTCTCACCATGGAAACACAAAAACCCTCACTGTAGCATTGATCCACTCCCGCCTGGACTACTGCAACGCTCTATTACTTGGCCTCCCCATTACTCAACTATCCCCTCTCCAGTCCATCCTTAATGCAGCAGCCAGGGTCATCCATCTGGCTAATCGGTACTCGGACGCGTCCGCTCTTCGCCAGTCCTTACACTGGCTGCCCATTCATTATAGGATCCAATTCAAAGTACTGGTTCTCACCCACAAAGCTCTCCACAGTGCAGCACCCCCCTACATCTCCTCCCTCATTTCTACCTATCGGCCTAACCGACTGCTGCGCTCTGCAAACGACTTTCGACTAACCTCTGCACTAATCCGTACCTCCCACTCCCGACTCCAAGACTTCTCCCGCGCTGCGCCAATCCTCTGGAATGCTCTACCCCAAGAAATTAGGACTATCCACAATTTACATGGTTTCAGGCGCTCCCTCAAAACACATTTGTTCAGAGCGGCCTATCACATTCACTAATCAAAGTCATTCTATGTGTAAGTGTGCGTTTGTAGCCCATTTAGTATCTCCATCCATCCCTCACTCCCTTTACATTTCTGGAGGTGACAAGTTCCATTTAAAATTGTAAATTGTGGAAATTAAAATTGTAAGTTGCAACTTAAAAAAGGAGGCCCAAAAACAAGGTAGAATTGATGTATACAAATCAAATGGAAAACACCATTAAATAGTTGTAGCAAATCTTCACGTTAAACATGTTTTGGTGGTAGTTTATTAAGACATCACAGACACCAGTCTTAATGAAGCGCTCACTGGAGTACATTGACCGGATTCATTAAACAGAATCAGGCTCATCTAGTAACCAGCGTGACCGTTTGCCAGAAATTTACTCCAGCTGAAGTATGATACACCACATTATTGGAGTAACTTAACTGGTAGGTGTGATCACACCCCATCCTGCCCATGTTCCGCTGGTGTCGTGCCAATACTGGCAGAGCTGGCTGGGACTACGCCAAAAGTCGCAATTTTTCCACGCAACTGCTGAGTTGTGTAAAAATATTGCCACTTATTAAGGTGTTCATGCCAGATTTCAGGTTTAGGCAGCTAAATAAATCGCCCCGTTTGACTTTTATATGCTGTACAAATAGCACCCACTGGGCTGCCCCCAAAACTTCCAAGTCACCAGTGAGGCCACACATAAAATGCTGTGTACAATTTTGGGCTCTGTGCATAAGAAAAAGTTAATTGAACTAAGAGTTTAAAGAAGCAGAATGCTAGCACTGCACTCAAATCTCCCACACTGTCGATCATCTAGGATCCAGGATATATAGAGTTTAAAGAAGCAGAATGCTAGCACTGCACTCACATCTCCCACACTGTCGATCACCTAGGATCCAGGATATATAGAGTTTAAAGAAGCAGAATGCTAGCACTGCACTCACATCTCCCACACTGTCGATCATCTAGGATCCAGGATATACAGAGTTTAAAGAAGCAGAATGCTAGCACTGCACTCACATCTCCCACACTGTCGATCACCTAGGATCCAGGATATACTAAGAGAGGTGTAAGAAACAGTAAGTAAGAAACTAGTAAGTAAGAAACTAGTAAGTAACTGCAGCGCTGCACCCTGATAATGTCCTGTCCTTTGAGGTGTGACGAACGAGTGCAGCCAGAGCCTCCTGTGACGTCACGTTTAAGACTCCTCTCAAACAAAACTGTTATGTTTCGGTAGTGAGGAGTGCAGGCAAAAAAAGGCAATACACCAGAGCAGTTGGAATCTATGAGATTGCAGTACCTGACTAACCACAACAACTATGATTCTATGATTCTATGAACTAGAGGCAGCCGTGGAGCGTTCCTACGATGGTCCTAGACGCCTCGTCACAGCCTGAGAAACTAACTACACCTAAAGATAGATATAGGAAAGCTATCTGCCCCGGAGCAGAACCCCAAAGATAATAGAAAGCCCCCAAACATGTAATGGCGGTTAGACAAGAAGAAATACTGACACAGACAGAAAAAAGTATGAGCAAACGATGGGGCCCAAACTAACTAAATAGAAAAGGATAGGAAGGGTACTTACTGCAATCCCAGAAAACCCTGAAAAGCACCAACTCTACTAATTTCAAAAACACCTGAGATCACACGACCTCTACCACCTAAATTAGTTTTCTGGTGTAACAAAATCAAAACAGCAGCCACTGAAAAAACTGGAAAAAGCAAAAGTACAAACATCAGTGGCTGAACTAAACTGAGAGGGCAAAAGCCCCCGGAGGGGACCCTGAAGGCCCCCACAGAAGTGCAGGACAAAATGCAAAAATCAAGCACAAAAACAAAAAGAAGAAAATGTCTTATCTGTTAGCAGGAGATGCAGACACGACACAGCAGGCTACAAGGGAAACAGGAATCAAGGATAGAGACCAGAACAATTGATCACCGGCAACCCTGATGGGAAGGTGACTCCCTTATTTAAGACCAGTCAGTAACACCTGATTCCCAATCCTCACAATCTTCACAATCTTCACTGGACAGACCAGTACCGCTTGTAACCACCAGAGGGAGCCTCTGCTCAGAACTCATCTCAAGCCCATTCACAACAGTACCCCCCCTTGAGGAGGGGTCACCGAACCCTCATTTGAGCAACCAGGTCGGTCAGGATGAGTTCTATGGTACGCACGGATGAGTCTCCTAGCATGGATGTCCGAAGCAAACACCCAAGAATTGTCTTCCTGACCATAACCTCTCCACTTAACCAAATACTGGAGTTTCCGTCTAGAAAAACGAGAATCTAATATTTTCTCAACCACATACTCCAGATTGCCCTCAACCAAAACAGGGTCAGGAGGCACAGCAGCAGGAACCACTGGCTCAACAAACCTCTTCAACAAGGACTTGTGGAACACGTTATGGATCTTAAATGTCCCTGGAAGAAGCAAACGAAAAGAAACAGGATTAAGAATCTCCATGATCTTATAAGGTCCAATGAATCTAGGCTTAAATTTAGGAGATGCTACTCTCATAGGAATATTTTTTGAGGACAACCAGACCAAGTCCCCTACTTTAAACCGAGGACCATCAGTCCTATGCCAGTTAGCAAACCGCTGGGCCCTCTCCTGAGAGAGGGACAACCTCTCCACTACCTGGTCCCAAATCCGCCGCATACGCTCCACAACAGAGTCAACACCTGGACAGACAGAAGCCTCCGTCTGTCCTGAAGAAAATCGAGGGTGAAACCCAGAATTACAGAAAAACGGAGACATCAAAGTGGCAGAGCTAGCCCTATTATTAAGAGCAAACTCAGCCAAAGGCAAAAAAGAGACCCAGTCATCCTGATCAGCAGACACAAAGCATCTTAGATAAGTCTCCAATGTCTGGTTTGTTCTCTCAGTTTGACCATTGGTCTGAGGATGAAATGCCGAGGAGAAAGACAATTGAACACCCAGTTTAGAACAAAAAGTCCTCCAAAATCTGGAAACAAACTGGACTCCTCTGTCAGACACTATGTTCTCAGGAATGCCGTGTAAACGAACCACGTGCTGAAGGAACAACGGCACCAATTCAGAGGAGGAAGGCAACTTAGGTAATGGCACAAGATGTATCATCTTGGAAAACCTATCACAAATCACCCAGATGGCGGTCATTCTCTGAGAAACAGGAAGGTCGGAAATTAAATCCATAGAGATATGGGTCCATGGTCTCTTGGGCACAGGCAATGGCATCAACAAACCATAGAGCGAGAGCAAGGCTTGGAGCGAGAGCAAGTCCCGCAGGACTGCACAAATTCCCTGACATCACGAGACAAGGTAGGCCACCAAAAGGACCGACTAACCAAGTCTCTGGTACCAAAAATTCCGGGATGCCCAGCCAACGCGGAACAATGAATCTCAGACATCACACTCTTTTTCCACTGGTCCGGGACAAACAATTTTCCAACAGGGCAGCGCTCGGGCCTATCCTCCTGACACCCCTCCAGAGCAAGTCTCAAATTAGGTGAGATGGCGGAAAGAACTACACCCTCTTTCAAAATAACAGAAGGATCAGATAGCTCAGGAGAGTCCGCAAGGAAGCTCCTCGAGAGGGCATCCGCCTTAACATTCTTAGTGCCAGGAAGAAAGGAAACCACAAAATTAAAACGTGTGAAAAACAAGGCCCACCTGGCCTGTCTAGGATTGAGTCGCTTGGCAGATTCCAGATAAACCAGATTCTTATGGTCAGTAAGGACCACCACCTGATGTTTGGCTCCCTCCAGCCAATGTCTCCACTCTTCAAAAGCCCACTTCATGGCCAATAACTCCCGATTACCCACGTCATAATTACGTTCAGTAGGGGAAAATTTTCGAGAGAAAAAGGCACAAGGGTTACTTTTTGAGGTCTCTGGATCTTTTTGGGACAAAACGGCACCTGCCCCAATTTCAGAGGCATCAACCTCCACCTGAAATGGCAGAGAAACATCAGGCTGCCGTAGAACAGGAGCAGAAGTGAATCTCTGCTTAAGTTCCTGAAATGCAGAAACTGCCTCAGGAGGCCAATTCACCACATCAGAACCCTTTTTGGTCAAATCAGTTAATGGTTTAACAATAACCGAGAAATTACCAATAAATTTACGATAAAAATTGGCAAAACCCAAAAATCTTTGAAGAGCCTTTAATGAAGTAGGTTGGACCCAATCACAGATGGCCTGAACCTTGACCGGGTCCATTTCAATAACAGATGGGGACAAAATGAATCCCAGAAATGAGATCCTCTGTACGCCAAAAAGACACTTTGATCCCTTCACATACAGAGCATTCTCTCTCAAAATCTGGAATACAGTTCGAACATGTTTCACATGAGAGTCCCAGTCATTAGAAAAAATCAAGATATCATCCAAATAAACAATCAGAAATTTATCCACAAAATCCCTGAAAATGTCATTCATGAAGGACTGGAAGACAGAAGGAGCATTAGTGAGCCCAAAGGGCATCACAAGGTACTCAAAATGCCCCTCCGGGGTATTGAATGCCGTCTTCCATTCATCCCCGTGCTTAATGCGAATAAGGTTATATGCCCCCCTGAGGTCAAGCTTGGTAAACCAAGTAGCTTTTTCACCCTGGAAAACAGGTCAGAAATCAAGGGTAACGGGTATTGATATTTCACAGTAATATTGTTCAAAAGACGATAATCAATACACGGCCTTAATGAACCATCCTTTTTGGCCACAAAGAAAAAACCGGCACCTAAGGGTGAAGAGGATGGTCTGATATGACCCTTCTCCAATGACTCCTTGATATAAGACCGCATAGCGTCATGTTCAGGTACAGACAAGTTAAAAAGGCGACCTTTAGGGAATTTACTACCCGGCTACTAATTCAATAGCGCAGTCATAGCTCCTATGGGGAGGCAAGGATGCAGATTTACTTTCGCTAAATACATCAGAAAAATCAATCAAAAAGTCAGGAACATCCTGAGCCTGGGGGGAGGCAGAAAAAACAGGAGTGTTGGTATTAACACATTGGCAGCCCCAACTGGTTACAGACACAGATTTCCAATCCAAAACAGGATTATGAGACTGTAACCAAGGGAAACCCAGTACGATAATATCATGCAGATTATACAGAACCAAAAATTTACAGCACTCTTGATGATCAGGTTCAACCCTCATTATCACCTGAGTAAGAAACTGAGGTTTATTCTCAACCAAAGGGGTAGAATCGATCCCCAGTAGGGGAATAGACTTCTGTAGGGGTATCAAGGGAAACCCACAACGTTTAGCAAAATCTAATCCATCAGGTTAATAGCTGCTCCAGAATCAACGAAAGCCTGAGCAGAAAATGAGGACAGAGAGCATATCAGAGTGACAGTTAATAAAAACTTAGTCTGAACACTACCCAAGACAACTGAGCATGCAAAACATCTTCCCGCTTAGGGCAGACTGAAATAGCATGAGAGGCATCACCACAGTAGAAACATAACCCATTGTGCTTTCGAAACTCATGACGCTGTGCCCCAGACACCACTCTATCACACTGCATGGATTCAGAAGCAGGTTCACAATCTTCACTGGACAGACCAGTACCGCTTGTAACCACCAGAGGGAGCCTCTGCTCAAACTCATCTCAAGCCCATTCACACACAAAACGTCACTGGAAGTACAATTAAAAAAATGTTTAGGTATTAAAGGGAATCTGTCACCGCATTTTTGTGATATCAGGTAAAGATATCACTGAATTGTGCGTCCCATAAGTAATCTATGGTAACCTATCATATCCCTGACACCCCAGCTTTGTTGTCCAAAATACCTTTGTAAACTTCGTTTCTCAGTATGCAAATACATGCGGTCCAGTCCAATGGGCGGTGTTTATTCTCATTCCCCCCCGCTTCTCGGCTTGTTGGACGTAGCTTCATCTGTGAATATCACAGACGGCGTACTGTTTCCGCGCTTGCGCATTGAAAAGTGCCCTCACGCATGCGCAGTTTGCTTTGCCCATCAGTTGGCAAAGTAGAAAATCAGTTCTGCACCTGCGCCAATATTTTGCATCCCTTTCTATGCCCGGAAGTCATCCACTGGCGCATGCGCAGTACTGATTTTATGCTTTGCCCACTGTTGGGCAAAGCACACTGCGCACGCACGATGGGGCTTTTTCAAAGCGAAAGCGCAGAAACCGTACATGTAAGAAGAAGAAGTGCGTAGGGCAAGACAGGAGGCGGTGGGGGAATGAGAATAAACGCCGCCCATCGGACCGGACCGCATGTATTTGCATACTGAGAAACAAAGTTTACAAAGGTATTTTGACATCAAAGCTGGGGTGTCAGGGGATATGATAGGTACCAATAGATTACTTATGGGACGCACAATTCAGTGATATCTTTACCTGATATCACAAAAATGCGGTGACAGATTCCCTTTAACTAGATAGAGAAAATTGTAGAGTATTGTGTAATAAAGCAAATTACAAAAGTGATTAGGGTGTAAGGATAGATAGTTAGAAAATACATTTTATGCACTGGACCACCCCTTTGTAAAGTCTAAAAAATAAAAATCTTAGTCAAAAATCTATCACACATCCAAAAAAATTATTAAATATATAAATTACATGTAAAATAGTGCCATTTAATATAGAACTTGTCACGAAAAAACAGGACTTCAAATGGCATTGTCAGTGCAAAAATAAAAATGTTATGGGTCAAGGAATGCGGTGACACAAAAACATAACAGAGTAAAAAAAAACAAGTGTAGATTTGGTATCACCATAATTCTGCTGAAGAAAGTTCACATGGTGATTATACTTGATGATAAACTCTTTAAAAATAAAAGTAAAAGAAAAAGGCATAATAAATAAATGAATAATAAAATAATAAAAAAATACACAATAAATGATATACACACCTCAAACCTCTGCCATAAAAAAAATCCTAATCTCCCCAAAAAACAAGCAGTCACATGGCTATGTCAACTGAAAAATAATGCTATTGCTTTGGGATGCAAAACATTTATCTCTTACCTACAGTATAAGCTCTAAGAGCCCAATTCATCATTGTCTTTAGCCTACAGTTGTGCTCAAATGTTTACGTACTGAGGCAGAATTTTTGCTCTATTTCCCTTTTTCCAGAATGATAATGCCAAAACTTTATCCCCACTCATGGTTAGTGGTTGGGTGAAGCCATTTATTAGTCAAACTACTGTGTTTTCTCTTTTTAAATCATAATGACAACCCAAAACATACAAATGACCCTGATAAAAAGTTCACATACCCTGGTGATTTTGGTGTGATAACATGCACAGAAGTTGACACAAATGGGTTTGAATGGCTACTAAAGGAAACATCTTCTCCTGTGACCTGTTTGCTTGTAAACAGTGTGTGTGTGCATAAAAGCTGAGTGAGTTTCTGGGATCCAGAAGGACTCTTGCATCTTTCATCCAGCCACTGACGTTTCTGGATTGTGAGTCATGGCGAAAGCAAAAGAATTGTCAATGGAACTACAGGAAAAGGTAGTTGAATTGTATAAAACAGGAAAGGGATACATTAAGATATCCAAGGAATTGATAATGTCAGTCAGCAGCGTTCAAACTGTGATTGAGAAATGGAAAATCAGGGGCTCTGTAAAAACAAAACCACGGTCTGGTAGACCAACAAAAATTTCATCCACAACTGCCAGGAAAATTGTTCAGAATGCAAAGAAAAACCCACAAATGACATCAGCTGAAATATTGGACTCTCTGAAAACGAGTGCTGTGGCTGTTTCAAGATGCACAATAAGGAGGCACTTGAAGAAAAATGGGCTGCATGGTCGAGTCGCCAGAAGAAATCCATTACTGTTCAAATGCCACAAAGTATCTCACCTACAATACACAAAACAGCACAGAGACAAGCCTCAAAACTTCAGGAACAAGGTAATTTGGAGTGATTAGACCAAAATTGAACTTTTTGGCCACAACCATAAACGTTACATTTGGAGAGAGGTCAACAAGGCCTACGATGAAAGGAACACCATTCCTACTGTAAAGCACAGAGGTGGATCACTGGTGTTTTTTGGATATGTGAGCTACAAAGGCACAGGAAACTTGGTCAAAATTGAAGGAAAGATGAATGCAGCACATTATCAGAAAATAATGGAGGCAAATTTGCAGTCATCAGTCTGGAACCTGTGCATGGGACGTACTTGGTCAACAGAACAAAGTGAAGGTTCTGGAGTGGGCATATCAGTCTCCTGACCTCAATATCATTGAGCCACTCTGGGGAGAGCTCAAGCGTGCAGTTCATGCTAGACAGCCCAAGAATTTACAGGAACTGGAGGCTTTTTTGCCAAGAAGAATGGGCAGCTTTACTATCTGAGAAAATAATGAACCTCATCTACAACTACCACAAAAGACTTCAAGCTGTCATTGATGTTAGAGGGGCAATACATGTATTAAGAAATGGGGTATGTGAACTTTTGATTGGGGTCATTTGGATGTTTCTGGTTGCTTTATGATTTAAAAAGAGAAAACACAGTAGTTTGACATTAAATGGCTTCACCCAACCACTAACCATGAGTGGAGAAAAAGTTTTGGTGCTATCATTCATATTCTCGGAAAAAAGGCCAAAAAAGCAAAAATTCTGCCCGGGTATGTAAACTTTTGAGCACAACTGTATCTATGGAGCGAATATGGTTCTAATAGTGCTTTTTAAATTTGCATCTTATTCTTTATTTCATTTGTGCCTTTTTTAAACAAGTTGTTCCCTATCCACAGATAGATTATTACTTGTTAATTAGAGGGCTTTGACCACTGGTGCCCACACCAATTGGCACAACAGGGCACTTTTATCACTATTTGAATGGTGCTTTTTCTGGCAGCCCCATAGAGAATGAATAGAGCAGCAGTCAGGCATCCAACCTGCTGTTCCACTTTGTAATGAGGATAAAAGAGCCCTTGTGGGGAAAAAAATTCACCATTCTGTTGACTGTTGCAGGTCCTTGCAGTTTTACAAAAAACCCTGTTTGTGAGAGAAGAATAGACAAATCGCGGCGCCCTAAGTGCGTAAAAACAATATTATAGTCTTTAAAGAGTGCACAATTTTATGCACTCACCTGATAGAAGAGTAATATGACTTTAGATTATACTTAAAGGAGAAGTTGAATCAATAAGATGTACTTACATCAAACTGTAATAATCTAATAAAAAGGATAATAATGATGTTAAATTCACACACCTAATGGTGCAACAACTCCCAAATGTGGATGGCTGACCATCCGGATCCAATAAAAAGGAAGAAATTCCGAAACGCGCGTCGGGGCGCGTTAGAGGCGGATCCACACATTGCCAACGGGTTCCCAGTTATATTGCACTGTTAGGTGTTACATCTTGGTTTTCCATTTGGTTTTGCATTGGTGACAGCGGCAGCAGCATTGTGTCACACATGGGTTGTATTTGCATTATGCATTCAGTGAACTGGTAGCATTATGTCATGATTTTTTACACAGTTATATTGGCACGCAGCATTTCACTTTGTTATATTATTTTATTATATTGTTAGCACGTGGTGTGCATAATTTGGCACATCAGATTCATTTTTTTCCATTGTACAGCACATTTTTTGCTTTTAATTTTTTGGCACATACACTGATACAATTGTATTTTGCTATTATTGAATAATTTTATTGTGATTTATTTATTCACACTCTTTTCATTGTTGGTACAATTGTATACATAACAAATTATTGTTTTTCAACATTTTATATATACACACATTTATTGATATGGTGATTTCATGTTTTACGGCTGCATATGCACTCCCATTGTGATGAATTGAGCATTTTTCATGTAATTTATGCATGTCTTTACCTGGTTAATTATGTTTGAACCCTGGCACATTAGGCTATTTGCTGTGTGTTTCCCCTCTTTGTATATATACCTTTTAAGGTGTTTTATATTTTTTATCTTGTCTGTGCATTAGAGTTTAATCTTTTCAATAAAGTGTTGCATTATTGTACTCCATTGCCTGCTGGTGTCTTGTGATTCCTACCTGTTGGTGGTTTTTTTCCCCTTCCCTCTATTTTCTATGCACCTGGGTGTTTTTTATGACTTTAGATTGTGTATCCTTCAAAAAAATCCTTGTGGGATACTTTTCAATAGACAGGTCTTGCAGCTTTCCTCGGGTGGATCCAAGTGAAAGAGCCAGATTCAGGCTCACACAGGATGAGTAAATCAAGAAAGGCACATCCAGCCATCAAGTCCCACGGCGTAAATCTATCTCGGGGGGTTAATCAGTTTACAGCCGGAGCGTTGCTAATGCAGCCGCTCCGACTGTAAACTACTTCGGAATAAATAGGAGCAGGCTCAGTGACTGGGGGTGACGTCACTGAGTCTCTACTCGCTGACAGCTGCACTCCTGTAACCATAGCACCGTCATTTTCCCACGGTGCTGAGGTTACAGGAGTTCAGCTGTCAGTGAGCACAGGCTCAGTGACGTCACCCCCAGTCACTGAGCCTGTGTGCGCTGCTCCCATTCATTCCCAGTAGTTTACAGTCGGGGCGGCTGCATTAGCAGCGCTCCAGCTGTAAACTGAATAACCCCCCGAGGTGGATTTACGCTGTGGGACTTGACTGTACGGCGGACAGGTATGGGATATTGTTGTTTTTTTATTTTATATTTTTTTCAGGAGTTTGAGGGCTTCGATAATGGAATGGGAGTGTAATAAAGATTTAAAAACTGTGTAGTGTATTCTTTCATTAAAGACTTTTTTCTTCATGTGTGTGTTTATTTAACCCTTTACTTACCATAGGATTAGTAATGAAGAGGTGTCTTATTGACACCTCTTCATTACTAAAGCCCCCGTCTCACACAGCGATCTCGCCAGCGAGATTGCTGCTGAGTCACTAGTTTTGTGACGCAACAGCGATCTCCCCAGCGATATCGCTGTGTGTGACATTCAGCTACGATCAGCCCCCCTGCTGGGTATCACTGATCGTCGCTGAATGTCCTGGACATTTTTTTGATCGCTGGTCTCCCGCTGGCCAGCACGCATCGCTGCGTGTGACAGGCGGGAGACCAGCGATCCGCTGGTAACCAAGGTACACAGCGGGTTTCCAGGCGCGGGGCTGTGCCTGGAAATCCGATGTGTACCTTGGATACCAGCGCCCTGATGCAGGGGAGCTGGTAACCAATGTACACAGCGGGTTTCCAGGCACCGCGCAGTGCCTGGAAACCCGATGTGTACCTTGGTTACCAGCTCCCTGCATCAGGGCGCTGGTATCCAATGTACACTGCCGGTAACTAAGCGACGTTACCCGCAGTGTCGCTGTGCTGATCGCTTCCTGTTTGGCAGCTCAGCAGCGATCATGTAGCGACACACCAGCGATCCTGACAAGTGCATATCGTTGTTGGGATCGCTGGTGTGTCGCTAGGTGAGACGGGGCCCTAAGCCTGGCTTAATGTCACCTTACAATAGAAAGGTGACATTAACCCTTTATTAACCCCACTTGCCACCACTACAGGGCAAGTGGGAAGAACCCAACAAAGCTCCAGAACAGGCACATCTAATAGATGCACCTTTTCTGGGCAGCTGTGGGCTGCTGTTTTTAGGCTGGGGGGCCCATATTCATGGCATCTTACCAGCCTGAGAATATCAGCCGCAGCTGTATAGTTTTGCCGGGTTGGTTCAAAAGCTAAGGGAGACCCCACATCGGGTTTTTCATTTATTCTCCTCACTCACTGTTGCCGGCAGAGCAGTAAGAATAATGACAGGAAGCTTCAGCACCACAGGCAAGGGACAGCGCTTACTGTAGCTGTCCGTGCGCACGGAGGACTGTATGAACAGTTCTCCGTGTGCACGTGTGCGGGACGTTCTGCGTCCGTGGTGCCGGAGAAAAAAGGACATGTCAGCGTATTTTGCACACGGACACACGGTCCGTGAAAACACGCTTACATGTGCATAGACCCATTCATTTGAATGGGTCTACGTGTGACAGTGCCTCTGGTATGTGAGAAAACTGTCACTACACATACCGGAGACACTGACATGTGAAAGAGGCCTTATATTGTTGTTTTTTTATTTTTATTTTATTGCAGGAGACGAGGGATTCAATGGAATAAGCGTTAGGTGTGTATAACTGTGTTTGTTATTTTTAATTAAAAAGGAAAAGTGTTTTATTATTATTTCAAATACAGGACTTTATTCTTGCTGTGTCTTTATTTACAATACAATTATAGGATTAGTAATGGATAGGTGTCTTAGGCCGGGGTCAGACATGTGAGAAACTCACACGAGTCTCGCATATAAATACCCGTCGCTGCCGCCGGAACTCGGACAGGAGCGTGCGGCTGCATGTATTTCTATGCAGGCGCACGCTTTGGTCCGAGTGCCGACGACAGTGCCGGGTATTGACATGTGAAACTCGTGCTAGTTTCTCGCATGTCTGACCCCGGCCTTGTAGGTGTTTCTCCATTAATAAGCCGTGGGCTTGATGTCACCGGACAATACAAAGGTGACATCAACACCACAAATATGAACCCACCTGCCACGCTACAGGGCAAGGAGGAACAGCTGGGGAAAGCGCCAGAATTGGCACATCTAATAGCTGCTATTTTTAGGCTGCGTGGGGGTCAATATCCATGGTCCTTTACCAGCCTGAGACTACCAGCCCACAGCTGTCTGCTTTAGCAAGGCTGGTTGTAAAAAATGTGTGGGATCCCACACCATTTTTTAAAAATTATTTAAATTATTTATTTAAATAATTAAAAGAAAAACAGCGTGGGGACCCCTCTATTCTTGATAACCAGCCTTGCTTAGTCTGACAGCTGAGGTTTGCAGCTGCCAGCTGTGAGTTTTACCTGGCTGGTTATCAAAAATACAGGGGAAACCATGCCGTTTTTTTTTAAATTATTTATTCATGAATACTGCCATCAGCTGCCGCCTTCTCCTGCTGTTATTAGCGGCAGCAGGCATAAAATGATGGGAACAGTAATCCCATCAGCCAACACCAGTGACCGGAGGTAAACTTTTTACCTCCGATCACAGCTGCGGGTTCACACTGTCATCATTACTGCGGCTGTCTGACCAGCGGTAATTATTTTACCGCCGATTAGAAGCAATGTTTGCTGTGCTGTCATGCATGAGGGGCAAACCCAAACAGTAACATGGACTTCCTGCTGAAGTCCGTGTTTGGTGTCAGCGCCTGAACACTAGGTGTTCGGTATGGACGCAGAACTTTACTGTTCGGATTTGCCCATCTCTCCATTATATTTACAAAAAGTATCCGACAATACCTATTCATGAAGTTGGGAATAACCCTTTAAAAGCAAAAATGCAAAGAGGTAAAAGGGCAAAAATGCTAAAACGCTGGGTCACACAAACATTTTTCTCTCTTCCGAAAAAATTGATCTGGTTACGCTAATAACACTCAGAGTTTGATCAATGTGTAATCTGATTTTCTTGGAGTTGGAGACAAAAAATAAGTTTCTCCACCTTCTCTATATTGTCAGTCAGTGAAAATCAGACTGCACTTGGATGTCATCACAGAACTGAATGGGCGAGTGCCATCCGATTTATTTTCAGAGGCAAATCGTGCACGATGCAAATCGGACATGTGCAGAAACCTATAGAATAACATGGGGATGAGGGCTATCTGTCAAAACGATGGATAGCACTTGTACAATTTTTATAGTTATATGGACGAGACATAATAGTAAAAAAATACATTTCTATGTTTACCGTAAATGAATGTATGAACCGGTTATCGCTTTTGATCTCTGGTGAAGTGTAGCTATAGTAGATTTATTTTCAGCGTGCATTCACCTTTGAGGAGTGACTTGATGTAAAACAAATGACAATAACTTTGGGATTTCTGGCTTTAATAAACATCTTTTAGAAGGTTTGTGAAGTTGTATAACTTTTGTTTAATGTGTTGCTGTCTCTGAATTGCAGCTTATTAAAACCATGACTGGCAGCAGCACAGGCTAGTCCTTGGTGGGATTGCTTCTACATAGTGCATGCATTACTTTAGCTAAAATTGGAGCTTTGAGACTGGAAACAGCTCAGGAAGCGAGGGAGGGAACCAGAAACTAGGGGAGGTGGCTGCTCTGGGCTGTGTGGAATGAGACGACTGTGAGAGCAGACATGGATGAACAAGAACCTGAGCTCTGAGCTCAGTTTGGCCACTTGGCCGGACTAGAAATGAATTATTCTACCTCTCAGATGTCTGGAAGAACTTACTTGGCACAATCCTAGATAAGACAAAGCTGAGGATCCCTGCAAGACAAGTGTGGAGCCTAACTTTCAGAGGACCCCAGGAACAAGGAGGAGGACAAAAAAAGCTGCTTTTTGTGTATTTATATTAGTGTACATTGTTTGACTAGGATGATCACACCTAAAATGGGACAAAAGAGACTTTGGCTCTCTGCAAATCTTCTGGACAGATCTCTGTAAGCAGCAGCAGTGAAGACAGAGGTCCTGGGACAGCAGGAGGAAAGGGAGAGCAGCAAGCAGAGGAAGAGAACTGCTGTGTGACTGCCTGTTCCTGCAATGCCCTGGCTGAGTGGTGGCAGGAGGAGAAGGCAACAGCAGTCACAGCAGCAGCACCACCACCAACAGCAGCAATGCCCAGCTCAGTGCCCACTGCCTGGCATGAGGGAGAGTTCAGAGCTGCCTTTACCAGCTGGCTGGGAGGAGGCAAGAGACTTTGATGGCAGGGTATTTTATATTGATCACAACACCAGACAAACCTCATGGATAGACCCAAGAGACAGGTAATTAATGTATTGCTAATGTGTGCCCAGTTCTGTGATGGCCAAGCTAGACCTGGGCCTGCCATATCACTCTGTATTTACTTGTGTGCTCCTGGCATCATATAAGAGGGCAGACATGGACTGATGTCTATTGGATACCCAGAAATTTATTCCATACAATCACAGATGCAAATATGTAAGTTATTTTTCAATAGAAATGTTTGTATCACTTCACAGGAGAAATTATTTGTAAATGTTATGTCTATGTAGCTGGCAGCAAGCAACAAATATTTAGAGTCAAAAGTTAAAGTGTGTGAGGAAACAATCATATTGTCAGCACAAATCTGAAGATCCTTCTTTTTACCACTAAATCTATAGCTACCTTACTGAAGATGAGGCGCACTTTATATCGATGGCACGTTTCAGGAGGATTTGGGCCAACAAACTGTCACCGACCTGCTATGGAGGATGATACAATGTTGATGGTGGCCTTCTATATTTTGGCCAATTCAATATAATGTAGAAAAAAATCTTTGAAAATAACACTTGGTAAATTAAAAGAGTCATAAGAGCGGAGCTACTTTTCTGAAGAGTCACAATGGTCCATCCTCACCTTTATACCAGGCTTGTGATGATGGATCCCGACCGGAAGGATAAAAATTAAGCAATTGACCTGCCAGTGTGACTCTTCAGAGGAGAAGCACTATTTTCCACCCCATACCATTGGTTAAAGTGGTGCTGTTTTGGGAAGCAAAAATAATAAAAAATCCTTTTTGGATTCTGGTTACCCCATGTAATCATCTTTATAATCGTGCTCAATCCACAATAACCAAATGGTTAAAAATGTCATCATTAAGTTATAGTATAATCATAGATAGTAGGATTGTAGAATAACATAAATAGAAACTGTGTACAAGGCTCATCTGGAAGTAAAAGTGAAAAAATGAAAGATCCATAGCTTGTGGCCTGGTGGACATTTGTGATGTTCCTGTGTACTGCTTATGTAGGTAATGGTTAATTTTTTTGTATTGATTAGATAAGTATGTATTGAGAAGTACATTATTTCTTCTTTTTTTGAGGTCGTGCCACATAGAAAATGTAAAGCCTAAATTTTGTAGTAAGCCGCTAATAGGGCATAGTGTCGCTTGTGGAACCAGAACTCGACTTTCATTTTGAAAACTGTATAGGAAAAGTCCAACCTGGACTGTGATTGGATGATACTGGATGACTGAAGAAAGTGCAGTAACTGATGGTGAACAATGGTCCTCACCTAATAAAAAGAGAGGACTTGCGAAAAGCAACCTATAGGGTATGTGCTGAAGTCAAGACGCTAACGCTTCATGAAGAAGTGCACGCAGCATTTTTTCTTCAGCCAAAAACTGCTCTGTTTGCAGTAAAAATGCAGGAGGGAGTGTTTTTGCAGTTTTTTTTATCAGCATTTTTTGTGTGGATTACTTGTATGTTTTGCCTACAGTACATGTTTTTTAGTTTTATTCTTTTTTGTGTATGTTTTTTTCAAACTCACCGTACGCCAGACATATGAGTCCTTTTATTCAGCACTAATTTTTCTGGTCTTTACAAGTGGGAGTGGCTCACTGGTCTCTCTGGGGGTGTGCCTTTATGCTGTTCTGCATAATTAAACTGCAGGACACACCCCCTTGTAAAGACCATCAAAATTTGCGCTAAATCCATAGACCCATATCTTTTGAACCCATCAAAAAAAAAAACCCCAAAACTGGAATATTCAGGGAAGCAGCAGGAATAGATTAAGATTTTGATCAGGTGACAGGTTGTCTTTAAGTATGTATCAACTTTGAATGAAGAGCATTTAATCATCGCTATAGGGATTGCTTTGCTATATCACGCTGCTGTAATATACACTGCTCAAAAAAATAAAGGGAACACCTAAACAACAGAATATAACTCCAAGTAAATCAAACTTCTGTGAAATCAAACTGTCCACTTAGGAAGCAACACTGACAATCAATTTCACATGCTGTTGTGCAAATGGAATAGACAACAGATGGAAATTATTGGCAATTATCAAGACACAATAAAGGAGTGGTTCTGCAGGTGGGGACCACAGACCACATCTCAGTACCAATGCTTTCTGGCTGATGTTTTGGTCACTTGAATGTTGGTTATGCTTTCACACTTGTGGTAGCATGAGACGGACTCTACAACCCACACAAGTGTCTCAGGTAGTGCAGCTCATCCAGGATGGCACATCAATGCGAGCTGTGGCAAGAAGGTTTGCTGTGTCTGTCAGCGTAGTGTCCAGAGGCTGGAGGCGCTACCAGGAGACAGGCCAGTACACCAGGAGACGTGGAGTGGGCCGTAGGAGGGCAACAACCCAGCAGCAGGACCGCTACCTCCGCCTTTGTGCAAGGAGAAACAGGAGGAGCACTGCCAGAGCCCTGAAAAATGACCTCCAGCAGGCCACAAATGTGCATGTGTCTGCACAAACGGTTAGAAACCGACTCCCGTGAGGATGGTCTGAGCGCCCGACGTACACAGATGGGGGTTGTGCTCACACCCCAACACCATGCAGGACGCTTGGCATTTGCCACAGAACACCAGGATTGGCAAATTCGCCACTGGCCCCTGTGCTCTTCACAGATGAAAGCAAGTTCACACTGAGCACATGTGACAGACGTGACTGAGACGGAGACGCCATGGACAGCGATCTGCCTGCAACATCCTTCAGCATGACGGTTTGGCAGTGGGTCAGTAATGGTGTGGGGTGGCATTTATTTGGAGGGCCGCACAGCCCTCCATGTGCTCGCCAGAGGTAGCCTGACTGCCATTAGGTACCGAGATGAGATCCTCAGACCCCTTGTGAGACCATATACTGGTGCGGTTGGCCCTGTGTTCCTCCTAATGCAGGACAATGCCAGAACTCATGGGGCTGGAGTGTTTCAGCGGTTCCTGCAAGATGAAGGCATTGAAGCTATGGACTGGGTCGCCCGTTCCCCAGACCTGAATCCGATTGAGCACATCTGGGACATCATGTCTCGCTCCATCCACCAATGTCACATTGCACCACAGACTGTCCAGGAGTTGGCAGATGCTTTAGTCCAGGTCTGGGAGGAGATCCCTCAGGAGACCATCCGCCGCCTCATCAGGGGCATGCCCAGGCATTGTAGGGAGGTCATACAGGCACGTGGAGGCCACACACGCTACTGAGCATCATTTTGACTTGTTTTAAGGACATTACATTCCACTTTAATTTTGTGGGTGACTCCTAATCCAGGCTTCCATTGGTTAATAAATTTGATTTCCATTGATGATTTTTGCGTGATTTTGTCAGCACATTCAACTTTGTAAAGAACAAAGTATTCAATGAGAATATTTCATTTATTCAGATCTAGGATGTGTTATTTGAGTGTTCCCTTTATTTTTTTGAGCAGTGTACATAGATACAGTGGGGGAAATAAGTATTTGATCCCTTTCTGATTTTGTAAGTTTGCCGACTGACAGAGACATGAACAGTCTATAATTTTAAGAGTAGCTTAATTTTAA
>JARQOD010000002.1:520762262-520811473 GCA_033576555.1 Oophaga sylvatica
AACTCCAAGTAAATCAAACTTCTGTGAAATCAAACTGTCCACTTAGGAAGCAACACTGACAATCAATTTCACATGCTGTTGTGCAAATGGAATAGACAACAGATGGAAATTATTGGCAATTATCAAGACACAATAAAGGAGTGGTTCTGCAGGTGGGGACCACAGACCACATCTCAGTACCAATGCTTTCTGGCTGATGTTTTGGTCACTTGAATGTTGGTTATGCTTTCACACTTGTGGTAGCATGAGACGGACTCTACAACCCACACAAGTGTCTCAGGTAGTGCAGCTCATCCAGGATGGCACATCAATGCGAGCTGTGGCAAGAAGGTTTGCTGTGTCTGTCAGCGTAGTGTCCAGAGGCTGGAGGCGCTACCAGGAGACAGGCCAGTACACCAGGAGACGTGGAGTGGGCCGTAGGAGGGCAACAACCCAGCAGCAGGACCGCTACCTCCGCCTTTGTGCAAGGAGAAACAGGAGGAGCACTGCCAGAGCCCTGAAAAATGACCTCCAGCAGGCCACAAATGTGCATGTGTCTGCACAAACGGTTAGAAACCGACTCCCGTGAGGATGGTCTGAGCGCCCGACGTACACAGATGGGGGTTGTGCTCACACCCCAACACCATGCAGGACGCTTGGCATTTGCCACAGAACACCAGGATTGGCAAATTCGCCACTGGCCCCCTGTGCTCTTCACAGATGAAAGCAAGTTCACACTGAGCACATGTGACAGACGTGACTGAGACGGAGACGCCATGGACAGCGATCTGCCTGCAACATCCTTCAGCATGACCGGTTTGGCAGTGGGTCAGTAATGGTGTGGGGTGGCATTTATTTGGAGGGCCGCACAGCCCTCCATGTGCTCGCCAGAGGTAGCCTGACTGCCATTAGGTACCGAGATGAGATCCTCAGACCCCTTGTGAGACCATATACTGGTGCGGTTGGCCCTGTGTTCCTCCTAATGCAGGACAATGCCAGAACTCATGGGGCTGGAGTGTTTCAGCGGTTCCTGCAAGATGAAGGCATTGAAGCTATGGACTGGGTCGCCCGTTCCCCAGACCTGAATCCGATTGAGCACATCTGGGACATCATGTCTCGCTCCATCCACCAATGTCACATTGCACCACAGACTGTCCAGGAGTTGGCAGATGCTTTAGTCCAGGTCTGGGAGGAGATCCCTCAGGAGACCATCCGCCGCCTCATCAGGGGCATGCCCAGGCATTGTAGGGAGGTCATACAGGCACGTGGAGGCCACACACGCTACTGAGCATCATTTTGACTTGTTTTAAGGACATTACATTCCACTTTAATTTTGTGGGTGACTCCTAATCCAGGCTTCCATTGGTTAATAAATTTGATTTCCATTGATGATTTTTGCGTGATTTTGTCAGCACATTCAACTTTGTAAAGAACAAAGTATTCAATGAGAATATTTCATTTATTCAGATCTAGGATGTGTTATTTGAGTGTTCCCTTTATTTTTTTGAGCAGTGTACATAGATACAGTGGGGGAAATAAGTATTTGATCCCTTTCTGATTTTGTAAGTTTGCCGACTGACAGAGACATGAACAGTCTATAATTTTAAGAGTAGCTTAATTTTAACATTCAGAGATATAATATCAAAAATAAAATTCAGAAAATCACATTGTATAAATGATATAGATTTATTTGCATTTTGCAGTGAGAAATAAGTATTTGATCCTCTACCAACCATTAAGAGTTCTGGCTCCTACACACCAGTTAGATGCTCCTAATCAACTCATTAGCTGCATTAAAGACAGCTGTCTTACATAGTCACCTTTGTAAAAGACTCCTGACCACAAGCTCAATTAATCAGTCAGACTCTAACCTCTACAACATGGGCAAGACCAAAGTGCTTTATAAGGATGTCAGGGACAAGATCATAGACCTGCACAAAGCTGGAATGTGCTACAAAACCATAAGTAAGAAGCTTGGTGAGAAGGAGACAACTGTTGGTGCAATAGTAAGAAAATGGAAGAAATACAAAATGACTGTCAATCGACGTCGATCTGGGGCACCATGCAAAATCTCACCTCGTGGGGTATCCTTGATCATGAGGAAGGTGAGAAATCAGCCTAAAACTACAAGGGGGAACTTGTTAATGATCTCAAAGCAGCTGGGACCACAGTCACCAAGAAAACCATTGTTAACACATTACGTTTAAAATCCTGCAGTGCCCGCAAGGTCCCCTGCTCAACAAGTCACATGTGCAGGCCCGTCTGAAGTTTGCCAATGAACACCTGGATGATTCTGTGAGTGATTGGGAGAAGGTGCTGTGGTCAGATGAGACAAAAATTGAGCTCTTTAGCATTAACTCAACTCGCCGTGTTTGGAGGAAGAGAAATGCTGCCTGTGACCCAAAGAACACCATCCCCACAGTCACTCATGGAGGTGGAAACATTATACTTTGGGGGTGTTTCTCTGCTAAGGGCACAGGACTACTTTACCGCATCAGTGGGAGAATGGATGGAACCATGTACCGTAAAATCCTGAGTGACAACCTCCTTCCTTCTGCCAGGACATTAAAAATGGGTCGTGGCTGTGTCTCCCAGCAAGACAATGACACAAAACTTACAACCTATACAACAAAGGAGTGGCTCAAAAAGAAGCACATTAAGGTTATGGAGTGGCCTAGCCAGTCTCCAGACCTTAATCCTGTATACAACTTATGGAGGGGGGGTTGAAGCAGCAAGTTGCCAAGTGACAGCCTCAAAATCTTAATAATTTAGAGATGATCTGCAAAGAGGAGAGGACCAAAATTCCTCCTGACATGTGCACAAACCTCATCATCAGCTACAAGAAACATCTGACTGCTGTGCTTGCCAACAAGGGTTTTGCCACCAAGTATTAAGTCTTGTTTGCCAGAGGGATCAAATACTTATTTCTCCCTGCAAAATGCAAATAAATTTATATAATTTATACAATGTGATTTTTTTTATTTTATTTTTGATATTCTATCAATGTTAACATTAATCTACCCTTAAAATTATAGACTGTTCATGTCTTTGTCAGTCGGCAAACTTACAAAATCAGCAAAGGATCAAATACTTACGGTATTCCCCCACTGTAAGATATTGCATTCGTATTTTATACATCCAGAGTTGCCCTTGGTCATGTCTCCTCTGAACAGATTACGTCCTCTCTTGGTGACGCAACCTGTCACTCGTCGGTCTTTTGCATACTGGGTCAGAGCCATACCGTATGTTTGGCATGTACTTGAACATATACATTAACCCCTGAAGAAACCGCCTCTTGTGGCCATATGCTTGGGATGCTTATACCCACATGATGCTTTTACTTCTGTTTTATTATCTTGATACTGAATCATTCATGTATTATTACCATGTATTGTGCCGGTTTTCAATATTGAAACATATTTATTATATTTATACTAGCTTGGCCCGTGTGAAATTTTTGCACATTGCTCATCGGGGGAGCAGGCAATTTCAGAAAAAGTAAGCTGGTCAAATGTAAATGTATTTCATGAGATGATGAACACAGACAGGTATTTATATATGTAGATTGAAAAATATTTAGACTTGAGAGTCCTCAGTGGTTGATACCTTTTAATGGCTAACTGAAAATATGATAACAAATTGCAAGCTTTCGAGACTACTCAGGTCTCTTCATCAGGCAAACACTAAAACAAAAACTGAAGAATCACATATTTATACACAACACAGCACAGAAATAATGCAATAGGTAAGACAAGTGACGTGAAGCAGAACTGTCATTATGGGAGAGGGATGAACATAAATATTGGAACAGTTCATAGATAAGGAGTGTGAAAGTTTTATTGCCCTCTGATTGGGGTCTGGTACTGTGTTTTGATGCCCCAGAAGGTCAGAGAAGCAGATTCCTTAACTGATGTAAAAGGACATAAATCCATGGAATATATTCATCCCAGCACTGAGAGAGTCAAAGCTTGCAATTTGTTATCATCTTTTCAGTTAGCCATTAAAAGGTATCAACCACTGAGGACTCTCAAGTCTAAATATTTTTCTATCTACTGGCTAACATGGCACGAAGATACACATCTTTCCTATATCTATATGTAGATTGGTAATACAATAAATTGGTTTGATATAATTAGAGGCTGAAAAATGTCTTCTGGTTGAGGTGCCACCTGCAGGTCAATGTTTCTTTCTGTAGGTTTATGAAAATAAATGTTTAAACTGTATTTAGTGATAAAATCATGAATGTGTGGTTTGTTTGGCTCTTTTCTTGCTGAAGGGGGCAAGTTTACCTTTCAAATGGTGTATCATTTGTGTGTGGGGCAAAGTAATCAGCGAAAAAGCAGTGCGTGTTTACAAATGTGTTTGCATATGTGACTCACTATTTGTGTGTGTGGGTCAAAGTAATCACCGAAAAAGCAGTGCATTTATACAAATGTGTTTGCATATGTGACTCACCTGCAGTGAAGTGTGCAATCCTCCAATGTGCCTGAAATAGGCTGGACAAGCACTTGAGCAAGCTGGAAAGACTTCAAGGCAAATGTTTGGATTTGTTTGTGATTCCTGTAAGCAGCTTTGGGGTAGTGTGCTGCAACCTGCAGGTAATTTGACCTTTCAAATGGTGTATCATTTGTTTGTCTGGGTGGAGTATGAATGGAGCAAGTGTGCAATTCAGTAGGCAGTGCATGTTTACAAATGTGTTTGCATATGTGACACACCTGCAATGAAGTGTGCAATCCTCCAATTTGGCTAAAATAGGCTGGGCAAGCAGTTCGGCAAGCTGGAAAGCCCCCAAGGCAAATGTTTGGATTTGTATGTTGTCTGTAATGTAAGCAGTTTTGTGGTAGTGTGCTTTGAGGTATTGTGATGCCACCTGCAGGTCATTTTTCCTTACTGCAGGTTTATGAAAATTAATGTTTACACTGTATTTTGTGATCAAATCGTGGCTGTGTGGTTTGTTTGGCTATTTTCTTGCTGAAGGGGGCAAGTTTACCTTTCAAATGGTGTATCATTTGTGTGTGTGGGTGCAGTATGAACGGAGATACAAAGTAATCACCGAAAAATAGTTTTTAGAAATAATAGAATAGATAGATGGCTCTATAAGTTATCATGATAATCTTATGGTTTGTATCCCTGTGCCAGATTTTGGCCTAGGTTCTGGTGCAATGTGTGCACTTCTACGTGTTTTACGGTATTTGTCCTCTCTAGACTTTTGGATTTGCTATATAATAAATATTTTACTGTTGAAATTTAGGAAGGGCAACTGATCTTGTGTATTTTTTGTTTCTCCATTATGAATTGAATAGCTTAGCGCTACATTATTTTTGTCATTGCCCGCTCCTCTGGGATTTTTGTTACTGGACATTAAACGTAGATCTATAAGGCTCCATTCACGTCTGTCCAGGCAGTATGTGAACCAACATACCTCTTTTTACTATTGTATAGGAAAGAAGAGCAGAACGACTTTTCCTATTGTTTTCACGATTGGAGTCAATGTACGACACGTGACATTCTGTGTACTCAGTGGCATTTGTTGCTTTGTTAGAGCTCATATATAGGATTTTCTTCTGAATGTTTCATCAATATATTATTTCATCTGTGCATTATAGAAATTAAAGCCCATTAGTTTTGTAGGAAACATGGCCACTGTGCACAGCATTATTTCAGGGTCAATTATTTCTTATTGTCTGCATATAATATATGATACAATCCTTCAGTAGACTGTAAAGTGTTTTCTGTACTTTCTGTGTAATTCAGCATAGTAAAGATGGTTATTTTGAGTTTTGTGCTCCATTTTCTGTATCAGGACTTGTAAATACAGTAAAGATCTTTCAATCTGGTATCGGAGGGACCCGATGGTGCTGGTTTTTCAATTGCTGTACAATAATACTAAAAAAGGTTTAAAAAAACTAAAGGTGACCATATACATTAAGTAACCTACTGATTTTGGGACATGTGTCCCAACTATCCCATTATGGCAAAGATTGAGGGGAAAAAAGGATTTCATAAGCAGGAACAAAGTATTTCAGCATGTCTAATTTTATTCTGAAGGGAAAACGTTCTGGCAGTGACTTTCCTCTCTCCCTACAGAGAACATATGCACCCTCAGCTGAGCCGAATGTGCATATGTGTAGGGAGTTGGGTCTAATACCTGTCAAATGAATCCACATTCTGGTGACAACTACACGAGACCCTGTTTTCATCCCATTTTTAAAGTATTAACTGCATATGTTGGTAAAGCTACAGTTGTACACGCGAAATGTGTCTATAAGGTTCGTTAAGAGGAATAAAAACTAGAGCAGAATACATAACTGTATATCTGTAGTAGTTTTCGTGTTTCGCATTGGCTTCCTCTGGGGGCCATGCGTTGGGGCTGGTGGCGCATCAGCCTTCACATCACATGATGGGTAAGAGCCTGTTTGGACATGATGGGGCTGGTTTATATTAGGTTTGATTCTAGGCTCAGGCTTATAATGAAGTATTCATATCTCCCCCACTATTCCTTAGGCCGGTTTCACACGTCCTGATATTTCCGGTACTGGAAAAATTGGTACCAGAGATATCAGTGTCCGTGTGTGTACTATGTGCGGCACATGTGTGGCAACCGTGTGCCACCTGTGTGCCGCATCAGTACCACACGGACGGCCGCCGGGGAACTCGCGGCTACAGTAAGCCGCTGTCCCCTGCAGCTGGTGCTGAAGCCGGCAGATATCATTCTCCCTGCTCTGCCTGTGAGCAGAGGAGAACGATGAGTAGTATATTAATACACCGCTCTTCGTTCTCCTCTGCTCGCAGGCAGAGCAGGGGGAATTACAGCCGGCTTCAACACCAGCTGCAGGGGACAGCGGCTTACTGTAGCCGCAACTTCCCCAGGGTCCATGCACACGGAGGACTGTGTGAACAGTTCTCCGTGTGCACGTGTGCGGGACGTTTTCCGGTCCGTGTGTCCGTGTCAAAACGGACATGTCTACGTGTTTGACACACGGTCCGTGTGAAAACACGCACATGTGCATAGACACATAGATTATAATGTGTCTATGTCTGTACGTGTCTCCAGTACGTGTGAAAACTGTCACCACACATACTGGAGACACGGACGTGTGAAACCGGCCTTAGGGTATGTGTCCACGGGGCGGAAACCCCGCTCCGTCCAAAGCGCCGCCCCTCCTTTGTACACCCAGTAATGCGGCATGTGTTCATTGAACATATGCGGAATGACCGCATCCTATCCATAGATAGGGTTATTTATCTTGCGGAGACGGAGCGTCACCGCAAGATAAATAGACATGCTGTGGTTTGAAAAGACGCGCCCCATGTCCGGATCGCCGCATGTCCGGCCCTGCACGCATGGTGGAGACGGATTTCATAAAATCCCCTCCACTATGCTGTAACAACTGGATGCTGCGGCTGTACACAGCCTCCAGTCCGCAGCAATTCCTGATAGTTTCCTGACCCTGGAAATATAGCCTTAGTGTCTGTTAGGTGTACATATGATATGGAAATTTAATTAGGATAAAAATATCCTTCAGTGTTTGCTGCTTGCCATGTCCAAATCTCTATATTATGTCTTCTTTGAGCGCTCAGAACGAAATGAAAACTGTCCACAACGCAAGTGTCAGTATAACAGTTCGTCAAAGACATACATTTATTATTCATTCAAGGTTTTTATACGTTTACAAAAAGGGGCTGGTTAGTCAATTAACATACAATTAAAAGCTGCTAGATTATTGGCTGTTCTAGTTTAAATATGATAATTATGATAATCATGATAAAAGAGCTGAAGTTGCAGAATTATTGTTTTATATTCTTGTGACCTAGTTGTCTTGCATAACTATAATGTAAACAACAGATATCTAATAGGACTTTTTGTACTTCATGCATTTGTTCCTTTACGAAGGCCTTATGAAGGCCAGATTTCTTTAAAACGACTGATTATAGCTGGCCTAGAAATATGTGAGCACAGGGTTTTTTAGCAAGTGAGATCTATCTAACTGTGAACTGTGAATACATATATGTGAATATACTTTGAATATATGGAATACATATATATTTCCATGACAGTCCCCCCTTAGATACCACTTGCCCTAAAAACCTGCTCCTGGCCCAAAGCGCTGCAACTCTTTTGTGCTGCCGGCGGGTTGAGAATATGCCTAGCGCATGTCTCCCCCACCGAATACAGACTTTTCGCAAATGGGCGGTCAGGAGGACTGTCCCTGTCGGGGGTTTATGTGTTTGCAATCATAATCTCATAGTTGATAGGATGTTTCATCAAGGATGTGTATTCTCAGTCTGGAGGTAGTTCGGAGATCTGGTCAAGCCAGGCAGTTCCATCCGGACTGGTGCGAGGTCCAAGATGGTGAGTGGCATCAAATTGGTTGTCTCCTGAACAGTTTTTTCCATTATCCTGCGGATACAAGGAATAACACAGCAACCAGTAATTAATGCAAAAATGAGAACCCCCATAATGGCTGTCCCAACCTGTGACAACATTTTCTGCCACCCACTCATCCACCCAAAGTATCGATCCCATGGGTCAGTGACACCTGAGTTCTGTTTCAGTTCCTCTGATAACTCAGTAAGTTTCTGTATTGCCATTGTGACTTTACCATTTGGGCCAGTGTTGTCTGGGATGTAGGTGCAACAGGTGTCTTTGATCATTTTGCAAACACCTCCTTTCTCAGCTAGAATCATATCCAAAGCCATTCTATTCTGGAATGCCATAATGGAAGTGGGGCCAAACTGTGCTGCCAAACCTTTTACAGCATCTATGGTGAAGTTAACAAATCTCTGCTGGTTATAATAGATGTAATATATCCAATCAACATTTTTGGTTATAGTTACTAGTGGCAATAGTGACTCAAATCCTGCTTAACTTGGTCTCTGGCCTTGAACTCATCAAGTAGGTCATCTGGTCTGGTCAGTCAGAGCATCCACGACATCCTTCATGGCTTAGGTGTCTCTCCTGGTACGGGAGCTTCCTTGCAATGCATACGTGGATCCAAACAGGCTTTCCCTCTAGTTAAACAGAGATTGGTGTCATCTGGGGCTCTTGAACAGGATCATCAATCTGGCAGTGAGGAAAAAACTCGAGAAGGGACATTAGTTTTTGACCAATTCAATTACATAAGTGTTATGATTTGGTAGCTGAGAAGAGCAGGCAAAAAAGGCAATACACCAGAGAGGTTGGAATCTATGGGATTGCAGTACCCTGACTAACCACCACAACTAAAGGCAGCCGTGGAGCGTTCCTACGTGGTCCTAGACGCCTCGTCACAGCCGAGAAGCTAACAAACACCTAAAGATAGAAAAAGGAAAGCTATCTGCCCCGAGCAGATCCCCAAAGAACGTAGGAAGCCCCCAAACATGTAATGGCGGTTAGACAAGAAGAAATACAGACACAGACAGAAAATAGAATGAGCAAACGCTGGGGCCCAATCTGTCTAGATAGAAAAGGATAGGAAAGGCACTTACTACAATTCCAAAAAACCCTGAAAAGTACCAACTCTAACTAATTACAAAAACACCTGAGATCACACGACCCTCTACCACCTAAATTAGTTCTCTGGTGTAACAAAAACTAAACAGCAACCACTGAAAAAACTGGAAAAGGCAAATGAACAAAAAACATGACTGAACTAAACTGCAAGCACCAAAAAACTAAAAGAAGAAAATGTCTTATCTGTTAGCAGAAGATGCAGGCACGAAACAGCTTTTCTGGTCTCTGGGAGTGTGCCTTGCGCTAAACAGTGCAATTGGGGAGTGTGTCATGCCATGGTTTGCGTGTCTCTTGGGCAATTTTTCAGCATTCTATTCTTAAGTGTTTCGTTCAGTTTTTCTACCTTCCTGCTGCTCTGGGGTGGTAAGGAGTGTGTAGGCCTAAATCTGACCCTACTGCAAATCGGTCTTGTGTGTCAGATTTGCTGTGAATGCGGGTCCCTGATCACTTTCTATCATTTCTGGAGCCCCGTATCTGCATACTATTTTCCGAAAGTAGCTTCGTTGCAGTAGTCTTTGCTGATTTGGAAAGCTTCTGTTCATCTTGAAAATACTTCTTTTGACCACAATGGCGTATTTGAATCCTTCACTTGGCGATATCTGAATGTGGTCTATCTGGATCCTTTTAAGCTGGTAGAGTGGTCTTTCCAGATGAGGTGAGGGGGACTTTCTTCCATACGTCCAGGCTTGCATTTGCCGCAGGTCAACAGCTGCTGGTGAATTTGGCTGTTAGGGTGGAGATCCCTGAAGCGAACCAGTAAGCACCAATCAGATCATTCATCTGTGTCTTTGATATGTGGATGTGGGTCCATGTACCCATTGGACCACCATAGGGTGCATACTTTGTGGTGGGCAGAGTTTGAAGTCTATTATTGATAGCCTTCTTTCTTCACGTGTTGCTTTTTTCACATTCAGCTCTTCTTCTCCCTTTTGGAGTTTGGGTCTTGTAACTTCTTGACAGATTCCAGGACGTCTCTTTGTCAGGTTTCTTGTCTTCAGTCGTCATGTAGTAGCCGTCCGGCTCTACGACCTCTCCCACTTCTCCATGTTGTCTTCCTTTGGCTGCTTCTTTGGCTGCCATGTCCGCCATGTTATTGCCTCACGCCTCTTCTGTTCTCAGTTTTCCATGCACTTTGATTTTTCAAATTGCCACCATTTTGGAAGTTGAGATACCCAGTAGGTCCCTGGAAGGCTCCATGAGCTCACTTTGCCCGTTTGCGGGATAAGTCCCGGAGCCCAAGATCTAAATCTGCATGCCAGCAGTACCTGTAGTCCTGTAGATTTTGCAGCTTGCCTTCTGCCACTGGCAGGGCCTTCCACCAATCAATTCTGCTTCCCTGGGCTGACAGGCAGTGACGACTTCTGGACCACAGGAATTCTATGCTGGCACTGCCCTTTTCCGGTTTGAAACTTCTTCAAACTGCAAATCTGGAGCCAACCAAATCCCCCCTTGGGAGTGGGGAAGTGGCCGGGCTAAACTGAGGTCTGGAACGGTGACATTAAACAAAGGCAATAAGGGCCACAAAGATCCTGGCGGCGGGGAGATTACTGTTGGTTGAGCTGATTGAAATTTTGCCAAGATTCTTTGGGGGGGGATTCCAGTGGCGCCAAGAGTATTTCAGCAACCTTGCCAGGGGTGTTCGCGATACGCCACAGGCGGAGGGTGCCTTCTTGCAACTGGATCCAAGCGGGCTAGAGGCACCTAAAAGTCTCTGTTTTTTCCCCCCCTGAATCCTCGGACCCATAGCATGACCTTCTTTCTTCCACAGGTAAAACGGAAAGACTTTCATACAGGTAGGCCTGGTATTGCGCGAGATGGGAGTTTTTTCCAATCTCCTGAATGGGGTTGAACGCGTCGATAAAGGAGCGGGTTGCGTTAGCAAGCGCACAGAGGCGCATTAGGACGAGGCACAGGGATCCAGGTTCCAATATGACACAACCAGGAAGGCCGCAGCATTTTGGGTTGTTGGGGACCATCTTCTCCAATGGTCCCCACTTTTGACATGTTTTTGTCGGGGGGCAATACAGTGTCCCAGGGATGTAACTTCTTCTGGCATCTGGACTTTGTTCTTTTCCCAAACCCTTTCGTTGCTGTTTCCAGGGAAGGAAAAATAAGGAATAGGCTTGCGGTGTGATGTCAACCACACAAAAAAAAGTCATCCACGTGTGTAGAAGAGGACTCTTGCATATTCTGCAACCATTGAAAGAGGATGGAGGACATTGTCTTGGGAAACGAAGGGCTTGTTTTGACATCTTGAGACAACACGTCCATAGCACTGCACTGGTGCATGAAAGCAGGCCCCAGGTGGGGGGGGAAACCTGAAAAGGTACGGCCGGTTATACCGGAATCCGTTGCGGGGCGGGACTCTTGAGAGCAAGGGAGGTTCAGCACTGTTGGGGTTTCAAAAAACCGACCTCTTTCGCGGCCCCAGCCTTGCCCATTCGAACTCAGTGGGTTTACCTCTTTTTTCTTTACTGGAAACGGGATTGGATTTCGAGGGCGGGCGCCCATTTGGCCTTGCCTCAAGGCGGCAGGGACTCCCACTGCTGGGCGACTGGCGGAAAACAAGCCGCTACTAGGACCACACATGAGAATGAACCACGGCTTTCTTTTCTCCACCAAGACGTCACTGTGTTACACCTGCCTGGTCCAGGGGTCTTCTTGTTGGACCCCTTGAACAGCTGCTTTTCTCACACGGGCCACAGTATTTCTTTTCTCCAGCTTGGCTCAGCGATTTGTGCACAAGTTTAAGAGCGAGTGGCCTTTTTCCGTCTGGGCCTGGGTGAACTGGTTGATTTCAGGGCACCCCGTTTGCAAAAAGATAACCTCTGCGTTGGAGCTGGATGGGTGTTCCATTCCATGAACGATAGGTCCTTCTTGATGAAACCTGGCCAAGTCAAATTCCAGGCCTCTTCTTAAACCACTTAACCTTCGTTGTCAGAACATCGACTCTGGGTATGAGTGGCTTTTTCTGGTACAAGCCACACCTCCGTGTAGGTCTCATGTGGTTTTTGGTTCCTGTTTCTTCTTGGGTCAGGGGTAAAAAGGTCAGGTCCCATCTTCCTGGAACACCGTCCTTTCAGCTTCTGCAGTAGGTCCACCCCCCAATATTTGGGGTCAGGGTTTTTTTTTTTTTACACAACAAAGGGACAGATGAAGGTTCGGCTGAGCCACACCTCAGGGGATTCAAATCGGAAATATCTGACTTGACCATCTTCCCATCAGGAACAGAAATTTCGAAGGTAGGTGAGGTTGCGGATTCCACAAAAAAGATCTACTACGCATCCACTCTCAGGAATTGGTCCCACTGGTGGGGTTCCCGGGATTTGGGGCTCCTTTCCTATGGACGGGTTCTTCACTCTTTCTGTGTTTTTTTTTTTTTTTTCTGGTGAAGCCGTTCGCACCGTTCCGGAAATGAACCAAACCCCACAGTTGTAACACTTACTCCCTTCTGCCCGGGACCAATCCTTTTTTGCTACTGTGAGCAGGTACCATTGCATTGACGTGTACCCCTGGCTCTACCATGGTTTCCTGAGGTTCCTCAGTCCATCACAAAGGCCGGCCAACATCCGTCTGTGTGTCTGATCATGGGTAATGAGGGGCCAAACGAAACACTTCATTACTCTTCATGGAACTTTCCACAACTCTGTCTTTCTTGACCTACAGTAGGCTAGATTTGTCCTTCCTCCGCTTTGGCCATTCCTTATTCCAATTACTTGGTCCTGTCTCCCGGCAATGCATCTAACTCGCTGGAAGCTTGAAGTGTTCTCTCAAATTTGGCCAAATGCATCACCTGCTTTTAATTTCCAACGGTCCAAATCACCAGGCTGCGCATTACGCGCTGGTCTGCGCTTTTTGAAAATCATGGGTGTATCCCGGGCTGGACTCTGATCACCGGCTTGGGATGAAGGGCCATAGATGGTCCTCTACCGTCCCTGCTCATCGGTCTTGTGTGTTTTCTTCCTAGTTTGGCAGCAAGTGTGACGTTGCATCTTCACTTCACAGATAAAAGGACTGGGACTTGGTGATAACTGGGTGAGATTGGGCTTTAAAAATTTCTTGCGAGGGGATTTCCCCATTCCTTCTGAGGCGCGGTGGATCAGTGCATGGTTCCACTGGCACCCTGCCGGCACTGAGGTTCCATTTGTCCTGTAGCTAACCACCCCCCCTGTGAAGCCCTAGCTGTGACTGTTGTGTCTGGGGCTACAGGTACTTTTTGTAGGGGATTTTGCACTTTCCTCCAATAAGACTGGCAAGTTTGTACTGTGCTTGGGATAACAAGGTCCCTGTGCGGGGGACCGAAATACGGACACCACATTGCTGGTTGGTTTGACCCATTTGAAACAAGAAAAAAAAGGGAAGAGAAGGGGGGGTGGGAGGAGCGAGAGAAAGAAGGAGGGAGAGAAGAGGAAAGGGGGAAAAGAGAGAAAATGGAAGAGAGAGAAAAAGATGGAGGGGGAGAAGTAAAGAAGATGAAGAAGAAATTTAAGTTGGAGAGGAAGAGAAAGAAAAGAGGAAGATAAAGAAAGGAGGGTTTAGAATTAGGAGGAAAAGAAGGAAAGAGGGGGGCACGAGAAAGAGGAAAAGTCTGAAGAAGAAAGAAAAGGACTGGAGAAAAAAAGGAGGGGTTCCCCCCTGTGACCTTAAAGGGTTGAAACAAAAATGCCTTCTCCCTTGGAAAGAGGCGGGGAAGCGTTTTTCCCTTACAAGGCTCCTACTCAAAAACAGCCTCACCTTCCCGTGTCTCCACATGATGGACAGTGATTGTGTGACTCTGAATTCCTGCTTCTTGTGACGTCAGTGACTTTTCTCACAGATGATTTAACCCTTTTCAAACTTATTCCATAAAAAAAAATCACTTCCTGGCCTCAAATTAACTTGCTGTTCTTTTACACGAGCAAAACCCCTGCTCTTTAAGCAATGGTAAATCTATTAACAAACCCGACCTTTCAAAATAACAAAAAAAACAAGAAAAAACATTCATTATCAGCGTAAAGGCCCTGTCATTTGCTTCCACGTACTGTGTTATTCCAAAAACCTATTCAACAAAGGTGATTAAAAACTAAACCTTTCACTCTGGTTCTTTTGTCAACGCCGAATGCCCGACGGGGGGCACTCAAACCGTGCGTAATTTGTGTCTGCTCTCTCCCTCACCTGAATTTTCCTTACTGTTGATGACCTTTCTAAAGCAACTTGAGAAAAAAAAAAAAAAGGCTGGAGAAATAAAACCAAAATAAATTGCTTAAAAAAAAAACTCTTCAAAGTTATTTAAAAATGTATTAAAAAAAACTTTAAAACAAAAGTTGATTTAGTAAAAAAAAAAACCCTCAAAAAAAAAAAAAAAAAATAAATTCACCAAAAAGGGGAAAAAAAAAACCGATTAATCAAAAAAATTCAAAAAACAACCCTTGTTACTAAAACACAAATAAAAAACAGAAAAGAGGTGGAAAAATTGTTGTAAAATATAAAAACAAAAAAAAAGTGCTTTAAAACTTCGCGGTAGCTAGGTTTTTTTCCTCCACACCCTGGAAGTCACTGGCTGCTGCCACACTTCCCCCTCCCTTCTATCTCGCTTGCTGCTCTCCAACATTGAAATCACGTAACAAAAAAAAAAAAAAAAAAATTATTATTATTCCTCAAATAGCAAAAAAAATGAATATATTCATCTGAAGCCTGATAATTTTACGTTAAAACCTGTACCAAAAAAAAAAAACTACTTAAAAAGATCAAAACCGGAAACAGTTTAACAACTGATTAGCAAGGGGGGGGGGGGGTCAAAGGGTTTTCTCGCTGCTAAGCCAGCGTGAAAGGTACGACAAGCGCACGAGTTGTGATTTAAAGCACAGCCTGATACAGACATTGACATTACAAATAACAGACACCCGGGAGAATACGAATTCCCTCTTGATGACTTGACACATACAAGCGCCTGGAACGATAACTCACCAATTGCACTGAGCCGGTGAGGCTCAAGGTTCATCCCCTGTACCGTACGCCCTGCCGTCGCCCACAATAACTGCAATACCCCTTCATCAAAATTCCACTATTTCACGCTTTTGACGGATGGCCTCCCGGTGCGGGACGATTAGTAGAACTATCCAAACAAAGCTTCTGCCCTTCACTCTGATTTACTGGGATCCCCCCCTGCGTGAAATTCTGCAAAACTAACCGAACAAAGCCCTTGCTTCCACAAGGATTTTTTTTTTTGGGAAACTTCCCTCCAATAGTGAAGAAAACGCTGGCTTATCCAAAACAAGCCCCCCCTTCCCTGATTGACTGGAAGGCCTCCTTGCGGAAAGTTACGCGGACTTATGCAGCAATTTTTCTTTTGCTATACACCCCCAGAAATCACAAGCAAAAACACAGTCACCGTTCCAACTTTCTCCCGTTCACAAAAACATGAAACAATCACACAGCACAAACAACTCGGCTTATATCCCCAGGGCTTTTGGATAAGGGATGGACTTTTTTCACAACCAATGCTGAGACCACGTCCGACCGGCTGGAAGTGTAGCTAGGACTGGCACAGGAACATTCAGAAATGACAAAGTTTCTTACCTTACTGATGAGCTCATCTCCCCCCCCCCCTGTGCCAAGGCCAGGCCAACCCCCCCGCTCTCCGGTCGCCGGGTCCCGGCTTTCGTCCAATGCCCCACTTGGGCCCAACATATGGAAATTTTAATTAGGATAAAAATACCTCATTGTTTGCTGCTTTCCATTCCAAATCTCATATTATGTCTTCTTTAGCGCTCAAACGAAATGAAAACTTCTACAACGCAAGTTCTAAACATTCGCAAAGACTACATTTATTATTCATTCAAGGTTTTATAACGTTTACAAAAGACTGTTAGTCAATTAACACCAATTAAAAGCGCTAGATTATTGGCTGTTCTGTTAAATATGATATTCTGATAATCATAAAAAAAAGCGAATTCGAATATTGTTTTATATTCTTTACCTATTGCTGCATACTATAATGTAAACAACAGATACTAATAGGACTTTTTGTACTTAGCATTTTTCCTTACAAGGCCTTATAAGGCCAGATTTCTTTAAAACACTGATTAAGCTGCCTAGAAATAGTGAGCACAGGGTTTTTTTAGCAATGAATCATCAACTGTGAACTGTGAAACATATATGTAATATTTTAATAAGGAAAAATAAATTTCCAACACAAACACTATGCATTTGTTACGTAAAAAAAACATTTGACATAAAACGGATGACAGCGCTCTCACCATCTGCCTCTGAATTGCTCTGTAACTGATTTTTTTTTCCTACATTTACGTAATTTTTGTTATATTTTGAATATTGCACTTTTTTCTATGATGAATAAAGTTCGTTAGGGTGACAGGTGAGAGCTACCATTTAGCTTCTGTCTGGCAGTAAAGTATCACCTTTTTTAAAATATTTCCGCAGCTACCCCGCAGGATACCAGCGCGATAAATATACCTCCCGCATAACATTGCACAAAGGTGCGGGAAGGCACACTTTTTCTCACTTTTCAACAAAGGGTGAAACTAGACAATATCCCTGCAATAACTTACTGAACTGTAAAGGGCAGCAATTTTCTGCAAATATGCAGCAAAACTTTTTTCGCACTGGGGGATTTTAGCCTTAGACCTCATTCCACATCCAGTTTTGCGTACATGCTATCTGCGATTTTCATTCCCTGAGCCTCAGAAATTGGGGGTTCCTCAGTGTCATCCGAGTGCATCCAATTTCGCATACACCCATTGACTTGCATGGATGAGCTTGATCTGTATATTGAATCAAAGGGGGGATGCAGCAATTTTTTTACTTTTCCCGACAGCCTGTCCGAAATCGAACATAGGTGATCCGATATTGTGTCAGATTCCACTCAGACAGTAATTTGCCTTTTCCCCCTCCCAATACACTCATGCCCCGCACATGCCTAGTATTTCCTGTCTTTCTATGGAGGCAGAACCAAAGTCTACCACCGAAAATATATTACCTATCTCCGGCAAATTAGCTGAAGGAAGGGGACGTGGAGGCCCTGATAAAAGTGATTTGAACGTACTAAGCCATGAATATAAAATATTTTTTATAAATGCGGTTGTGGAAAACTCATTTTAAAGGGGTTCTCGATTAATTTAAAGGAGAAAATTACAAATTCCTTTGGATTCTTAATTGTTTTTGTCTTAAGTACAGCTATGTTTCCATTGTGGATCGCATTCCGGGTCTCTCGCACGGACGCAGAGCTGATTAGCGTCTCAGAGATATTGTAATGCTGTCTGAGCTGGCCTGTCATTGGTCGGGCCAGCTTCAGGCCACCCCACCCCCAGCTGCAGTGACATAAGGCTTCGCTTCCGCATTTGGATCAGCGCAATGCTGTGTCCTAGTAGAATCAGTCGGACACACTGCCCCTTAAACTGGAAGCCGGGAGGCCGGGAGCTGTGCGCTCCTGCAACTTGATAAACCTCCCAAGGCTCCTGAGCTTTATCGTCTCCTTTTTTACTTATTCATGTATTACAGTCCTGCACACATTGCACAGCCCCAAGTAATGTTACTGAGCCAGGACAGTCCAGTAAGGCTTTTATTCACGAGACATCTGGGGTTCATAGCTGCGTCACCTCCCAAATTGACTGACACCACGCACTGCCACAGCCCACGTTTGCCTCCTCCCACATTTGTCCGTTGTCACAGCTTTGCTGCATTTGATTGCAGAAGCATCTGCTTTTACATCCCAAGCTTAGAAGAGCTACGAAAAGAAAAGAGAGCTGGAAAACTAAGCACGCCAGTCCGGGTGATGCCAAAGTTGAGGTTATTCCCCACATATAAAAACGTTTTGACCTGCATGGGTCATCAAATATAGATAAAACAACAGACGGTTTATATAGTGGGCTGGCACACTGGCACCAATCAAAATACAAAACAAAAAATATCAGGCAGGGCATAACCCCCCCATAGCAAATATGTTAACATTAACAATAAAAAAAAGATGGAAAATGATCCATATCAGTATTTTACCAGTGTTTACAAAGAAGATTATAAATCCACCATTCCCAAAATAGCAACCCCATAGTTCCCAGATTTATCCCCTTAATATTGACCGTTGCGGATTCATTCGGATTTTTCCACCAGATTTTGCAAAACCAGAAAACCCGTGTTTTATTTTGCGGTTTAGTGCAATTTACTGTGTTTTCTGCGGTTTTTGTGCGGATTTCCCCGCGGTTTTACAACTGCGGATTTCTATAAAGGGCGGTGTAAAACCGCTGCGATCCCGCCCCAAAGAATTGACGCGCAACAAATCCCGCGGAAAAATCCCACATGTGCACAGCGTTTTTTTTTTACATAGGTATAAGGACGTACGTCGGGCAAAATTTTGAAAGCACAAATTTAAAATTTACAATCACGCTTCACTTTCAAGGCAATTTGCAAACCCAGAAGGTATAAAGAGGGGCACTTAACAGCAATACTGCAAAGTCAATATTTGGGGGTAGAAAATAACTTATCCCCCAAAACACATTTCAACATCATTGCAGCCCTCCTAAAAGACCCTAACCCTTTTCATAATGCCCATTAACACAGGGTGGGTGTTGATGAGGACAGGCGGAGAACAATCTTCATGATTAATAAGAATAACCACGGACCTTTAAAAGGAGGCGGTTGCTTGGCATCATTGTTTCCTTCGTTAACCAGGTTACTTTAAAGAAAACACTGCATCATCAGCAATGCCAAAAAAGGGCCTAACAGGGAAATCCAGCGAAAAAATTGCACCTCATCAACAATCACGCATCACAAGAACTTCAAGGAAAGGTTCCTTGTTGCCAAAAAAAGGGTTCAGGGGCCCAAGAAAACCACAAGCGCCAGGACCGCTCTAAAAGTTTTCAGCGCGGATCGGGCTACCAGCAGTGCAGAGCTTGCTCAGGAAGGCAGCAGGCGGGGGACGCATCTGCACCACTTGAGGCGGAGACCTTGGCAAGGCCTGGTATCAAGGAGGGCCCAGAAGCACTTCTCCCCAAAAAAACATCATGACAGACGGGGAACGCAAAAGGTACAGGCAGTGGACTGCTGAGGACTGGGGTAAAGTTATTTTCCCGATGAACCCCTTTCAGTTTGGAAACCCGGAAAACGCCCAATTTGGAAACACAAGGTGAGCGCTACCACCAGTCTTGTCTCATGCCAACGTTAAGCATCCTGAAAAACCCTCATTGGGGGGGCTTCTCACCAAGGAACGGCTCCTCACAGCTTGCTTAAAAACAAGCCATGAATAAAGAATGGACCAAATGTCCCCAAGAGCAACTTCTCCAACCCTCCAAGACATTTGGCGATCAACAAGCCTTTTCCAGCATAGGAGCACCTTTCCATAAAGCAAAGGGATAACTAAAGGCTCAGGGAACAAAACAAGAATTTTGCCATGGCCTGGAAAAACCCCCCAATTAAAACCCATTGAGAACTTTGGCCATCACAAAGACGGGGAAAACAAAAACCAAAAAAATTTTGACAAAAGAAAGCATTGATTGGGCAAAATGGACGCTATCCAGTATTTGGCAAAGTGGTTGGGCAGCCAGGGAGAATTGCAGGGTCCGAAGAAGAAGGGTCAACACAAAATATTGACTTGCTGCATTAACTCATTCTAACTTCAAAAAAGCTTTTGTTACCATAATTTTGCAATTTTATATTTCTGTCTGTGATAAAAACTCTTCAAACACACAAAAAAACCAGAGGGCAGCAATCATGTAAAAATAATATTTGTGTCTTCTAAAAACTTTTGGCCATACTGACAACCAGCAAAACGCAGCGGAATCCGCAGGGGCCCCAAAAAACGCTGCCCGTTCCGCGGCAAATCCGCAACTTGTGCACAGACCCTTAGAGTGGACATGGTCTTATTAGGAAAATGGAATTGCCATAAAACGGCGCAGGCCTGGGCCTCTCTGACCAAATACTGAGAAACTCTGACCAAAACATACAAACAACTTCTATGTTTTTACATACAAAATACACGGACATCTGAATGAGGCCTTCGTGTAACAATTCATATATTTTCTTTGTAGATGGGTCCAAGTAATTTTCCATTTTTTAAAAAAATTTTGCGTTTTTCCATCCTCTTTTTTCCATTCACACAACGATGTTTTGATCAAGTGCGTCCATGAACAAGCCAGCCATGGATCAATGTTATTCTGGGGTGCAAAGATTTTTTTTTTTTTTTCGACCAAATTTTGGGCGTTTGAAAAAAAAATTGTGCATATTTCTTCAGAAAAAATGGATGATACCCCACCCATCAGCATGGGTACCAAAAAAAAACGGATACCAAGAACCCATAGCATCCAATTTTATGGATAACAGCCATCTTTAACGTGGGAAACTGTAAAGGTCTGTAAATTATTAACTGCTGCGTGAAAAAAAAAGCAGATTGCAATTGATTGCCAGAGAAAATTAAAAAAAAATTGTCCACTTTTTTTTAGAAACTACCAAATTTTTTTAAGCCTCGAGAACTTACCTTATTATTTAAAAAAAAGACTGATTGTAGGACACTTTCACAAAATCAATCAATTTTATTATCAGGCTGGGGACTGTTTGCTGTTTTTGATGCCATTTTCTAAGTACGATTTTTTGGACCATAAACGCACTTTTTTTTCCCCAAAATTTTTGGGAGGAAAGTGTGGGTGCCTTAGGTTGGAATGTAACATGTGGGGAGGGGGCGGGGGCAAGCGGTGGAATGGGATCACAGGGGGGCAAGAAAATATCCCCCGCTGCAGGAAACAAGTGGGGGAAACCCCTGGTCCCTACATAATCTGAATATTAACAGCCGCTCCCCCCCCCACCTAACACTGGCATACAGGAGCAGCAGATCCCAGAGCCACGTTCCCACGCCTGATTCCGCAGCCGGGCAGATCGGGTCTGAAGGAGAAGGAGGAGCAGGAGCACTGGCAAACCTGACAGCCGGGGTGGCGTTGGGGCTGAATCTCCTGTGAAGGCCGTGATGAGGCATGAAAGAGGGGGGCTGGAGCACAAGACCAAAGCCCTGCCTCTTCATGAGTCATCACAGGTCCTTCAGACACAGTTAAAACAGAAATTAATTAAAAGGTTTGGCTACTTTCAACTGCGTTTTTTGGCAGGCAGCATGCCACATGAAACCATACGGCACTTTCATCAACTCTGGTCTCTACAACTCTGTTCATCGTCTCCACACTCTGCCACACTCTGTCCTCATCATCTCTGTCTCTATCATCTTGTCCCTATCTCCTGTCTCTATTATCTCTGCTCTACACTGTCTCTACTCATCCTACAACTCTTCTCTATCATCGCTCTTTTCATGCGGCAATATTTTCTTGCACCCAGACCAGTCTGAGTGCCGGCGCAGGCCGGGTGTTCATCGAGAGACTCACACGAAATCGTGCAGTTTCTCGCATGTGTGACCCCGGCCTTTAACCACCCTCCAGCGCCTTCACATATAGTTTACAACACCACACGGTCCCGCAGCCCACCCTACCCTAGCTTCCAACATAATTAACAACATTAATAAAAAACACCACAATAAAGATTTATAAAAATTTTACCACATTTTTTGCTTCAATTATTTTCCCTATTTTCCACCTCTAAAACCGGGTGCGCTAAACCGGGCGTCTTATAGTCCGAAAAAACGGAGGTACGGTATATTCATATAGGCAATTTTTTTAGAAATGTCCTGCTCTTTTCATTGTCCTATGGGATTTGCAAACCGTTTCACATGAAATCAGAAAGGATTTTGCTTTGTTAGAAATAATCATGCAAACGTGATACCTGATAAACCCTTCAGTTACAAATGTCTAAGTATTCTTAACAACCGACTTCTTTCATTGGGAATCGGGGGAAAGTCTTGACAATTTTCATAATTTCCTCTTTGGTGAAATTCCTTTTTCTGGTGCGCAAAATTTTTTATATGCCTTTTTATAAGGTGAAACCTCTGCATGTCCTGACATGAGTATGAATAAGAGTTTCTGCAAGTCTCGTTCAATATGATGTTACTGAATGGCTGCACAATTAGATACCAGCCCGTTCACGATTGGAGGTGTCTTGGTTAGTAATAGACTGTGACCCTTAGTGCAGCAGAAAATCAAGTGAACAAGTTTTCCATGAAACACTTCAGTGTAAATCCAAATTAGGAGGTGAAAATCGAGTGATCTGAATGACTTCAAATGAGGCATGGTCATCAGTGTTAACTAACTGGGGCCATTGTTTAGAAACGGCCCACCTTGGGGTTTTTCTCATGTATTTGGCTTGGAGATCTATCAAGAAGGATTGATCGAGGCCGGGGGGCGGACATACCGCATGTGCAGCGGGTGCGATGCACTAGGACCCGGAGTGGAGGGGGGCCCCTGCAGGCGGCTAATAATGAGGGAATCTGGCCTGTTTATCCGCCCCGAGGCTCTGGGGGCCCTGGCCAGATTGCCCTCATGTGCGGCTGCCTACAAGAGAAAAAGCACGGAGCGTAACTGCAGCGATCTGTCCTGCTTCCTGCCCGTTTCTTCCTGTCTCACCAAGAGGAAAGGAAGCTGCCGGCGATGGTGATACAGGGAAAGCGTGCGGAGAGGTGAGAGGAGCGTGGGTGTGTTTTTGTGTGTATGGCGTGTTGTATTGTGTGTGTTACATGCATGCGTAGCCGCTGCGGGGAACTTGCAGAGAGGTGAATGTGCTCTGTGTGTGTGTGTGTGCAGGTGGAGGAGAGGCAATGATGGGGGTGAATGGGGAAGCAATGATTGGGTAATGGAGAGGGCAATGATGGTGGGGGGGGGAGAAAGCAATGATGGAGGTGGTGGAAAAGGACAATGATGGGGTGGTAGAAAGGAGGGATGTGGGTGAGGAGAAATGATAGACGGGTGGAATGGGCAATGATGGGGTGGGGGCAGAAGGCAATCATGGAGGTGGTGGAAGGACAATGATGGTGGGAAAAAGGGGCAATAATATGTATAGCATTCTCCTTTAGTATATAGTATATAGTGTATTTACTTATGTCTAATACAGTCCCTTAGTATAAGTGTACTTACTTATTATGCTTAACACAGTCGCTTAGTTTATAATTATGTATAACACCATCCTTAAGTTACATAGTTTCCTCTTTTATTATGTATAACATTGTCCCTTATTACTTACCATCCTCTCTAGCTATATATGGTGCCGTCCCTTATTTATAATGTAAAGTGCTGCGGAATATGTTGGCGCTATAAAAAATAAAATTATTATTAATTATTATTATTTATTATATAGCTTCCTCTGCTGTTCTGTACAGTGCTGTCTCTTACATAGTGTATTCTTGTTAATTTTGTTATTCACAGCGCCATCTTTTATTACATAGTCCCCTCTCTTTTAGATATAAAATGGCTGCTGATGGAGTTGCCGGTGACCAGTCCCATCAGCTCCTCCATTAGAAAAGAAGCTTCCCATGCTCCATCAGCCATCATTGCATTATACAGCAACAAGACAGACGGTATTAATAAACACAGGGCTCTATGTAATCCAATATGTAAGGGACTGGCGTACATAACAAGAGAGGGCACATATAATAGGGATGGCAATATACAAATAAAGGCAGCACGGTGGCTCAAGGCTAGCACTACAGCCTTGCAGCGCTGGAATCCTGGTTCAAATCCCACCAAGGACAACATCTGCAAGGAGTTTGTATTTCTCCCTGTGGTTGCGTGGGTTTTCCTCCGGTTTCCTCCCACACTCCAAAAACATACTGATAGGGAATCTAGATTGAGCCCCATCGGGGACAGCAACGATAATGTGTGCAAACTGAAAGCGCTGTGGAATATGTTAGCGCTAATAAAAAATAAAGATTATTATAAAGGAGACTAATGTAATATATGTAACAGTATATGTAGCTTTGTCGCCAGACACATTTCTTGCACAGGAGCCCCAAGCTGTCAGTGTCCACCCCCTGATCGACGGAAAACATTCATTGTAAGGAATCAGTGGACAAAACTTGCTGACGAAAAGGATCAGAGGATGTATAAATCATTCTGACTACTGGGTAGGCACAGTCAAGCAAATGCAGACAAAGAAAGCTAATTTTTCCTTAAACATATATGGATTATGGCGACAAGTTTGAGCGTCATTGTTGTCTAGGAAATCAGGCAAGATTCCAGTGTGATAGAATCAAGAAAGGATGATCCAAAATCATATGTGCATATGTGATACATATGGTGAGTGAAAAAATTCATATGTAATGCCCTATAAACAATATCAAATTGAAATAAGTATATGGGATTTACAGATTCTCAGGCCTCCACAAAATAGACGTGAAACAATTATAATCATTGGTGACAGTGAAAAAACAATAATCTACATATAATTGTCTAACTTTTCACTTCTGTCTGTAATGGAAATCCTGCGTCGCTGATTGGGTTTCGCCCCGACGCGACCATCAGGCAGGTACTTCCGGCCCATGCCACCGCTATCGTCGGGGGAATCAGCTGCGCTAGCCACTGATCTCCCACGGTAGCCGCGGGTCATCTTCATACATACTCACCTTCCGTCACTGCATCCCGTCCCGGCACGTCTGCTTCTATCCTGAGCGGTGCGGTCACGTATACCGCTCATTAAGGTTTTTGAATAGGACGCACTCCACTCCCATAAGCGTGGCGTCCTATTCATGACCTTAATGAACCGGTACCACGTGACCGCACCACAGAGGAAGAAGCTAACGCGCCGGGATAGAGATGCAGGGACTGCAGCGACGAGCGAGGAGGTAAGTATGATTGGGAGCCCAGCGGAGGTTGGGAGTGGAGCCATTATGCGGGTGGTGACTATGTATACAGGTGGGAGCAGAGCCATGTATATAGAATTGGAGAGTGGGAGCGGAGCCATGTATACAGGATGGGAGGGTGGGGGCGGAGCCATGTATACAGGTGGGAGGGTGGGAGCAGAGCCATGTATACAGGGTGGAGCGGAGCCATGTATACAGGTGGGAGCAGAGCCTGTATATAGAATTGGAGGGTGGGAGCGGAGCCATGTATAGGATTGGAGGGTGGGTGCGGAGCCATGTATACAAGGAAGTGAGGGTGGGACGGAGCCATTATACCCGGATGGGAGGGTGGAGCGGAGCCATGTATATAGGATAGAAGGGTGGGAGCGGAGCCATGTATATAGGATAGGAGGGTGGGAGAGGAGCCATGTATATAGGATGGGGGGGTGGAGAGAAGCCATGTAAACAGGATGGCAGAATGGGAGAGAGCCATGTATACAGGGTGGGAGGGTGGGAGCGGATCCATGTATACAGGATGGGAGGCTGGGAGCGGAGCCAGTATATAGGATGGGAGGGTGGAGCCATGCATACAAGGAGGGAGGGGAGCGGAGCCAAAGTATACAGGATGGGAGGGTGGGAGCGGAGCCATGTATATAGGAGAGAGGGTGGGAGCGGAGCCATATATACGGATGGGAGGGTGGGAGCGGAGCCGTGTATATAGGACGGGAGGGGTGGGAGCGGAGCTTGTATACAGACGGGAGGGTGGGAGCGGAGCCGTGTATACAGAGTGAGGGTGGGAGCGAGCCGGGGTATACAGGATGGAGGGTGGGAGCGAGCCGTGTATATAGGATGGGAGGGTAGGAGCGGAGTCGTGTAATAGGATGGGAGGGTAGGAGCGGAGTCGTGTATATAGGATGGGAGGTAGGAGCAGAGTCGTGTATATAGGATGGGAGGCTAGGAGCAAGCTCGTATATAGATGGGGGTAGGACGGAGCCATCATAAATATACTACATAGATATTCTAGAATAACCCGATGCGTTAGAATCGGGCCACCATCTAGTCCTTAATAAAAGGCTAATAAGGCAAAGTAAGCATGAAAAAGGGTCCTAAGTTAGGGACTTACCGTACATAAGATGCCGGGTCGATGCTGCGCCCTCCACTTTACATCACTCTTCACCTTGAGTGACTGGGTGTCTCGGACGGGTTTATGTTTAAAGATTCCAGTGTGACCACAAAAAATGGATCACTTATCTGGTCAGATGAATCCAGTCTTCTGTAAGGCAGTGTTGATGTTAGGGTTTAGTTTTACGCAGCAGGAATTCATCAAGCCTTCCTATAAGGTATTAACAATTCAGACGGGTCAAGGTAGAAGGAATAGTGCAGAAAATTTTTGGGCACATCTGGGTCCTCTGATAACTGTTCATTGACGTTAGGACAGTAGGGCTTATCTAAGCATGGTGGCCAACCAAGCCTATCCCTTTGGGACAGCTGTTTCCCCCTGTTGCAGAAGGACAATATCGTATAGTCATGGATTGTCCCAGGAATATGATAGCTTCCCTAGCTTTCATAGTCCCCAGCATCTTTTGAACTAGGTAGACCGAGCTGTTCTACTGTCATCACTTTCCTGTCTTTATTCTTGCAAAATTATTTCAACGCCTAGTGAATCTGTGTCACGATGTATTGCTGTTCTGAAGACCAAAGAAGGTTGAGCGCACTACTGTATGGGGTGTCTCTAATAACGTCCCTGATGCAAAACAAACTACTTTGGACTACAACAAAAGTTCTTTCAAATGAATTCTACCACGCAGACCTGGATGGACAGGAACAAAATGCTGAATGAGGTTCAGTACAAATGTTAGATTGTATATTTTGAGACAAAATGAAGAATAGGATTCTATCCTAAATTATAAAGATTCTAAATGCCACTCTGCTGTATCTAAAGCCGTCAGCATTTTCCTTATACGCGTATTAGAGGTGGAATAGTCTCTAGAAAAGATGCCACTTATCCGGAAATTTTTTTTAACCCTACATTAGAAGAGTAAGGGTAGATTTCTTGGTTTTAAACAAATATGGAATGAGTTCCAGTAAAAAGATTGTAAACTAAATGGATAATACAGAGAATAAGAACAACAATGTGGTCTTGAGAGAAAGATGTGCTGGAGTCAGCCCCTCCTGATTTAATGAAGAGGCGCCTTTTCATGAATCAGACATCGGACAACGGCATAGACCTCACAAGTCCTGCTGGATAAGATTTGGGATGTAGTGAACGCCGCCATTCATCATGAATTTGACGACCGTCCTGCCCACTTTGTCAGAACTGGTAAAAATGAGAATATCAAGAGTTGCAAAATTTAGCGCAGCCGCCAGTTGCACCAAAATATGTGATTTGGAAAGCTTTTTACTCCAAATACTGGCATAAGAGCTTTAATGAATCAAGTCCTTTATTTTTGAAGGAATAGATATTTAAATGGTATTTCCATTTGGACACTTATGATATATTTAAGAATATCTCATACATTTCTGATAGATGCAGGTCCCAATTCTGTGACCCATTCTTGGCATGACAACCGGGACTTATACTGCCTGAATGGAAAGTGACCATGCATGCATTGCTATTCAATCACTTCAATAACTTCCAAAATGGTGCAACTCACATCCATCAGACATTGATGGCACATACTGTGGATTTACCAAAAACAGCCAAGATAGCAATATCCATTAAATGTCAACATACAAAGAATGTTTTTGTTGAAACCATAATGGATTAACAGTGGTAAATGTTGACCTGGAACTGTTGCTGGTAGACATTTTGGGAAGTTTTTTTTTACCTTATGACCAATTGAACTATCCCATTTTGGGCTGATATTTGCAATCATTATATTAATTATTAACACATTATATAGCGCCATTTATTCCGTGGCGCTTTACATAGAATCATGAAGATCATCCAGTGTTTTTAATGTGAAAGGTTGAACTGACAGAACGTTTTTTAAATGTATTATTGTGACTTTCTGATGTTAGCATTTTCTGTTCACAGAAACTGTGCTAAAAAATCCTCTGTAGAAATCAAAATCATATGGAAATAATGGAAGAAAACTAAATTCACTTTTGTGGGAGCGCCATTATGTCCTCCTTAAAAATGGAGCCATAAAGTGTCCTAATACCACAAAATGTGAGGGATTTAGCATATCACCCCCTTCTTTTTCTATGCATGTCAGAGAAGGCTCAGGGTTAGTTATTGAAATGAGGCAGTAAGCCAGACCCTTCACTCGCTCTGTTGGACTTTGATTTTTATAGAGCTAAAAATCCTTGATAAAACCTGCAGTAGCTTAGAATCTCATAGTTATACAATGGACTCAGTAATGAAGTAGTATGCTGTCACTCCCCGAGCTTCTTCTAGTGGTGGCTGCAGGTTGTCTGGCATTTATTATTTAACCCCAATGGCCCCTATTCATTCTTTGCATTTATTTCTTTACTTATTTTTCGTTGCATATGCCATTCATGAATTTTGCATAAAATTAAAATTATCTTTAATTTTGGTCTTTAACCTTTTTTTTTTAAAGAGCAATAAAAAGTTGCATGTTTTACAAAATGGTGCAGAAATTCTTCTAAAATTTTAAAAAAAATATTTAGACTTGAGAGTCCTCATGGTTGAGGACTCTCAAGTCTAAAAAATTTTCTATCTACTGGCTAACACGGTACGAAGATACACATCTTTCCTTTATCTAAAATTTTAAACATTCATTCATTCATTCACTCCAGGGAGAGATGGACTTTCAAAAAGTCGCAAATGATGAATCAGATGAAAACATCAGAAACCCTAAGCTTTGCCCACACCGCAAACATAAACAACAAACAGGCGAACGCATCTAAAATAAAAAAGATTAACAAAAAAGGCACAAATGAAAAGATGATGTGGCAAAAAAACACTAGAAACACAACAAAAACGGGAAAATACTAATAGTACAAATAATGGATCAGGCCCTTAGGCCTCTTTCACATTTTCCGGCGGGTGCCTGGCGGCGCCCCCGGCATTTTGCTGCAGCGCCGCATCTGAAAATCTGATGCGCCGCATGCGGCTTTTTTTCGCATTGACATGCATTAGCGCCGGATGGCGCCGCATGTCAATGCGTTGCATGCGGTTTTTTGTCCGGATGCGGCGCAAATGTACATTGCGGCGTCCGGAAAAAAACCTGCATGTAACGTTTTTGTTTTGCTGGATGGTTTCTTACCCTCTCCAAGCATCAAAACCATCCGCAAAAAACCGCATTTTGGCCGCCGAAGTGTGAAAGGTTTTCACAATGCGGCGCTGCGGCAAAATGCCGGGGGCGCCGCCAGGCGCCCCGCCGGAAATGTGAAAGAGGCCTTAGAGATCTGCATCTGGAAAATTAAGCTTTGACTGCTTTAAAACTTATTAGCATAGAATTCTGGACCCTTTTAAGTGAAATTAAACAAATAAAATCATATTCAATTGTGCACATTTACTTTAAACCTTGCATTTAGCGTAGCAGTTAAATATTAATTATCCCTCTGGCTTTACAATAGGTTAAAACTTTGATGAAGGTGTTAGTTTTCAATGGTTTGGATAAGAATACTGTAGTTAGAGTTTTTACCAGCAAAGGCTGATAGCTGCAGAAACGTCTGTCTGTTGGCAGTATGGATGGTTCCAAAAATTATGATACCGCTCAAAATCGAGAGTATCATTAAATGTAGTCAGACTGTCTGAATGCAAAAATAACACAGCAATTCAATATGTTGAAAATAGAATATTGGCAACAAAATATGAGCAACTTCCTTAGATAACAACCCAGACCTGTCTCCAATTATTATAGCAGTCTGGCCCAAGTAGCAGGCTGGCGAACATCATCCCATTTGGCTACTGTTAAAGGAGGATTGTCTTTGCGTGGACTGTAAAGCATAAGCCAGTCAGTCTTTCTCATAACTTCTTTTGCATCCCAGTTATATATTAAGTGTATATTGTCAACAATAGCTGCAACATACATATTCTTTTAACATTTATTGTGTGACTGACCCCTATGTGTATGTTTAACAGATGGCAAACATACTTCTCTAGCAAAGTGTGAAAAGAAAACCCAATACATGTGCATTAAAATTTAGGTATTAACCCTGGCACGTGTTGTAAACCTCAAGACACCAGGGGTTTGGGCTATTCGATTGTCTGTGGATACATCACATGCCAGAATTAGCATTTATGATTTGTTAAAGGGTTCTTATAGTTTTCAGAATCTTCTGACATGTCATAGTGATATGTGAGAAGCATAAATCAGTGTTTGTCGGGGTAATGACACCATCCCCGATTTCTTGGCTCTCGTATCTACTGCGTACTAGCTGAGCAGTGCCAAAGCCTAATCGTGTATTTCGCAACCAGTCATACAGATCTCAGATGTTGCAGGAGTACCATAAAAACATGGCTGCCTTCTCTCAAAAACAGCTCCACAATGGTGTACTCTACACGGTGTGTATGGCATCGCCGCTCACCCCATTCATTTTAATGAAATTGAGTCTGTTGTTACCAGTGGTACAATATGAATCACCTGGCTCTTGTTGAAAGCAGGTGATATCACGGAGCAGAAAAGCTTATGGAAAATATAACAAAACAGGTAATAAGGTATGATTAATAAGATCCTCCAAGATCCCCACTGACCACTAAAACTGGGGTCTCATGCTGCCTTTTGGAAAGAAGTTGTGGTGGTGCATGCAAAAAAAACCTGCTCTGTTCTATGTCTGTTGGACTGAGGGAGATAACCAAGTACAGAGCTCCCAAGACAATTGTTGCAAGACTGTTCCATATGATATCCTTTTATTCTAACAGACCTGTGATCACTGGGGCCCTGCTGAAGCTTTTGCATTTAGGCCCATGAGTTTCAAGTTATGTAACGGGATTCTAATGTGGACATACAGTTTAACAATGGTCGAGTTTCACATACATACATAATATTTATTTTTACCTTATTCATTTATAGCGCCATTAAACGCAGCACTCTATAGACATTATCATCACTGTCCCCAATAGGTGCTCACAATCCAAATTCCCGATCAGTATGTTTTTGAAGTGTGGAAGGAAACTAACGCAAACACGGGGAGAACATACAAACTCCTTGCAGATGTTATCCTTGTGAGATTTGAACCCGGGACCCCAGCAGTGCAACCAACAGTGCTAACCACTGAGCCACCGTGCTGCCCAAGTAAAACAAATATGTGTGCATTTAGTTACTTGGAAAATACAATTTTTGCAGGTACATTAAGTTTATATGGCAGGAAATTATCCCTTAAAGGGGTTTTCATTTTTTTTGTCCCATTGGTTTGCAGCTGTAGAAAATAATAAACATACTCCCATCCACCCAAGCTCGGTTCTTTGTTTAAATAAGCGAAGTGGTGATTTCTTGACTACAGTGTATATGAACAATTTCAGCCATTCACTGACTCAGTGTCTAGTTTGGTTTGCATTGACATCAACGCTGAACCCATTGGTTGGCTACTGTATCTGGTGCACTGTTAATGTGATGTTCCCACGAAACTCCGTCACGTTTGTCAAGATAACTGGACATGGTGAAGGTTAGTCTTGCTGTTTGTTGTATTTTACAGCTGCAAACCCTATGGAACACCAAAACTTTAACCGGCCAAACATTTTTTAAAGGGAACCTTCACCTCGTTTTGCCGGTATTATCTGCGGCCACTTCCTTTTGGGCTTATCTGCAGCATTCTGTAATGCGCAGATAAGCCCGCGTTCCGACCGAAAGATAAAGAAAAGAGGTTTATTATACTCACCCGGAGGGCGGTCCGATGGGCGTCACAGGCCCGGGTCCGGCGTCTCCCATCTTCATACAATGTCATTATCCTCCTTGCTTGTGCGCGCTCCTGCGCAGGCGTACTGATCTGCACTGTTGAGGGCAGAGTAAAGTACTGCAGTGCGCTGGCGCTCGGCCTCTGACCTTTCCCGGCACCTGCGCACTGCTTTACTTGCTCTGCCCTCAACAGGGCAATCAGTTCTCAAATCTCAACTGCACCTTGAGAACTCTGATACTGTAACAGCATAGCAGACAATGCGGCCCACAACTGGACCAGCCCATCAGGCATTTGCCAGAATTGCCAGATGGCCATCCCCCCTGTATGTGTCTGTGTCATGAAAAACTGGGGATCATACAAATAGTGAGTGAAATGCTAGAACGCATTGTGAACCAAGCTTATAAAGTATAGTTAAAGATGTGTTTTAGGCTAGTTTCACACTAGCATTCGGCAGGGCTGGCGTACTTCCTCCGTAAAGCCCCGCCCACTGCCGCACCTCTTCGTCAGCTCCGCCTACGTCTGCATGCGTCCTGCGTACCTATCTTTAACATTGGGTACGCAGGCCAGCGGATGTATGCGAGCGCCACATGCGTCGTTTTTGACGCTGTGCCGCAGCGTCAAAACGCATGGCCTGCATACCTAATGTTAAAGATAGGTACGCAGGATGCAGCAAGACAGGCGGACCTGAACAGAAGAGGTGCGGGCAGTGGGCGGGGCTTAACGGAGGAATACCAGCCCTGCCGAAGCTAGGTGAAACAGCCTTATCTGTGTATTAATATTTCAGCTAAATTTACATTTTACTAGATTCTGATTGATTAGTGTTGCTGTAGTTTATCATAGCCAGCTGGAGGACATAAACAATGCAATAGATAAAACAAGTACGTCACTTGTCTTATCTATTGCATTGTTTTTGTGCTGTTTTGTGTTTAAATAAGTGATTCTTCCAGATTGTATTAGTCTTTGCCTGATGAAGAAGGAGTAGTCTCGAAAGCTTGCAATTTGTTACCATCTTTTCAGTTAGCCATTAAAAGGTATCAACCACGAGGACTCTCAATTCTAAATATTTTTCTATCTACTGGCTAACACGGTACTAAGAATACATCTTTCCTGCAGCTGGAGGAACAGTACCGTATATACTCATGTAAACCGACCCTAAAGCCAACCCCCCTAATTTTGCCAAAAAAAAACTGGGAAAACTTATTACCCCTATAACCTAGGGGAAAAAAAATTTGCCCCCATAGATGCTCCACAATTTGCCCCCATAGCTGCACATATTATGCCCAATGCCCCACAGATTATCCTCCATATCTTTAGAGAAGTCCCCATATGCCCAGATTATGCCCAAAAATGTTCCACAGATTATGCCCCCAAAAGCTCCCCGATTAGCCCCAATGTTCCCACAGATTATGCCCCCTATTCTCCAATTATGCCCCAAGTTCCACAGATTAGCCCCATAACTCCAAAAGCCCCAATAGTTCCCAATTATGCCCCCAACTCCAATTTTGCCCCATAAGTTCCACACAGAAGGCCCCCCTATGCCCAGATTAGCCCCATATGTTCACAGATTAGCCCCCATAGCTCCAGATTATGCCCCAAGCCAACTTATGCCCCCATCCCATATTAATGCCCCCAAGCTCCAGATTTTCCCCATATGTCCACAGTTTATCCCCCCAATGGGTCCAATTATCCCATTTGCTCCAGATTATGCCCCAAGTTCCACAGTTTATGCCCCCAAGTTCCAGCTTTCCCCCAATGTCCGCAGTTTAGCCCCACATGCCCTATTGCCCCCATACGCAAATTTTGCCCCCCTAGCCCCATAGTATAGGCCTCATATGCTACGGGGTGCAAAAAAAAAAAAAAAAACAACCACCCCGTCGCGGGGGCCGGTGCCGGTGTCCTGAGCGGGGGTGACACTGGGCGCTAGGGGGGGAGGGCCAGTGCCCCGCTCGCTCAGGACCCCGCACCGAGATATTACCTTCCTCTCGCACCGCTGCGCTGCTCCTCCCCCCGGGCCTCCGGAATGATCTGGCAGGGGGCGGGCCACTAATGACGTCATCGCGCCCTCTGCTGAAAAAACACACCAGAGGGCAGACGAGACGAGCATCACGGGGGAAGGGACAGGAAAAATCGCTATACTACCCCTCCACCCCCGCCCCGCAGCCTCCCCTCTCCGGGCTCCCCCCAGGCTTCCCCCCGCAGGGGGCACGGGGACCGCCATTAAACAGAAAGTCAATCATGATTTTAAAAGCGGGCCATTGACCGCTGCAGGAAGGACCAACGTGGGAAACAGGGGCTGCAGAACCCGCCGGGAGGGGGTATGATCCGACACCCCCCCTCACCCCCCCCCCCGGACACCCCCCATATACCCGCAAAGCCGGAGGGAAATTTTTTCCCCAAAAATGGCTAAAATCTCGGCTTATACGGGTATATACTAATGAACACTTACGTAGTCATCTTGATTTTTTTTGACTTAGGACGATTTTAGGGTCCTAAGGGGAAGTTTTGAAATCCTTTAAGTGCGGATTTTCATCATTCCTTTACGAGACACTTTGCTGCCATTTTTAAAAAGCTTAAAACCCCGGGGTTCAGTGCAGAAAACTTGTGTGAAAATGGCTTCTCCTTTTTATAGCAAAAAAAACAGGGCAGGGGGAATTTTATTACCTATAATGTCTATGGAGAGGTAGCGGATGTTAACAGTCCTCCGAAATCCAAAGTGGACCCATTAGCCCGGGAAAACACCTGACCAATTCCTGTTAAAAAACACGAAAGCTGGTTTCCCCCTTTTTTTTAGGGGGTTCCCAGATGGGGGCTTTTGCAGACGGGTTGTCACTTTTTCTTTTTTTGAGAAAAGATTCCACATATTTTTTACCAAACCGTTTTAAACACTGAGATTTAGATAAAAATTTTGCTCAGTGTAAAGCTGCCTGAGGTCTGTATCTTGGGTTTATGCAGCAAGATTCATCTTTTTGGGCAAGTGATGAAGGGGGGGGGAAAATTTTTCTGAAGTTTTAGACAGAAAAATGCCCCCTTTAAATTTATTTTCTAAATGAAGGGGGACACAGTCTACACTGGCCAAAATTTTGAGAAGACACAAAGATATTTCCCATGATCTCGCCCTCTGGTTTTATTTTTTTTTTACAGAGTTTTTTACACAACCCTTCTTTTGGACCTCTGCAATTCTCCCGGGGGAGCCTAAATCAACTTCTGGACCAAAATCCTCGATACACCATTCTTTCAAATAAAAGCTTCATTTTTTCAAAAATTTGGGGTTTTTGTTTTGCCACCCGGGTTTTTTGTTTGACCACAATTTCTAAAAGATTAAGTCTGGGATTTCCGGCCAGGGGCCCAAAATCTCTATTTTTTTTTTCCCGAGCCATTTTTTACATTTTTTCTTTGCAAGGGCCACATGCGGGAAAAAAGGCATTTTTGGGTTTCCAAACTGCTTTTGGGGGGTTGGGAGAATTGCTCTTTGGGACACGGTAAAATTTCCTTAAATCAGGGCTTTTTTTTGGGGAAGACGTGGAGAGCCATTCCCGGGGGGAGAAGCAACCCCACACTAATTTTAGAGCTTAACTTGGCAGGGAAAAGACTGGGGGACGCCACCTTGTCTTCTCCGAAGGGGCTTTCCGATTCCCAAACAATCGAAAAGGGGTCATCAGAGAAAATAACTTTACCCCCCCCGCAGTCCCCGCCTTACTTTTGCAAAATAGTCTGTCCAGATTTTTTTTCGGGGGAGAATGGCTTCTTTGCTGCCCCCCTTGAACCAGCCTTGCCCAAGAGCTCCGCCTCACATGCGGCAGTGACCCAAAAACCCCCGCGCCATTTCTGAGCAAGCCCCCACTGCGGTACCCCCCCCCCGCAAACCTTTAAAAAAAGACGGTCCTTTGGGTTGCGGGCTTTTTTTAGGCCCCGGAGCCTTTTTGTCAACAAGGGGAACTTCTCTCCTTGAAGTTCTTGAGATGCATAGATTTGACTGGGTGCAACTTTCTATGCAAAAACCCCCCCCTGTTAGGCTATTTTTGTGCATTTCAATGAGACTGCACGTTTTTTAAGAAACCGGGGGAACAGAAAAAAACAATGACCAACACCAGCCCCTTTTTTAAAAGGGTCCATGGGCATTTACTTTAAACATACAATTACTCCAGCCTGCCCCAAAAACCACACCTTTTTTAAGGGGGAATCAGAAAAGGGTTAGCTGGTCCTTTTAAGGCGGGGGGGGCAATGATTTTGAAAGTGTTTTGGGGGATAAAGTTCATTTTCTAGCCAAATTGACTTTGCAAGTAATTGCGTTAAGCTGACACTCTTTATAACATTCTGGAGAAGCAAAGCCTTTTTAAAAAGTGAAGCATAGACTTTAAAAATTATATTTTTTCTTCCAAAACTTTTTTTCCGAATTTGGGGGCCCCCCGGCTGCAAGGGGCTCTGCGTTTATATTGAAGTCACAGAGGGCCAAACATCAGGGGTTTCGCACAATTTTTCTTAACAATTTTGTGACTTTTTTGGATTTTTACGCCGTTGAAGGGAGCCGCTTAACGGGGTAGACAAAAGGTGGGAGAGCAAGGTTTACGCCTTCTATCACATTCATCAAAGTGCACAACTTTTGTTAGTCAAAAATGTCACTCCTCCCCCGACTAGAACGTTTCGGCGCGGGGGGCCAAAGGCACACACCGCTAAAAACCCCTTCAGGGGAATTTTTTCATCCATTCCGAAACGGGGCTCATTTGTTCCAAACATCAGCTTAATGAACGGAAAAATTTTTTTTTTTTTTTTTATGTATCGTAACCCCATAAAAAAGGGGGGAAAAACGGTTTTTGCTTCTATTATCTATATTTAGAATCTACACACAGCAAAAAATTTTTTTTTTCTGTTCAAGACCATATGTTTACTTTTAATGGGTAAAGCAGAATTTTTTATTTCCAAAGATTTTATAGCAGCATTAAAACATTTAGTAAAACACACATAGAGCAGGCGTTTGTGCTTGGGCGGGGCCGTGGGTAGGCTTTCCGGGGTTTTTTTTGGCCAGCAGGAAGAAAAAAGAAAATTTCCATGCCCCCCCCGGCAGCCATTTTTTTCCGGGGGGGCACCGCATAGGGCCAAAAAATGCAGGGGGGCTGGCCTTTCCAAAATTCACAAGTCCCCGCAGCACGTAGCAAACCCGGGGGGCCCCAGCACCGGGCACCACATCGAGCACCACCCGGGGGACCGGACACCACAAAGGGGGCGCCGACACGGAAAAACCCCCCCCCCCCATGTGGCCCAGCAATCTCCACCTTCCCCTCCAGCAAGACCTGGGGCCCCCTTACCGCACCACCACCCCCGGAAGCAATAAACGCATGGATTAAAGAAGCACCACCAAAATTTTTTAAAAAAAAAAAAATTTTTTTTCCTATTTTCCCCAAAAAAATTTGGGGGTGCTCTTATAATCCGAAAAAACCTGCTAAAGGGGGAAAAGGGCTTTTTCCGATAAAACAGCTAGCTAGGATTTAGCAACTACTCTCACTTCAAATTTTTTTTATAAAGTTTCCCGTGTTAAGTGAAGGATTTTACATTGTTTTCTGATTTAAAACCCCTTTTGTATTCCGAAAACAAGGAGGAACACGCAACAACATGAATAACTTGGGGGATCGGGAAAATAACAGCTTTTCAAGGGGATTGCTTGAAGTTTTTGGACAGAACAGCACCCGAGGTTTTTATGAAAAAAACATTAATTGAGAAGTGCAATTAATAGGGGGGGGGGGGTTGAGACGGAGGATGCTCCAGTATTCCCCAAAAACATATTATGTATTTGGAGGGCATAACTATAAAAAGAGAACCCGAGGCATTTTGCTCTCCGCCCGACCTCCGCCATGGTTTGCGTTATTTGTGTAGTAACATCATAATTTTACTCAGCACATTTTCCCTCCTTACAGTCCAACACAGCACGTTTTGGAACATGCCTAAAAAAACATAGCAAGATCAAAACATCTAATACATTTCTTTGGCTAATAAATATTTCTTGTACGTTTTTTCTATGGATGAAAAGATTTTGAAGTACCCTAGTATTGCCAAAGGGGAGGGGTTGTCTTGACAATTTCTTTTTTAATAAAAATTTTTTCTTGGGGGTTTTGTATATAGAAACAATTAGAAACTTGGGAAGAGAAACATTAAGGGGCCAAATTTCACATTTTGGGGATTCCACCAAGAGTCTGCCATAAATGCAATAAGGGGTATTTCAAACCCATTCGAATTACAAGAAACACATGGAATATTAAAAAGATGGCTTGGCTTTTAAAATCCACGCATGTTCATTTTTTTCTAAAAAATAGCTCAATTTAAAGAGGCTGTCACCCAATATTTCATGATGAACGGCGCAGATGTAAAATGGCTAAAAAAAGAAAAAAAATTTTTATAATTAAATACATTTTTTTATTTTCCTTTTTTCCAATTGGAGTTTTTAAACAAATTTTGTGCATCTAATGATTAACTTTGAATTTTACGGTTTATCAGATATTTTTTAACTGGGGGAGTGTACTTCCTTTAGGACACTCTGAGTGAGATGAAACACCCTGGTCTGATCTCACAGCAGAATCACAAAATTCCACTACAACTAAGAAGATTACTGAAGTCAGGGGAGGGGCAATGTAGGGGGGGCCAGTAATCAAACAGACAGTGTTGGAGAAATATGTAAAGGGGGTTTTTAATGTGACTCACAAACCACTGCCAACCCCTTCCCCACGGGTTCTTCCCTAAAATCATTTAAAAAAATCTTTATTAGAAATTTGCTAAAATTTCATTTTTTAAATAACTATCAAAGGAGCCCATCCCCAAACACAAAAAACACCCCCCGGGGTGCCTATCCCTGTACTGACCGGGCACCCTTCCTGCGCCCCTAAAACCTGGGGAGGGGCCCCCTGCTCGCGGCGGCTCCCCTGCAACCCTTAATGCCCTGTATGGCGGGGGTGGAAAATTATAAAAATAAAGAAAAAGAGACTATGATTCCAAAAACAACAATCTCTTAATTTTTGATCCAACATCTAAAAAGATTTTTTATTTTCTCTAACAATAGACTTTCCTGCTGACAGTGTTTTTCTTAGTATCTCTGTTAAAAGTTCAGTACAAATTAAATAACACCCTGGGACCACGTTGCCCGGGGGTTCCTATTTTGGGGAGGAAAAATGCTCTCCAATCCTTTGTCTTAAAATTATGCTTCTTTTTTATGTATCGGGACATAAACTATTGATGATTTTACTCAATTTTAAGTTTAATATATAAAAAGCTGAAAAGCCCGGGGGTGCCCGGGAAAAACCAACTACGGTTATTTTAAAAAATTTTTTTTTACAATTTATTTTTTTATATACAATATCAGCTTTTTCCCCTTATTTTTATAGGGCCAAAATAGTTTGGGTTTGGGGAAGGCGGGGGTTTTAAAAAAAACCTTAACCATAGCCTAATATGCCCTGGGGGTTAATGGCGGGAGCAAAAAATTAGCCCTAAGTACAACTGCAGATTCCATCCCGGGCCAAAATTATTTGGATTTTGGGAAGCGCGGGGGGAAAATTTTTACTCAAACCTAGCCTAGCGCCCCGGGGTCGAGACGTGGGGGTTCAAAATTCATGCCCCAAAAGCAAAATTTTCCAGCCGGGGATACACACAAGCATTCAGCTTTCTCCCCATTATGAATAGGGCCAAAATTTTTTGGCGATTTTGGGGAAAGTGCGGGGGGTTTTAAAAATTCCTTTTCCCCATAGCCTATAATGCTCCTGGGGTGGAATGTGCGGCAGCAAAAAACATGCCCAAAATCAAAAAGGGGGAATTCCATCCCGAGCCAAAATTATTTGCCGATTTGGAAAACGCGGGGGAAAATTTCTACTCAAAACCCCCCCCATGACGCCCCGGGGTCGAACTCTGGGGCAAAAATTTCATGCCCGAAATGCAGATTCCATGCCGGGCAACACACAACATTCCTTTTTTCCCATTATGTAGATAGGGCCAAAATTGTTTGGGGATTTTTGGAAAGCCGGGTTTTAAAAATTTTGATTCAAAACTACCTAGGACCTTTTGGGTCAGCGGCGGGCGTGCAAAAAATTTATGCCCAAAGTGCGCGGGCGGTTCCAACCCGGGGAAAAACCCCAAAACCCCAAAAACATACACACAAAAAAAAAAAAATAAAATTATTTTTTTATTAAATTTTAAATTTTAAATAAATAATATATAAAAAGGAGAATTTAAAAGGGTCATACATCCATGGCCACATCTACGAATTTTTCTTAACTAACATGGGGATTAAAGGGGTTATTGGCAATCAAAAGACAATTTTGTAGCTAAGACAAGCTTTAACAAAAGCTAAAAATAAGATCATTTGCCATTCCATGGATTAATTTACCCAAAAATGGGTAAATCCAAATAATCGATATATGCAGGACTTAGAGGATTAAGACATAAAATAAAAACAAATTGTGTGATTTGAAGATCAAAAACCTGCTCAAAATTTACGTAGATCAATTGCACATAGCCCATCTATAGCAAAAATTTAAAGTCAGCAAGCTTGCTTGTCACATAACACGGCAAATCAACAACAATTGGTGTGGCTCCCATTAAAACATTCAATGTTCCATATTGTTTTTTTAATAAATCCTTCTAATCTAAAAAATTTGTTTCCTTAATAAATGGTATAGCAGCGATAAAACAATAATCATAGAGGTTCCACAGAAAAAATGAAAACACACCTCCCTGTGGTGTGTTTTTTTGTATGATCTGGTATGGTGCTCCTTCGATCATTTTATTTAACAAATAAAATTTTTGAAAAGGGTTTCTATTAAAGGATATTTTTAATGATTTTACGGTGAAACATGTGGGGAAAGGGGTTGTGCAGCTGAGTTTATGAGTCACAACAAACCCTTCATCATCCTTCTCCAACACTGTCAGCTCGATTACTGCACCCCCCCACATTGCCTGCCATGACAAGTTTCTAAAAAAATTTTTTAACTAAGATTATAATTCCTTTACAAACTTAATGTTTAAACTGTGAAACACTTCCTCACGTTCCTTTCTGAAAGGTGTTAGTCTCGTGCTTTTCAATTCATGCAGGAGGATCAGATCAAAACATTACATCTCGCAAATTGAGAAAACTTTCACTAAAGCTATTTGGGGTATGTTTTTTTTTGGGTGTTCTTCTGCTTATGATTGGTCACATCATGCAGGGAGCGTAACACACCCTAGTTAAAAAATTTTCTGATGACACCCTTTTTGGACTTTTAAAAAAAAAACCATCTTAGGTAACAAAATTTGATTCCAATATAATCTCAATGAAGAGGCGAAACAAAAACATTTTGTTCCACTCTGTGCCACTATTTCATGCTTTGTCCAATTTAACAGAAACATTGAAAAGGCCCTTTAAAGGCTGTTTTTCCTGTCTGATATTCGCGGTCCTACATGAACTTGAAATTTCCCACTTGCATGAGGCCCTTTACAAAAGTTCGGGCTGGCCAAGCTGAACACAAACCGCAAATAATGGCCTTAAAACACTAACCTGCAGAATTACAGCAATACCAATTCGCCGCATATTTCTGCTAAAATTCTTTAAAAGATCAACTGAAAATTTTCCAAAACAGGAGCTCAAACCTTTATTTCCTCTCACATTTAGTGGGCCCGGTCAGGCACTGCTACAAAGGCAAAAAAAATGGGATGCATTAAAAGAGGCCTAGATGCCATGAGGAGAACAAATTTTACCCTAACAAGTCACTGGTGCGACCACACTTTGAAACTGTGTGCAGTTCGGTCCCGGTGTATAAAAAGACATACTGAACTGGAGCGGGTGCAAGAAAGCGACCAAGATTAGAGAACGGGGGTCTGCAAACCAGGACAGGTTATTACACTTGGTTATTTAGTTGGAAAAACGAAAGGTTGGGGGATCTTATTACAATGACAAAAAAGAGGGGACAGTACAAAGACCTTTCTAATGACTTTTTCCTTAGACCTGTGACGGGACAGGGGGGCATCCTCTAACTCGGAGAAAGAAGGTTTAGCCAAAACACAGATGCAGGTTTTTACTGTAAGAGCAGTGAGACAGGAACCTCTGCCGTATAATGTTGTAATGAGTGATTCCCTACTAAAATTTAAGAAGGGACGGGGTGCCTTTCTTGAAAAGATAATATTACAGTAAATCACTAGATTTGCGTTTATCCATTAGCTAGTCTGATTGCCGTTGGGAGCGGGAAGGATTTTTTTCCCCAAAGGAAGCTTACTGTTTTGTCACTTTGGGGTTTTTTTTGCCTTCCTCTCGATCAATGTTAGGGAGGTTTAGAAGGAAGTATCAAAAAAATCCAAAAAGTGAACATACCAAAAAATCTGGCCTTCACCAACACTGTCTATGACAAGCCATCAGCAGTAGCAGCAGGCCTCCACTAATAAAGGCAAAGTGCACACAAGGCAAACTACTGATAAAAACAGCCACCCAGCACCTGTTTATCGAGGGTTAACTGCCTGGAAAAAAATTGAACGGCTTGCATAACGCCAGTCAACAGATTTCATTGAGGCACAGTGTCCGACTTGCAACCATTACTAACGCCCTCGGTTAAAGGCGGGCTGCTCACACTAATATGCAACACACAGGGGGAAGACCCCAAAAAACAAGCCAACCAAAAGATTAAGGGTATGCCCACTAAGCAGACGCTAACGATACCGCTAACGAGACCAAAAACCACTATTTAGCGACCTCGTTGGTGTGACATGTAGCAGCGTTTTGGCCCCTGCGTGATTTTCGGATTCACTAAGTTCGGACCGTTTTTTTGATCGTTGCGTCCCCGGTACCCTTTAAAAATCGCAGTGTTTGGGCCCTTTGGGCGAACGACGAGCAACCTCGTTTGTGACGCATATGACAGCGGAGCAGGCGGGACTAGGGTTTTTTAAGCTCACAGAGTGATCCAATACTGTAAAGCGGGCAGGCGGGACAGGTTTTTTTTTGGCGTCACAGAGGGGATCGCAGTACGCAAAGCAGGCACAGAGCAGAGAGCAGGAGCGATCCCTGGAAATCCAAGAATCAAAGCGCTCGGAACAATGAAAGGGAGCGCTATAACGCCGTCTTCAGACGCGGTAAAAACATAAATTATAGCACATATATAACAATACTGTGCTGAGGGCGGGAAAAGGTTGCCCATACAGCTAATGACATCCTAACGACCCCCAAAATCGTTAAAGAGACGTGACCGCTGATGTGTCGTTTATGAGACCCGTTTGCACTCAGCGACCAAAAAGATCACACCAACGATCTCTTAGCTTGCGTCGTATCACGATCGCTACGAGATCACTTAGTGGGCGTTACCTTTAGTGGAGGCCTGCGCATCCGCAGAGGCATTTTCATCAGACGGGTGGGTGAAGGCCGGATTTCATGGTATGTTTCCGGGTTAGGATAGGAATGGGTTGAACTAGATGGACATAGCTTCCTTCAACCCTTTAAAAACTATGTTTCTATGTCAAGACCTAAGTTTAAAAGGCATCAACCTGACACATTTGTGACATAAAAGAAATGAATCAACGAGCCATTATTTTTCCCCTATGACTTTTTCCAAGGGTAACATTATCATTGTTTTTTCTCCCAGATGGTATTGAAATTCGGGAAGGATAAGATATAAGTTGACCAGAATGTTCTGTGATGTAATTTTTCATCAAGTGCATCATTTGTCCGAGTTGGCCTTAGACCGGACCAAAATGTTATTACCGTGTTTTTTGAACCACTATGGAACACAAGGCACCTAGTACGCTGGTTCCCAGTTTTGTCCACTAAAGTAAATGTGCCCAAAAAGCCAAAATTTGCCCCCCCCTGGAGTTTTGACAAGTCCAGAACAAAATTATTTAATTATGAAACAAAGAAAAAATCGTAAAATCTTACTACCCAATCTTTTATTCGGGAACGTGGGCACTCTTGCTTTTTTTTTTTAACCACGCTCAGATAAAAGACCCAGTAAAAAATTTATAGAGTAAAATGTGAACATTTTTATTTTTTAAAACCAAAATAAGTCCCCGGGTTTTTAGTTTAGGGCAATTTCCCACCAGAAACCGCATTGCACGCTTGCCAACCTTTTTGTATATTTTTGGGATATTTTATTACACTATTCAATGGCATTCCTTGTATATGTATTTTTGTTGGGTTTGGCTGGCATACTATAATTTACTAAAGAATACATAGACTAATTTTTCCAAAATAATATAGGGATGGTTTCAAAATCAATGGCTATACATTTATATTGGCTGCGAATGCATTAGTTTCCACTTCCTTTGTTTTAAGATTTGGGCACAATTTGCGTATTCAGAATCTTTGCCTGGGTTGAATCAGGATTTTGTAAAATTAGCAGGATTTTTTTTAGCGCTTGGAACATTTGCTTGCAACAAAAGCCTTCATTTACAGGTGGATGGAGAACGAAAGTTTAAGGACCAGGAAAAACTAGAAAACCCACTTTGGTATGACGGAGATTTCTAAAACCGAAAAAAAGAACCCACTAACACACACAAATTGCTGGGGATTAGCTCTATTGAATGCAGCATCAGCACACATCCACATCAGGCCTGGCAAAAAAAAGATACTGATGTAAGACCAACCACCAAAGAGCCGTCTTACAGCCGTCATGCCCCCAGGATTATTGAGTATCTTTCCATTAACCCCACATTGCTGTAGCGCAGTGAGGAGAAGTCAATCACGTAAAGGAGGTGTGAAAAGGCTTCTCATGCGGACTACCGGTTAAGCGACACGCGGCGACTATCGGAACAGGCCACGGACGCGATAAAAGTTGCCACACTAGGAAAACCCCTCTTTTCTCTGAAATGTTTCCTGGGGCTCACGGGGTTATGTCACTTGACCCTGAATCCAAATTCCTTCGGATGGGTGGCCTCTTCACACCCGGGCTTCATGCGTTTTTGCCGGAGGGTTTTTGATGCGGAGACACAGAAACCATCCCAAAAACAAAAAACTTACATGCACATTTTGTCCGGCCCCGCAATGTACATCGCCGCACCGCAAAACCGCATGCAACGCATTGACATGCGGCGCCATCCGGCGCTAATGGGATGAATGCAAAAAGCCGCATGGCGGCGCATCAGGTTTTCTGATGCGGCCTGCGGCAAAATGCCGGGGGCGCCGCAAGGCGCCCGCCGGAGTGGGAAAAGGCCTATCAAGAGTCTCACTACCTGGACAGTGACCCAGCCTGTTTTTTTCGGGGGCCAGGGTCACCCCCCCCCCACAATTGGGGGTTTCCCCGGGGAATGGGGTACTCAGAGCCGAGCCCAGAATTAAGGGGATGTCACGGGGACGGGGGGTCGTCGTGGCCCTGGGGGTCGGGGGTTTTGGGGGGGAAAATTACGGGGAAGGGGTTTTTATCATTTTGTGACGCCACCGTTTATTTGGAATTTTTTACAGCGCTGCAAGATCTTGGGGAGGGGGATGCAGCAGATGTCGGGCCCCACAGGGGGCCCTTTTTCCCAGTGGGGGGGTTGGGGAGGGATTGGGGGGGGGCAGCAAAAAACTCAGTCTCACACTCACGTCTTCCAACCTTTCTTTAAGTGGTAAGGGGGGCCCAGGGAGGCTGATGGGGTTGAGGGAAGGGATTTTTTGGGAAACAGCTAAGCAAGTTAGGGGCCCCTTACGTCCCAATAATGATGATACAACCGCTTGCACGTATCCCCCCTTTTAATTTTTAGCATCCAGAGTTTTTTTTTTGCCATCAGATTTGTGGGAAGTTTTCCCAAATTTGAAAAAAATGGGTTCCCTGCTTTGTCCCCCTTTGACCAAAGCCCTATCCAAAACCACCCGTTACACTGCTATATGGGGCTGTTGCCGCACCTAGGGCCGGGGAAACCTGGTTTTTTTTTCCCTTGCTTGTACTAATAGTGTCCTTGGGGCCCCATGCCCGGGGACAATGTGCGGACTTTTTCCAACCAAAACACTTTCCAATAATCTTTTTTTCCACTTTTCCCTCGATTTCCGACTCTAATAGATGTTCAGTCTTCTTCCGGGGGGGGACAGCTCTGCTAGCAAGGGAATTACCACCTGTCCCAAACCTCCCCTTTCTAACGCTGACAGGGTCAAACGGAACGGCTACTCGCCGGGGGCGGGAAAAACGACTGACTAAAACACTCCCTTCCACCCCCCGCTGGGGGGTCAGAAGTTACGGTTTTATAAGAGCCTTTTAATTTTCCTCCCCCCATCCCCCTGGTACTGTGTACCAGGGCTACCATTCCCCCATAAAAAAACACAGCACTCCCGGGCTGTAAAATATAAAAGACTTTTGTTTAGCAAAAAAATCAACAATAACAAATTCGCCCATCCGGGGGGGTGGGATACTTGAACTTGCAAAAAAAAACATTTAAAAAAAACAAAGTATTAAATACTTCAAAAATATACAGTAACTTGTAAAGGACCCCCACCAAACCAAAAGGGGGGCCTGGGGGGGCGGGCACCAAAGCAGACCTCACCATGCCACACCACAGGGGTTTTTGGGTTTTCAGAGGTAAGCAAGGTTTCATGTGAAACCCCTTAAAAAGGCACTTTAGGCAACTATTTACAGGATAATTTTTGGGGGGGGGCCCTTCCCAGCCTCTGAGTCCATTTTTAAACGAAGACAAAAGGGGAAAAAACACTATAATATATAGACTTTTCACAATATCTAAATTCGTTTAATCACTGCTGAATCAAGGTAACTTCCCTTTTTTGGGGGTTTCCCCGCTAGGGTGAGCCTCAGGGGTATCAAGTTGCGATCTGTCGCACGCGAACGGGAAACTAAGAACTGCCTTTTTTTTCTAGGGTCTGGCAAGCGGGGGGGGCGGGCGGTGTGAGCGCTTCACCGGGATCCCCCAGGGTGGGGCCTGCTTTGATGATCCTTCTTTTGATTCCACAGGTTTAGGTGTTGCGGGGGGGTAACTCCGAGCGGGTCAACTGGGGCCCAGGGACAACTGGAGGAAACTTTTCCCTTGGGCTGATAAAACTGCAACACTGGAATTATCAAGCATCTCCCAGTCGGGGCCAACCCAGGGAAAATCCCCCAAACGTGTTAGCCCCCTTTCCTTTCTTTCTCCTTATTGGGACGGGTTCTTTCACAACTCTTTTAAATGTTCTGGACAAAATTTAAAAAGATCTCTAAAACCCCGGGTTGGTTTTCTTCCTCCGCCAAAATGACGACACAAACTTTTCTTGGGCATATTTGAATCTTTTATACGTAGGGTTTGGCCCCCGGTTCCAGTTTGTGCATTTCCCCCTTTTTTTTTTAATACTACCTCCCGCATAAAGGGTGGCAGGAGCATTTCTGTTGAAACACCCCGTTTTTCCGGCCTTTTGAATTTTCCCCCTAAACAGTTTGTACCTTTGATTCCTTCCGTTGACGCCCCCTTTTCAACAGCGCGTCTGCCCCTTCACCCTCCAAGTTAAAAAATTGGTATTTTCCGGGCCTTGCTCGCATAAAAGGCTGGGTGCATTGTTGACTTACGGGGATATATTATACAAATCAACCAAATCGGGGGTAAGTCCGGCCATCGTTCCTTCTTCCACGGTAGGGGGCTCAAAATTTAAGGACAATGGTTTTATTTTTTTCGCAAAGACCGTTGGTTTTAGGGAAGGGGGTTGTTCTAATTTTCCCTTTCACCCACAGTGACAAATTCCTTGAATAAACGGCTTCAAAAGCGGCCCTGAGGGTTAATACTGCTGGGGGAAAACCCACGGTCTGCAGAAGCTTCAAAGGGGTTTTTCAGCCCACTTGCGGTCTGGTCCTAACTGGGAAAAAACCACCAAAAAATGGGTAAGGTCCACCATAGGAAGGCGATGAGTATCCAATCTATTGGCGACAATTTACTGGTCCGGGCCCCAACCCCAGGGGACGAGTCTCCGGGGAAAGGTTGCAGGGGGGCCTTTTTACTACCGGGTTTCCCCCTTTTTCTGAACCACAAATCCACAGTTCCACACCCCTCCGAGGAGCTGCGCATCCCTACCCAGTAGAACCCCCATCTCAAAGGGGGCCCCACTTTTTCCCCCCCAAATTCCGCTTGACGGGGTATGCTTTTCCCAAACCATTGGACGTCTGCCTTGGGACCAAAAATTTTCCAGACCATTTCATGGGTTCTGGGTTGACGTATCCCTGCCAACTTTTTACGGATAGGAACAAAACCGTTTTCCTCGTTCCCCAGGCTTGGCGGGCAAGGTGCATCCTTTCCCAAGGAGGAACCTTTTCCCGTTTTTAACAAATCCTTGAACGGCTGACCCCCGGATCACTGTCCGGGAGCCCCTTTCCAGCTGTGATGGGGTAAAGGTTTTAAAGGGCACCATACTGCTTTCTGTGGATCGAGCTCGGACTACCCCATTTCGAGGAACCAGGGAGCTCTTTCTTCCCCGTCGTCCGATTCTCTTTTTATCAAATCAGCGGCCCTTCGGACAACGCGTCAGCTTCATTTTTTTCGCCTGCCCGTACTGAAGTAAACGGTAATTGGGGCAAACCACCATCCACGCGCTCCATGGCACCCAGCTGGCAGTTTCCGGGGCGTTAACGGGGTTTTACTTTAAAAACCAGTGAACTTTTTGGGGGCCAGATATGCTTAAATCTTTCAGTAATGGCCCAGACCACCCAAAACTCCCTTGAACTGCATAAAATTTTCCCGGTTCCTTTCAGTTGGCCGGGGTTTTTTTGCTAGCATAAGCGATGACTTTTTTTTGGGGCCCTTCTGCTTCTGACTGGAACTGCTCCCAACCCTTTATTTCTGGGTCGTGTACAACAAACGGTTTTCGAACAGGGAAGGGTTAAGATCTCATCCCTGTAAGGATCCTTTTATCTTTTTGGGAAAGCTTCGCCGGGGCTTTTCCCCAGTTAAAGGGAGGGTTTTTTGCTTTCAGGATTTTCCCCCACTAGGAAAGGGGCCGTAAAAAGGGGCTGCCTTCTTCGTGTAACCTTTTCCCAACTCCTGTAGTAACCCGTTATCCCGGAACGTCGCACTTCCTTAAGGTTTTGGCTCCGGCCCTTCTGGTGGCAGTGACTTTCTCTGGGTCCGGCCCACCCTTCCGAACTGACGATTGCCCCCAAGTAGTACCCTGTTTTAAGATGGATTTTTGGGGGGTTTTTAACTTTATCCCGTACCTGGACGAGACTCAAAAACTTTTGCCCGGTGTTTCAGATGGGCCTCAAAATTTCCTTTTAATCACAGACTCGCAGGGATAAAACACGGTTTCAAAATTTAGATGTCCCAGACAGTTTTTTCCATCACTCCGAAATGTTTTCCCGGCACTGCTGAGCC
>JARQOD010000002.1:520811573-520829387 GCA_033576555.1 Oophaga sylvatica
GTGCAAAATTTCATGCCCGTAAATGCAGATTCCTATGCCGGACATACACACAAGCATTCAGCTTTCTCCCCATTATGTAGATAGGGCCAAAATTGTTTGGCGATTTGGAAAGCGCGGGGTTAAAATTTCGATTCAAAACATAGCCTAGGACTCTTTCGGGGTCGAGACGTGCGGGCGTGCAAAATTTCATGCCCATAAGTGCGACGGTGCGGATTCCAATCCCGGACAAACATACCCAAATACATACACACATACATACATTCAGCTTTATATATTAGATATATATATATATATATATATATATATATATATAAAAGAGAGAAGTTATAGATATAGGAGTCATACATCCATGGCCACATCTACGAAATTATTCTTAACTAACATGGGTATGTTAAAGGGTTAATGGCAATCAACAATGACAATTTTTGTAGCTATAGACAAGTCTTCTAACAAATGCTAATAATAAGACTCATTTGTCCATTCCATGGATTAATTTTATCCCAAATGGGTATATATCTCAAATATCGATATAGTGCAGGACGTTAGAGGATTAATGACATATAATAATAACAAATTGTGTGGATTTGAAGATACACAAACCTGCTCATAAATGACGTAGATCAATTGCACATAGCCCATTCTATAGCACAAATTAATGTCAGTCAATTGCATTGCTTGTCTATCATAACATCGGCAAATCAACAACAATTGGTGTGGCTCCCATTTATAACATGTCAATGTTCCATATTGTTATTTAATATAGACTCCTTCTTAATCATAAAAAATTTGTTCTCTTAATATAATGTTATAGCAGTCGATATATCAATATATCATAGAGGTTCCACAGAAAAAATGAAGCACACCTCCCTGTGGTGTGTTTTTGTATGATCTGGTGATGGTGCTCCTTCGATGCTAGTTATTTAACAAATGTAATTTTGACAAGTTTCTAATAAAGAGATATTTTTAATGATTTTACGGTGAGAACATGTGAGGAAGGGTTAGTGCAGCTGAGTTTAGCTGAGTCACATTACAAACCCTTCTATCATCTCTTCTCCTAACACTGTCAGCTCTGATGTACTGGCACTCCCCCTACATTGCCTGTCCAGTGACAAGTTTCTAATAAAGAGATATTTTTAATCTAAGATTATATATTCTCTTTACTATACTTAATGTTTAAACTGTGAAACACTTCCTCACAGGTTCCTTATCTGAAAGGTGTTAGTCATCTGTGCTTTCAATTCATGCAGGAGGATCAGATCTATATCATTACATCTCGCAAATTGAGAAATCTTCACTAAGCTATTGTGGGGTATGTCTTTTTTTTGGGTGTTGCTTTCTGCTTATGATTGGTCAGCATCATGCAGGGAGACGTACACACCCCTAGTTAAAATTGTCTGATGACACCCTTTTGGACTTTAAAAAAAAATCCATCTATAGGTAACAAATATTTTGATTCCTAATATAATCTCAATGAAGAGGCGAAACAAAAACATTTTGTTCCACTCTGTTGCCACTATTACATGCTTTGTCCAATTCAACATGAAACATTTGATGAAAGGTCCACTTTAAGGCTGTTTTTCTTTGTCTGATATTCGCGGTCCTACTATGAGACTTGATATCCCGACTTGTCATGAGGCCCTTTACACAAAGTTCTGGTCTGGCCAAGCTGAACATCAAACCGCAAATAATGGCCTTAAAATCTACCTTAACCTGCAGAATTACAGGCAAGTACCAGATTCAGCCGCATATTTCTGCTAAGAATTCTTAGAAAGATCAACTGAATATTTTCCTAAAACAGGAGCTCAAACCTTTATGTCAATCTCACATTTAGTGGCCAGTGTCAGGCAGCTGCTACAAAGGCAAATAAAATAATGGGATGCATTAAAAGAGGCATAGATGCTCATGAGGAGAACATAATTTTACCTCTATATAAGTCACTGGTGCGACCACACTTAGAATACTGTGTGCAGTTCTGGTCTCCGGTGTATAAGAAAGACATAGCTGAACTGGAGCGGGTGCAGAGAAGAGCGACCAAGGTTATTAGAGAACTGGGGGGTCTGCAATACCAGGACAGGTTATTACACTTGGGGTTATTTAGTTTGGAGAAATGAAGGCTTAGGGGTGATCTTATTACAATGTATAAATAATGAAGGGACAGTACAAAGACCTTTCTAATGATCTTTTTACTCTTAGACCTGTGACGGGACGAGGGGGCATCCTCTACGTCTGGAGGAAAGAAGGTTTAGCCATAATCACAGACGCAGATTCTTTACTGTAAGAGCAGTGAGACTATGGAACTCTCTGCCGTATAATGTTGTAATGAGTGATTCCCTACTAAAATTTAAGAAGGGACTGGATGCCTTTCTTGAAAAGTATAATATTACAGGCTATATTCACTAGTTTCCTAGATACAGCGTTGATCCAGGGAGCTAGTCTGATTGCCGTATGTGGAGTCGGGAAGGAATTTTTTTCCCCAATGTGAAGCTTACTGTTTGTCACTTGGGTTTTTTTTGCCTTCCTCTCGATCAACATGTTAGGGCAGGTTAGGATAGGATAAGTATCATAAAAAATCCAAAACAGTGAACATACCATGAAATCTGGCCTTCACCAACACTGTCTGATGACAAATGCACATCTAGCAGTATGCAGCAGGCCTCCACTAATAAAGGCAAAGTGCAGCACAAGTGCAAACTACTGATAAAAACAGCCACCCTAGCACCTGTTATCGAGGGGTTAACTGCCTAGTAGAAAAAATTGATACGGCTTGCATAGGACGCCAGTCACACAGATACATGTGAGGCACAGTGTCTGACTTGCAACCTATTACTAACGCCCTCGTGTTAAGAGGCGGGCTGCTCAGCACGATAATATGCAACACACAGGGGGACAGACACCCTAATAAACTAAGCCAACCAAAAGAGTTAAGGGTATGCCACACTAAGCGAGATCGCTAACGAGACCGCTAACGAGATCGCTAAAACGTCACTATTTAGCGACCTCGTTGTGTGTGACATGTAGCAACGATGTGGCCCCTGCTGTGATGTCGCTGATCGTTCACTAACGTTCTGGACCGTTTTTTGATCGTTGGCGTCCCGCTGGTGAGCCTATATCGCAGTGTTTGGCACCTTTTGCGAACGACGAGCGACCTCGTTTTGTGACGCATATGACAGCGGAGCAGGCGGGACTAGGGTTTTTTAGCGTCACAGAGTGGATCGCAATATCTGTAGAAGCAGGCAGGCGGGACTAGGTTTTCTTTTGCGTCACAGAGAGGATCGCAGTAGCTGCAAAGCAGGCTAGCAGGACGCAGAGAGCAGGAGCGATGCTGGAAATTCCTATGAATCAGAAGCGCTCGAGAACAATGAAAGGGAACGCTATACGCCGTCTTTCATGACGCGGTCAAAACATAAATTATAGCACATATATAACATATATCTGTGCTGAGGGCGTGGAAAAGGTTGCGCTCAGTACATGCTAATGACAGATCCTAACGACCGCCAAAGTCGTTAAAGAGATCGCTGACCGCTGATGTGTCGTTTATGAGATCTCCTGTTTGGCAGCTACTAGCGACCTAAAAGCGATCACACCAACGATCTCATTAGCTTGCGTCGTTATCACGATCGCTAGCGAGATCGCTTAGTGTGGCAGTACCTTTAGTGGAGGCCTGCTGCATCCTGCTAGATGTGCATTTGTCATCAGACAGTGTTGGTGAAGGCCGGATTTCATGGTATGTTTCCAGGTTAGGATAGGATATGGGTTGAACTAGATGGACTTATAGTCTTCCTTCAACCTTAATAACTATGTTTCTATGTCAAGACCTGAAGTTTAAAAGGCATCAACCTGACACATTTGTGACATGAAAGAAATGGAATCAACTGAGCCATTAGTTTCCCTCTATGACGTTTCCATAGTGGGTATACATGTATCAGTTGTTTTTTTTCTCCAGTATGGTATTGAAATTCTGGAAGGATACTGATGATAGAGTTGATCCAGTAATGTTCTGTGATGTAGTTTTGTCATCAAGTGCATCAGTTGTCCGAGGTTGGCCTTAGAGCCGGATCCAAAATGTTACTTACCGTGTTTTTTGAACCAGCTATGGAACACAAGTGCACCTAGTACGCTGGTTCATCAGTTGTGTCCAGCTATATGTATAATGTGTCCCATAATGCCATAATGCGTCCCACCCATTGGAGTTTTGACAAGTCCAGAACAAAATTATTTAATTAGGAAACAAAGAAAAAATCTGTAAAATCTTACTATCCCAATCTTTTATTCTGGAACGTCGGCACTCTTGCTTCTTTTTTTTTACCACTGCTCAGAATAATAAGACCCAGTAACAAATTTATAGAGTAGAAATTGTGAACAGATTTTTATTTTAATACCAAAATAAGTCATCTGGGTTTTTAGTTTTATGGGCAGATTTCACCAGCCAGAAACCGCATTGCACTGCTATGTGCCAACCTTTTCTTGTATATTTTGGGTATATTTTATTAGCACTATTCAATGGCATTCCTTGTATATGTATTTTTGTTGTGGTTTGGCTGTGCATACTATAATTTTACTAAAGAATACATAGTACTAATTATCCAAAATTATATAGGGATTTGGTTTCAAAATCTAATGGCTGATACATTTATATTGGCTGCGATATGCATTAGTTTCCACTTTCCATTTGTTTTAAGATTTGACACAATTTGCGTGATTCAGTATATCTTTGCCTGGGTTGAATCAGGATTTTGTAAAATTAGCAGGATTTTTTTTAGCGCTTGGAGACATTTGCTGTGCAACAAAGCCCGTTCATATTACAGTGTGGATTGGAGAACGAAAGTTAGGGACACTAGGAAAAACTATGAAAACCCACTTTGGTACTGATCGGAGATTTCTACCGAAAAAAAGAACCCACTAACACTAGCACTAAATTGCTGGGGATTAGCTCTATTGAATGCAGCATCAGCAGCACATCCACATCAGGTCCATGGCAAAAAAAATGATACTGATGTAAGACCAACCACCTAAAGGAGTCCGGTCTTACATGCCGTAATCATGCCCCCAGGATGTGATTGAGGTACTTCTCATTAACCCCATCATTGCTGTAGCGCAGTGAGGAGAATGTCAATCACGTAAAGTGAGGTGTGAATAAGGCTTCTCATGCTGGACTACTCTGGTTGAAGCGACACGCTGGCGGACTAGTCTGAGATAGCATGTGCCACGGACTGCGATAAAAGTTGTCCACTACTAGGACAACCCCTTCTTACTCTGAATGTTCCTGGGGCTCACGTGAGGTTATGTCACTTGAGCCCTGAATCCAATCATCCTTCGGATGGATAAGGCCTCTTTCACACTTCCGGCGGCTTCATGCGTTTTTTTGCCGGATGGTTTCTGATGCTTGGAGACATCAGAAACCATCCGGCAAAAACAAAAAACGTTACATGCAGCATTTTGTCCGGCCGCCGCAATGTACATTTGCGCCGCATCCGGACAAAACCGCATGCAACGCATTGACATGCGGCGCCATCCGGCGCTAATGCATGTCAATGCGAAAAAAGCCGCATGCGGCGCATCAGGTTTTCTGATGCGGCGCTGCGGCAAAATGCCGGGGCGCCGCAAGGCGCCCGCCGGATGTGTGAAAGAGGCCTAATCAAGAGCTCTCACTACCTGGACAGTGACGCCAGCGCTGATTGTGCGCAGGGCTCACATGACATAACAACCTCACTTAAGCCCCGGGAACGCAAGTACCTACATTGCTGGGACGGTGCTGTCACCGGAGGTGGGGAAAACATTCAGATTGAGAAGGGGATGTTCTAGTTGTGAGCAACCCCTTTAAGGCTTGAATTTGTAGTAGGGGTGGTTTGGGAGGCTTAGGGGACATGACTGAGTCACTTTAAAAACACGAACTATCACGTTAAATATGGTAAGTGTAATTGAATTGTAATATTAGTTGAATATTGTCTATTGGCTTATGGACATGATAGAGGTAGATCCTACCCTCGGGACCCCGTTCTATGAACATCCTCTTTGATGGACCAAATTCGGCTTAGAATGTAATACTACATTTCCTGTCCCGCAGGATAACTGTGTATGCTGCTGTACTGTACCTCTGTACGGCACAGTTTTATGCTCGTATAATGCAGCACCTGTGGAGCATGCACATATGATTACAACAAAAACGCTTTGTGAAACTCTAAGCCTTGTGCATTTCTGTGGGTGCTTTATGATGTAACTTAGTACGTTTTCTATAACCTGCAATGCTCCAAAATTGCAAGTTATTCCTGATCGCTGGAGTTTGGAGTCTGATCGCTGTGACTTCCGACAACCCTAAGATCTGGGCCATGTCTTGAGTGGAGTAGAGGTGCACATGCCGACTTCCATTCATTGTCTATGGGACTGCCATTAAAAGCCTAATATCACTTGGCTATTTCTGTCTGTCCCATTCACAATGAATCCACAATGTATTTAATCCATGGCTTCTGGTGCAGTTAACAGAGCTAGCAGTCAGAGCAATCGCTGCTGTTTTTTGATCTCTATGAAGTCAGATTTCTTGGTCTACTGTATATCACATGAAGTCTTGTCATTTATAAGGGTGTTGCCGGCCAAATACTCAGCTGTTATGGTGCTCCCTGCATAGCATCTAACACTGTCCCACCCATGTAATGCCTACAGAAATAGACCTGAAATTGCCTTTTTTAAACAGGAGTAGAGTTGAGCGATACTTTCCGATATCCTAAAGTATCGGAATCGGAATGGTATCGCCGATATCACTAAAATATCGGCGATACCCGATACCGATACCGGAAGTCCCATGTAAGTCTATGGGAACAAAATATCGAAATTAAAAAAAACCCATTCTTGCCTTGTTGGTTAATTGTACATGAAGGAAAACAACAAAGAGTAATGTAGAATGTATTGGGGGAGGTTGAGGAGACATTAAAGGCATAGATGTTTGACCCAATCCAATGGAATAGCATTAATTTTTTTTTTTTAGGAAATACGTTCGGATTGACGAACAAATTGACAATGTTGTTAACCTTTTTTCTATTTTGTCAAATATGTCTGTTTCACAACTTCCATGGTCTTCACCTTTTTAACTTTTCACACACTTTCTCCTTCATAATTTTCAGCAGCATCATCTTTCTCATCAAATTATTCTTCATCTTCACCTTCTTAATCTTCTAAAACTTCTTGCTATTCATCTTTTTGTTAACATTACTTATATTGTTCTTATTAAACAGTTATTATTCTTCATATTCTACTTCTTCATCTTCTTCCTATTCATCCTTTTCATCATATTCTTATTTGTGACAGACATTCCTGTACTTGTAATCTGTAAAACTCTGAATTTTCATCCTTCCGTTCTTGCTGTCACGAAAGATTTTAATTACAACAGTATTTGTCCGCGTTCAGTTTAGCCTGCAGCAGCATCAGGCATTTTCCAGGGGCACCACGAGGAGGAACGGACTCACCCCCATACACTGCTTAGTCTTCTTCTGCTTAGAATTTAGAGCATATATTTTGCTCTTCATTTTGGTCTTATACTTAATGTTCTTCTGCTTTTTGATCTTCTGCTTATTGTTCTTCTGTCTCTTGTTCTGTATCTTGTAGTTTGTCTTAACCTTCTTTGTCCTGTTGGTGATGGTACAAAAGCCAATGGAAGTAACGAGGACCAGCTGACTGTGCGGGAACCCGGAGGGTCAGCAGAAGGAAAAGAGCCAATGGCACAACCGAGGACCAGCTGATGTTACTGGGACAGGGTTACTAAGCAGGAGGTACCTGTGCTCCAAAGCACTACCAAGGACCAGCAGACGTTGCTGGAACTCGGATACCGACATGGAGGCACCTAGGCCAAAGGCACTGCGGAGAACCAGTTGACGGTACTGGAACCCGGAGGGGCAGCAGAAGGAAAAGAGCCAATGGCACAACCGAGGACCAGCTGACGTTACTGGGACACGGTTACTAAGCAGGAGGTACCTGTGCTCCAAAGCACTACCAAGGACCAGCAGACGTTGCTGGAACTCGGATACCGAGATGGAGGCACCTAGGCCAAAGGCACTGCGGAGAACCAGTTGACGGTACTGGAACCCGGACGGGTAGCAGAAGGTACAAGAGCCAATGCAAGTAACGAGGACCAGCTGACTGTGCTGGAACCCGGAGGGGCAGCAGAAGGAAAAGAGCCAATGGCACAACCGAGGACCAGCTGACGTTACTGAACCCCAGTAACACAGGAGCAAGTGTTGACTGTGCTAACAGCACTTCCGAGCAACAACTGGCGGTGTTGGAGCCCAGGGTCAAGGAGGATGTTTAAATACTAGATCAAGTAATTTCCTTGTTACCTGTCAATTTTAAATGTCTATACTTCAAACAAGAGAAAGATAACCTTTACTACCATAAGATGATGATTTCATTTAAACTAATATCTAGATAAATAAAGAATTGACAAACATAAACACATACATTAACATGTTGAACAGCAATGCAAACCACAAAATAAATTAGTTAAGGAATCTGCTATACGGTTGTACATAAAAGCATACAAGTACATATCTGAATCCATTAATGATGGATAAGTAACAGTATGTACACCATTTTTATTGTATAGACAATGAATGTCTGACTTCAAAACATCATCAGCATTACAAGTTATCTGTGATATTACTAAAATGTTCCATTTGCTGAATAATGTCACTAAATATTTTATACAAAATTATACAATTTCCATCATGTAATACTCATAATATGTGGCAATAATCATTTTTATTAACAAACATAACCTTTCAAAAGTGCATAGTGCATAGTGAAAATTGCTATTTATGGCTGACTGTGACTGTCGACTTGGAAGCATGACAACAGATAGATAAGGTATATATAGATGAGACTGCATAGCCACAGATGGTGAATGGCGATGTAATACTGTACCTCAATAAAGTGTGCGTCACTACTACATAATTTTTTTTATATAGCTTTATAAACAGGGTACATGGATGTATGCTTGTGCCTTTGTTTTGACGCACAGACTGCCTTCCTGCTGAGACGCATTGGGTAGTGAACAGTTGTGTGCAGTGTTCACTGCAGTCTCTGCGGAATAACCACACTTAGACCTTATAACTTTTCAGAGTTTCTTTATCAATCTACCAAGATGAAGAAGGCAGGGAGTAAGGCACGTGGTCGTGGAGTTTCTTCAGGGAGAGGACGTGGGGATTCTGTGGCTGCTGCGGCCCCCAGTGACACAGCATCCACCAGTTTTCCCCGTGAGCGTTCCTTTATGCGCACTTTTGTAGGAGCTCGGAGTACCCCCCTGCTGCGGGAAGAACAAATTGAAGCCGTTGTTGTTTGGATGTCAGCCAATGCATCGACTTCAATTGCTTCCACCTCCTCTCAGGACCACAGCACTGTTGGGCAACCATCTGTCTCTTCACCGCCTGGCAAATTGCCCAGGCAGTCAGAGAGTTCTGTACAGGAGCCAGCTGAGTGTCTGCTTCTGTTCTCAGAATCTATTGGCTTGCAAACAGGGGCCCAGCCAAGCAGCATTCTGTAATGTGAAGAGGGAGTATGCAGTGATGCGCAACAGCTGTGTCTCTCTGAATCTGAAGAGGCGGGTGAGACAGTGCCGATGGTCAGCACACCGCAGAACGCATCTGATGATGATGAGACCCAGGTGCCAGTTTCTGTTGAGCATGGTGCTGGCCAGACCACCCAACAGCAGGTGTTGGAAAAGGGTAGTGGAGATGATGAGGTCCAAGATCCAACATGGCATGAGGAACAGGAAGGTGGTGGGAGCAGCTCAGAGGAATAATAATAATATTTATTTATATAGCGCCATCATATTCCGCAGCGCTTTACAGTTTAGCCGTTTCAGAACACAAGTCATAAGTAACAACGTTAACAATACAATAATTTAAGCTAAATAAGTCGCCCCTGCTCGTGACAGCTTACAATGTACAATGAGATGGGGGAGATACAAAGTATAGGTGTTTATATACAATGGTGCATTTACAATGATGTTCCAGCCATCTTAAGGGACTGAGGGATGGAGATAGTGAATGGGCTAGAGACACACACACACTTACACAGAATACATAGAATGACTTTGATTAGTGAATGTGATAGGCCGCTCTGAACAAATGTGTTTTTGAGGGAGCGCCTGAAACCATGCAAATTGTGGATAGTCCTAATTTCTTGGGGTACAGCATTCCAGAGGATTGGCGCAGCGCGGGTGAAGTCTTGGAGTTGGGAGTGGGAGGTACGGATTAGTGCAGAGGTTAGTCGAAGGTCGTTTGCAGAGTGCAGCAGTCGGTTAGGCCGATAAATATAAATAAGGGAGGAGATGTAGGGGGGTGCTGCGCTGTGGAGAGCTTTGTTGGTCAGAACCAGTAATTAGAATTGGATCCTATAATGAATGGGCAGCCACTGCCAGTGTAATGAGTGGCGAATAACTCTATGAAGGATATCTGCCACGTTTTGCGTGCGTTTGATGAGTCAACGCGGATGGCGATGGCAGATGATGCACTAGTCAGCCTGACTGTCCCCCTTATCTGCCTGCTTCAAAAAACACTGCAAGCACTAAGGCATGAGGTTTTGGAAGAGGTGGAGGATGAGGAGTCACAAATTCCATCACCTTCTGGACAGTCAGCGCAACGTGGTTCCTCACAAACGGCTGGAGGACTTTCAAAGTACCATGCTGTATCAACAATTGAACCTCCAGAGTCGCTGTCTATATTTTCATAACCATTACAAACTTTTAATGTATTTACAAAGCACATAATGTACATTTTTTGTCTATCCTTTTGTAATGCTATTGTGTTTCCATAAACTGATGTTACAGAATTATGATACAAAGTTTTTAAATTTTGAGTTTTAAATTTTGTAAATTTATATGTATTTGAAGGACTTTGTGAGGAGGATGAGAGGAGTCAATGGAGGAGGAAGACATCGCTCCAGAGGGAGGTAGACAATGCTCTAGTCAGTATGTAGACCAAGGGTGGGGTGATGCACAGCAGGCGGAGATGACGCCTCTTGCAGGGGACAACGTTTCTTGGCCAGTTGGGAGTCTGCAGCACATGGTTGATTTCATGCTGCAGTGGCTGAGAAACGACCGCCGCATCGAACACATTCACACCACGTCTGATTATTGGGTGTACACCCTCCTAGACCCTCGCTACCGGGACAACTTACAAAGCCTCATCACACCGTTGAACCGGGAGCGTAAAATGCGGAAGTACCAAGACACACTGGTGCAATCCATAATGTTCTCCATTCCAGCCGAGAGCACTGCTGCTGCTACTGATTTACAAAGCAGCTCTGTGCGTCGAGGCAGTGGAGACAGCTCTGCAACAAGAGGGAGCACAAGCAGCGCCTCTGCACAGGGCAAGAACAGTATGTTCCAAATGTGTCGAAGTTTTGTGGCAGCGCCACCAATGTCTACACCATCCGAGACGGCTCCAGTCAGCAGGAGGCAACGTTTCCGTAAGATGGTTACAGACTACATGTCTTGCCCTCTCAGTGTACTCTCAGATGGCTCTTCCCCATTCAAGTTTTGTGTCTCTAAGCTGGATACATGGCCAGAGCTTAGCCAGTATGCATTGGAGGTGCTGGCTTGATCTGCTGCCATGTATTATCGGAGCGCGTCTTTACTGCTGCAGGTGGTGTACTAACAGACCGTTGCATGCGACTATCCTACGATAATGTAGAACGGCTTACTTTTCTGAAAATGAACTAGGCATGGATCTCGCCTGAATTTGCCTGTCCGGTTTCAGATTAACTAACTGGTTGGCAACGTTTTCCATGTCTCCTGTTATGTTCATCTTTCTACCACCTGAGCTATACTCCCTGGGCTACAACACTGCCGTTGCTGCTCAGAAGTGTCGTGTCCACAGACCAATACACAAGCTATAGTGATAGTGGGGTTCAGTAACGCCTGCTGTTCCCCTGCTGTGTGTCCGGCAAAAATGACTGCTACCTAGCTACACATGTTTAAAAAAACATGACATGTTAAAGTGGCTAGTGCTACACATAGATATCAGGCTACACCCTTATTTCTAAGCTGTAAACAAGTGAAACGTCAAATTTAAAACCATTCAATGATTAGTGTTGGTAACAAATCTGTAACTAAATAATTGTGACATATTATGGCAGATATCCACATGTCTAACACAAATGCTAACACAAAAGCATACTTATGCTATAGGGTACTGATGGTGAACCTTCTCACTCCATAACTTTGACCAATCCAACTCACATCATGCCTCAAATGCTGCAATGTTGGAAGTGCATAATGTGGGTTGAACTTTGACAACAGCTGCAGTGCGAAGGTTATCCTTCTGTGTTCTTGGCTTTTAAATAAAAGCATACAAGTAAATATAATAATACATTGTTGATTAAGGGACATGATGTACACCTGTAATATTGTGCAAACAATGGATGTAGGACTATTCCTCTTCAACATTACTTATATTGTGTCATTTGAAAAAATACATATTTTAGTTAAAAATTAAAAACCCATGTTCAGTAGCTGTGAAAGGCCCGTTTGTGTACTTCTATATTGTTTGCAACCAATGTATTGTATACGGATGGAAGCGCGTCACACTAATAGATTAGATTTATTTTAAATGGAATGTAGCAGAACCAATTGGAGATAAATGAAAAGGATGAGCCACTGAGACACGCTCAGCAGAGTACAAGCAGCAGTGCTTGAACAAGTAACTGGAGCGTGATCTGCACTCAAAAAAGTAAAAAACACAGACTGAAGTGAACACTGAAACACAACTGTCCACAATCTGTGAAAAGCTCCTTTCTGTACTTCTATAGTGTTTGCAACCAATGTATTGTATACGGATGGAAGCACGTCACACTAATAGATTTGATTTTTTTCTAATATAATGGAGCTGCACCAATTCCACTAAATAAAATAAAAAAAAAAAAATAAAAAAGTGACACGTGCAGATGCCTACAAACAGCGGTGGATGCAGAGCAAACTGCAGCGTCACCTGCACTGTCACACACACACCTTGCACAGAGCTGTTAAAACAACACTGGCAAAATGAAGCTTTACACAGCGGTTGGTAAACTAGCCTGCCTCAAGCACAGTAGTACACAAAATCGCAATATCTAACTGTCCCTCAGAGTGAGCAGAGTAGCGTTCTGTCCCTTACTGAGTTCACAGCACAGTGACGCTAAAATGGCGGCGGCGCCTTTTATAGTGCATTCTGACATCATTTCAGCAGCCAATCACAGCCATGCCATTAGTTAAGATGACCGCAGCATTACAGGATGTGCCCACACTTCGTAGGATTCCTCATTGGCTGACTAAAATCACATTGCCTCTCAAAGAATTATGGGAACTTCCGATTCCGGTATACGATATTGAAAAAGTATCGGAATTAAGTATCGAATTCCGATAACGCGAATATCGGCCGATACCCGATACTTGCGGTATCGGAATGCTCAACACTAAACAGGAGCTACTTTTTTGAGAAATCTGTGTATAGTCGCTCTATGCACATTGTCTGGTGCTTCTGCTCAGTTACATGTGCAGTGTATACTGTAGGCATCATGTTTAGTTTTCTGCCCCACATTCCTGAAATGCATTTCTCCAGGATTATTTCTGGCAGCTAGCTGTCTGCAAACTGACATAATTGTTACATCGATGACTATTGGACTTTTCTGCAGCAGAAGGTAGCACAGTAGAAAACCTGTATTGTTAGGTATGGTATGGAGAAACTGAGTCAAAACCCACTGCCCGGGTTGAGGTAACGAAGCGGGTTGCATTTCAATATTTTGCACAGTGTTTGGAGACTTCTAACATAAATCAGACAGTTCGAGCCTGTCTTAGACATTGACCATTTGCTTTTACGCTTGCCAAAGATGCCTTGATTGGCTTGCCAAATTCCCATGAAAGGGAGACACAAATTTCAAGAGCTTCTTTATATCCTGGCTGGTTAAAGCTTTTAAATGGATAGCTGTAAAATATCTCACATGCAATTTACAGAATTTTTCACTAGTCCAAATATTGTAGGTTTGGATTATTTTTTTCCAAAAATGTAATTAAATTCTCTCTTACATTCAAAGTGGTGTCATTTTATTTTTGCTCTACCTGAGGAGTGTAAAGTTTAATAATACATTTCCTACTTTTATTACCATCAGACAAATCACTTATTATTCCCATATAATGCATAACTGAGAGTTTATTGCACACTTCAATTACCTAGGAAGGATTCTTAATTAGAGGCACGATGTACGGTCCCATAGGCAGCCCTCTGGGGAGGGGCACCAGCTACTCAGGGAAGGAGCTACCAGATACCATTCAGGTTGTAGTTCTTATGCAGTTATATATATTTGCTTTGTATTAAGTTTGCACATTTATTTTCACAAAGGTTATGGTGTTTTGCCTATCTTTATTAATGGAATGGTCTTGGGCATTAAGCTTTTTTTCCTACAGATGAAAATCTGGTGTTTATTATTCTTGCTGGCTATAGTGATGACCTTACTAGTCACTAACATACAAGATGTAACCCTCTCCCCTCCCTTGTTCTGCATTCATTCTTGTTACTCATTAGTTGTGGTTCTCATTTCCCAATTCCAAATGCTCTGGTTCTTCCTTCCCCATTCTGTCTCCTTGCTACAAAATTAAAGAGGTTGTCCACTAGTTTTTAATTGATGACTTATCCTTAGGATAGGTCATAAATGTCTGATCGGTCAGGGTCTGACACCCAGCACCCCGCTGAGCAGCTGATATCGATGTTGGTGGCGGCTAGTGGTACTCACTTGTGGAATTGGCCATCTTCTGATAGTGGCTGTGGCAGGGTACTACTCATAATCCTCCTATTGATTTGAATATGAGGTCAATGTGCAGTACCCTGCAGCAACCACTACCAGAAGACGGAGCATTTCCGCAAGTATTTCCAACTGGCGGCTGCTGCCACCGACACCTATAACAGCTGATCAGCAGGGGTGCTGGGTGTCGGACCCCAACCGATCAGACATTGATGAAATGAAAAGTAGTGGACAACCTCTTTAAGTATGGATATTGAAAACGAACAGTATTCATAAGAGGTACTGGAGTTACTTGAAGATGGCATTGGCAGGCGTCCCTGGTGTCCTAATGCACATTCGTGGGTTCGCCATTAGAATATATGGTTGTCATAGACTCCGTTCCCCATAAAGTTTGACCAGAAGCATGATGCAGACAGTGGCTGTCTGTCAGGTGGACTATGACATAATTGATCATACTTTTTAATGTCTGTCATGTACGATAATACTAGATTTTCCATACACACGTGCCACTGTCAAGCAATGATTTTTATGCTTGCTTAAAGATCCAGTCACCAAACGAGAGCATTTTGCTCATTTGTCAGTTGATTGCCGGCCTGATTAGAAAGGCCAATAATCAGGAAACAAATGTTCCTCAGAATACTCATTTCCTATCATCTAAAGAGGCCCTAAGTTGCTGCCAGATACCTCTGTTTTTTCTTATCATCAGCGATGAACTATGAATAAAGTACATTTTAATAAATAGATCTTAAGAGTCATATCACATGACCAGAGCACTGGGTATTTCCTCGTGGGCAGGGGCATACATAAAAATCATGGTGCCCTATAGCAAAAGTTCTAATTGGGCACATCCCCCCCAAAAAAAACCCCATTTAATATCTGGTGGAGGTCACAGAAGAGCATAACTCACAACTTTTCAGCCCTTACAAAGTAAATTTCCTCCTGTTGAGGTGCTTAGATTGATCATTGCTCCCATAAAGTATGATGCCAACAAAAGTGGACACCAAACACAGTATGTAAGCACCACAGTACCCTCCACACACATGGTATTATGACCCTAAACTACCCCCCTCCCACAGCTCCACCCCAACACAGTATGATGCCCCAACTGTGATTCTTACACAGCCCTACACACAGTATAATTGGCTCCACATATTCCTCCGTACAGTACAAGGGGCCCCACACAGTTCTGCATACAGAATAATTGGTACCAAATAGTTCTCCATACAGAATAATGGGTTCCACATAGTCCTCCATATAGTATTATGGGCCCCACATTGCCTTCCGTACAGGATGCTGACACAGTTGAAAGGGTGATGCTGGGCAGGGTATGGGGGTGGCAATGCCGGCGTCGTGGACCAAATATTATCACCCTGCTGGCCAGATTTGGCCCACGGGACAGTGTTTGACGTGTGTACTTCCTGTTTCTACATACAGCACAGAAAAGAGAAGAATTAGCTGTGTAGAAAGGCAAAATGAGTAGTTGCAAGAACACAGTGCTATATAACATGATGGTTGCAATATATTAAGAGGATAAAAACTTTGATGGGAGGAGGAGTGCTTCTTTAAGCTGTCTAGTAAAATGACAACCAGCAGGACAGAAACCTTACAGACCACATTATAGTAAATGGGGTCTGCCTGTTATATGCACTTTCATTACTTTTGTTCATCTGTTTTTAAAATTGTAAGGAGACAAAAACAAAACACACATGTGAATTAAGCCTTAACTGTGCACTTGCTGACTTTTTAGTCAGTGGAACAAATATAAAAAAAAATCCTACATACAGCACCTCTTTTGATTGATTAACGCAAGACTTTCCCTGGTATGGCATTACACATAATTCCCAGATTTCCTTTTTATTTTTTGAAGCCCTAAAATATTTTTTTTCCATCAGGGACATAATGTTCTGTATCTGTTATTGTAATATGTACAGGATTAGTAACTCCATTTCTAATCACTTAAATTATGCTCCTATTTTTCACTTTTCCTAAAAATATCCCCATTCATTTGACCTATTTGAATGTAATTGTGTTTTTTGTAACTTTAGATTTTAAATTCCTGCATAGTGTCCAATTATAGTTTGCTTTATTTACCTCCTGTACGTCAATGTGAGACCTTGTATCCTGGTAATACTGTGGCCCCTGACCTGTAGTAAGCATCCATAATCCTTTAGCAAGGCATGCTATTATGGAACCATCACTGACTTGTTTTGCAAATTGTTACTATATGGATTATATTCTGGTCTGTGCAGTATACTGTAGAGGCAGCGGAGGCTACATTACATTAATAATGCTAGCCCACATTAAAACTATGCAAAATATATAAAGTATTCATGGTTATCAAATTGGAATCCTAAATAACAACAAGGTGTTATAAGATTGATCAAGAATAATGATATTTAGGTGGGCCTGTAAACGAGGCTGAAGTTGGTTTCTTATTCGTCAGTTTCTTAATCGGCAATTTTTCTTTTCTGTTTTTTTACAGGTTTAACAACAAAAAATAATCATCACAATAATAACATACAATGCAGCGAGGAGTCCTGATGTGACTACACTTAAAAACAGCTACAGAAATTATAAAACTGGCACAAAAATGGGCAACCAAAGTGGGCACCGAAGGACGTTAATAAAAGCGTTAAAAGATTTGGGGCCACTAATATCACAATGCAGACATATAGAACAGGGAACCCCACATCAAAATCAGGTCTCTCCAGCCTGGCTCAAATGGGTTCTGGGCATCAGAACTGGCATCAAAGTGGGCAAACAGACCATTTTCACAGATTTGAATAAGTAACTGATGTTTTTAAGGGGTTAAATGACTTTGGGCCACTGATCACACACAAATAATACACAGGCATTGATGCTCTGCATCAGAGGACCCTCCAGCCTGGCCGAAATGGGTTCTGGGCATCAGAATTGGCATCAAAGTGGGCAAACAGACCATTTTTATAGATTTGAATAAGTAACTGATGTTTTTAAGGGGTTAAATGACTGGGTCACTGATCTCACACCACTTGTGAAAATTGGCTCTTTGTATACTGTCTGTGTTTTTTTACT
>JARQOD010000002.1:520829487-520913062 GCA_033576555.1 Oophaga sylvatica
CAATAGGCCCCAAGCTCAGCTGACCAGAACGTGGTACGCCCAGAATGCTTGTGAGCGGTCTACGGGTGGGTCAAAAGGTGGGGGTCTGGTCCCCGTACCCAAAACAAGCTTCAGGGTGGGAGGCCCATACCTCGTGCACGAGCGCTCAACGCCGTCCCCTACCTGGTCACCGGACCACCCCGGGGGAAGGGGAAGGGTTTCCCATGTAAACTTTTTAAGGCCCCCCTGGCGGGGGTTTATGCTCACCCTTTTTGAAACCCTTTCCCAAGGGGAAGGAGGGGACGAGAGTAGAAATCCTAGGGGATCTGCCCCCCCTAGCCAAAAGAGGGTGCGGTAGGGCGAGGGGGAAACGGGAATGGATCCCCCCCTACGCCCTCAAAACAGGGATGTAAGGGAAAAGGTTGTCGCCATTTGTATAGGGCCGTACCCCCCATTTTGTCATTTCACACAGCCACAGACTTTAGCTACACATTCCTATTAGCATATCCAGTACGACGGGTTTTTGTTTGTCCACTGGAATAAATAGGCCCTACTGCTAATTGTCTAGGCCGGACTAAATGAGGGGGTCGTGTAGGGTAAAACCCCAAGCCACATTTTTTCCCTGCCCATATGATTGCAGGCCAAATTTAATATGGTGCTTCAAAGCAATGGGGAGGGGCCCTAGAGGTCAAGAGCTAGCCATGACCGGGTGGGTCTTTTCCTTTCACACACAAACCCAAGAGAGGTCTAGAAACCAAGGATATTCGGAAGAAGACTGTCCCTGGGAATGGCAGAGCCAAAGGCCTTCCCATACCAAAAAGGAAAGACCCATATTATCCTTTAACCCTTGTCATTATTGTTGTTTTTTTACTCTGCGCCATTCCATTGTATTCGTTGTATAGCTTATGTTATTTCTGTAATTATTAGTGCGCCCTTAAGGAAAATTTAAACCAAAAATTAATCTTGGGCTGATGCTTTTACTCTGATCACGAATCTTAGAATACCCAGTGGGTAGCAGGACACCTTCCCCGGCGGCCATTTGCTCTAGGTGCAGTTCTCTTACTGACCTGAGAGACAAAGGGGGGCGCCGGAGAGCTGTACCTGTGGAGTTACGTCCCATTGGTGACGTGGGAGGAAAGGGATCGTCCGTCACATTTGGTAGCGGCGGTGTATCAGAAGCTGTGATACCCGGGCTACCGTGTGGCGGCCGGCTGAGTTCCTCACAACATGCATGCCTGGAGTTAAGAGCACCTGTTGATTTTTTTTTTTTGGGGGGGGGCCCATTCAGACTTTTGCTATGGGGCCCCATGATTTCTATGTACGCCCCTGGTAAAAGGATACAGCTGGATGGGGGATCGATGTAGGGACAATGTCTCACATTTGGTGGCGCTACGCTAGAATTCAGCCTTTCTCGGGTAGTGTTTTTCAGGTTAATATCTTAGTGGTCAGACAGTTCAAAAAGTCCATACTTTCCATATTGTTTTTCCTTGAATGGAATCGGTCAGCAGGTTCTTGCTATGTAATCTGAGGACAGCATGAGGTAGGGCTGAGTTAGATTTCGGGGATGTGTCCACATATCAGGCGTGTGTTGTTTACTTATAATGAAGGTTTTATCACTAGGACATTATCATTGTGAATAGCGGGCTTGTGTACAGGTGTCCTAACATGCCTCATCCTCTGATAAGCAGCACACTTTTAGTAGGTTATGTACATAGAAAGCCTGGTGTGTGCAGGGGCAGCTTTCTGAGCTCTGCTTCATGTTGCATATAAGAACTCTGATTGCATCATAACTGCTGGACCAGTAATCTAAGTGATACATCATTGGATTCAGGGTCTCTTTGTTTTCATCACACTGCTCTCATATGAGGTAGCAAAAACCTGCTGACAGATTCCTTTTAAGATAAAATTTAAGTGTCTCTATTGTGGCATCCCATCCTCAACCCACATGCTCTATCCCTACCCACTGCAACCTCCTTTTTTTTTTCTCCTTTCTCTCATTCCCTTTTCTTTATCTTCCTTGTTATCCCATTTCTTTCCTTACTTCTACAGTTTGACATGTAATGACCTTTTTGGTATATTATTATTAAGTGATAAATGTGCGGGGACGTGATCTATGTTCTTGCTTTGATATGTACATATTTTGATGTTCCTGTGTATCAAACCATAAAAACTGATTAAGCATAAAATAATACAGTTGATGCAAGTGGGAAAATTGTGCCCCCAACCTCATCAAAAGGGTGTTTGATAGGCTATGCCTTAAATGTGAGATAGAAGCTCAATATGGAGACCTAGTGCATCTAACCCTTCTTTGAGGATAAGCCCTTTTACTTTCCATGTTTTTATTCTATCAGTATTGGTTTGGCATGTTAAAGCATCAGTCCAGTGCAGATGTGTATCTAGAGGGGGAAGGTGGGGCAACTGCCCCGGGTGCAGCTGGCAGAGGGGCGCCGTCGGGTCGCCTAGTGTGGCGGTCTGAAGTGTCTTCCCCAACGGCTGCATTTTCTGCCCCGGACTGGGAGTCAGCGATTTTCTCAGCCGGCTGTCAAGCGATTTTCTGATGCGAGTATAATTGAAGCACTGACCACCGGGTCAGAGCGACATCAACAGTGTGATCAGATCATCTGATCTCACTGCTGACGTCACATACCGGCGTTGCCAGGTGCGCATTGTTAGTAAGTGTTCCAGTGGAGCTGAAGACACCGAAGATTCAGTGCAATGTGGGGGAGATTTAGGATGGGGGGATTTAGTGTTTGGGCAAGATTTAGGATGGGGGTGTTTAGTGTGAGCTTTTGTAACAATTATTGTTAGTATGAACATACGGATAGTAATTACCACTATGGCGGTCTACACTTATATAGGTCTATCTGGCCACTTCAGTGCCCATATGTTTATAGTTATGTATTGTGTTTGTGCATATAACTTTTCTGAGTAATGATATGCATTTGGATACAATAGATCATTTTGTGGATTTTGCACATTATACTGCAATAATTTAGGCCATCTTGCTGGCCATCTGCAGGTATATTCTGTGATTGTGTATATAATTTTTCTATATGGTGGTATGCAGGGATACTATATTGGATTTTCCATATGAAGTTACACTGTGTTGATTACATCTTGAATTTTATAATCAGTGACATATTAGGATTGAATGTATCCTGATTGATTGGCATATTATATCTGTCCACACATAAATATAGTCCTGTGTATTTCTGTGCGCTGCCTTAACTAACCTCTTGTTGTGTGTTTCATGGTTTGAGGCATCTTGTTTTTATAATAAATGTTTTAAACTATTGAAATAAAGTAGCATAGTTTAAACATTTTCAAATTAAATAACACTTTTTGATCTATACGTGGTACATTTACTACAGGGATCGGTATGTTTATTTATCATGTGAAGTGTGGCCCATTCCTTTTTTAGGGAAATGGGCTTGGGTAGTGTGTTTACTATACAGTGACTATGTATAATAGTCAAGGCTGGCCATGATCGAGGTGATAAATTACTCCAAGTATTAGCCAAATTACAGACTTGTTTTTGCACAGTGAGGATTGAGAAATATGTTTTTAAATAACCGTCTAGCTTTTGTACCCTGTGCAGGTCAGGGCAAGTTATTACTGCAGAAGAACCTGGTAAAACCTGTAACATTGGTCAATAATAGGTAGACTCACAAAGCAGAAAACTGATGATTGTCTATATAGGGAATGATGACAACATACTGTATGGTCTTCTTTGTAGTTGCGCCATTTATGTTATTTACTAGCTTGGGCAAGTACTACACTGGTGATATGAATGTGCATACAGAGATATGTCAGTCACTGATTAGGACTAGGGATGAGCGAGTATAATCGCGAGTAATGAAATACTCGCGGTACTCGGAACATAGCGAGTACTTCACTACTTGCCTCGCAGTATTCGGATCTCCGCCCAGCATTTGCCAATCACAGTAATGCCGCAGCTTCTTGGTTGTGGCATTACTATGATTGGCTGGCCGCCCAGCGTCATACATGAGTCATAGGCTCTATATAAGCCCTGCCGCCGCCATTTTCTGCACATTGCATGCGAACACAGCTAATGTAGGGAGAGTGTGAGCAGCTGCTAGGGAGGGTTGTGTTTGTTTGTGCAAATCGTCCAGAAATTCTCTGTGAAACCCAAAAGCTCTTTTCAGAGCTGGAAGTATAAGGTCAGGGACTGAGTAGTGACAGTTTTCCCAGCTATTTTTGGGGTCACATTTACCCCTGCAGGTCAATTTTTTTTGTGCTGTTGCGGTGCTGTTTTCACAGCGAATAGGGTGCATGGTACTGCACAATTGACACGCAGCCAGCACCGCTGTCTTGTGTCGTGACTGGGGTGCGTAATCTTGCCTTAAACCTCAGGGCAATTTTTTTGTGCAGGACCTCTGTCTTGTGTGATGACTGGGGTGCATAATATCGCCTTAAACCTCAGGGCAATTTTTTTGTGCCATTGCGGTGCTATTTGTAAAACACAAAGCAGTACTAGGCTGTAGTGCTACCTTCAACAAAGCACTAACTGCTCCTTGTTCCCCAATATCTGCATCTGAACATCTGCAACTATGGCAGAAAAATCCAAAATTCCTAAAAAGGCTGTTATGAAGGGATAGGGACGTGGACGTGGATGTGGGGTTGTCATTGGTGCCCAACATGGCACAGAGTCTGGGAGACCGAAGAAGGTTGGTGCATCTAGGTTCCTGGTGAAATTTCACGGTCAGGAATGTAAACTGGTCTGGAAGCCAGAAGAACAAGAACAGATACTGTCTTGGATGGCTGATAAGGCCTCAACGAAATTTTCTAGCAGCACCCATCGTCCATGACAAAACAGTCTCCTGTCCATACAGAGAACGCTGGGTCATCCTATTCTCAACCTGTTCCTAAATCATCACCCCGTCAGGAGTCACAGGAAACATTTGACCTCAACCTTGGACACTCTGAGGATCTGTTTGGTCCATTTCCTTTCGTTGCCTCTGGCCTCTCACCGCGCGACATTGAAGAGGAGCATGAGGAGATATCGTCTTTTGATGATAGCCAAATATTTGAAACTCCACGGCCAGAAGAAAGCCACTTTCATCCACGTGATATACCGGGTGAAGAGGTGGAGGCTGATGATGACACACAGTTGCCATCTGGCCAGTCAAACAATATCAACATGAAAGGAGAATGACATGGACGACGAGGTGGTTGATGATGAGACCACGGATCCCACCTGGACCATTGGCATGCATAGCCAGCACAGCAGCACAGAGGAAGAAGGTAGATACATTACAGCAGGGCCGGCATCAGCACCCAGCCTACCCGGGCGCCCGTTAGCGGATGAGAGCGGTACCAGCGCCGCCACTGGGCCCCCCCCGCTTGCTCAGGGCCCCGGCAGCAGCCGGCGCAATACTTACCTCTCCCCGTGCCTCCGCAGCTCCGGGCTCCAGGGGGCGCTTGCAGGGCGCCCGCGCTTCCTCTCACAGCAGCGCCGCTGAATGACGTCATCAATCAGCGGCCGGCTGTGGCAGAGAGTAAGCGCGGCGCCGGACAGGTGAGATGTGAGGTGTGTGTGTCTGTGTGTATCAGTGTGTGTGTGTCTGCCTGCGTGTGTGTATATAGTGCAGTGCTTTGTGTGTATGTGAGCGAGTGCTGCGGTGCTGTCTGTGTGTGGTGCTGTATGTGTGATGGTGGTGGGGGAGGCAGTGATGGTGGTGAGGAGGCAATGATAGTGATGGGGAGGCAATGATGATGGGGAGGCGGATGGACTGATTGGGGAGGCAATGATGATAATGGGGAGGCAATGATAATGGGGAGGCAATGATGATGATGGGGAGGCAATGATGATGATAATGGGGAGGCAATGATGATGATAATGGGAGTCTTTCCACAGTGCCCTTTCCTGAGCCTAACAGTGCAGAACGCAGCACAGTGCAGAGGAGAGCTCCATATTTTGTATGGAGCATTATATGGGGACCAGTATCCTGTATGGAGCATTTTTTGGGTTCCAATATTCTTTATGGAGCATTATATTTGGCCCATAATACTGTATGGAGGACTATGTGGTGCACATAATATTGTATGGAGGACTGTACTGTCCAGTCTGTACTGTGCGCTGTGAGGATTTGGCGATTTCTGAGCTATTGTGAATTTACAATAGATATTACTCATGTAATGGAAGAAGAGAAGTGTTTGGCATTGTACTATACCTATATTTCTCTGCAGTATCTGTGCATCATGAAATCGTGGTCTGTATTAAAGGGGCCCACTGAGACTCTTTCGCCCGGGGCCCATAAAAACCTGGAGCCGGCCCTGCAGTACAGACCAAAGTTTGGACACACCTTCTCATTTAAAGATTTTTCTGTATTTTCATGACTGTGAAAATTGTACATTCACACTGAAGGGCACACCTATGAAGTGAAAACCATTTCCGGTGACTACCTCTTGAAGCTCATCAAGAGAATGCCAAGAGTGTGCAAAGCAGTCATCAAAGCAAAAGGTGGCTACTTTGAAGAACCTAGAATATAAGACATAATTTCAGTTGTTACACACTTTTTTTTAAGTATATAATTCCACATGTGTTAATTCATAGTTTTGTGCCTTCAGTGTGAATGTACAATTTTCATAGTCATGAAAATACAGAAAAATCTTTAAATGAGAAGGTGTGTCCAAACTTTTGGTCTGTACTGTACGTAGCACCAACAAAGGCACCAAGGGCTACTGGTTTGAGCAGAGTGCGAAGTGTGTCAATTGTCGCCAAGAGCAATCCCTTGTGCCCCAAGTCAAGGCAAGGGTGCGTTCAGCTGCTGTATGAACATTTTTTTTAGATAATCCTTCTGAACCAAATGTTGTCATCTGTAGCATCTGCCATACAAAGCTGAGCAGAGGCCAGGGCAAAGGCAACCAAAGCAGCACCAGTATGCGGAAAACACATGGCAGTCAAGCACCCTAGTCCGTGGGCGGAAACAACAGGGTACCAAATTGGTGTCTGCAGGTCAAACCACTGCCATGTCGCCTGTGATCCGTTCTTCCCAATCTGCTGGGCAGGAAGCAGGTGATCATCATACTTCTTGCTCACAAGCTGCAGTTGCACAGACACAGGACACAACAAGCTCTTCCACTTGTTTATCCCAGCCAAGCGTCAAGTTGTCCGTTCCCCAAGGAGGCGTAAATACCAAGCAATACACCCACAAGCACAAATACTGAACGCGCACGTTGCCAAGTTGCTAGCCGTGGAGATGTTGCCATTTAGGCTTATGGGGACACAGTCTTTCCGATCTGTTGGCTGTGGCTGCCCCACGATTCTCGGTTCCCAGCTGGCACTAGTTTTCCTGGTGTGCCGTCCTCGCTTACACCAGCACATCTTAAACAATCTAAAGCGTGCTCTCACCAACGCTTTAACCGGAAGGTCCACCTTACAACAGACACGTGGACAACTACTTGTGGCCAGGGACGATACATCTCTGTCACGGCACACTGGCTGAACCTGGTGGAGGGTGGGACAAAGTCTGAAACTGGACCATCACATATCCTACCCATGCCATGAATAGCGGGCCCAACCTCAATCAGGGTTTCCGCCTCATCATATACGTCCTGTCTCCCTTCTTCCTCCTGCTCCTCGTCAGCCTATGCTGAATTACCCTTCACATCACTACCAAGTTTGGGAGCTGTGCAGCAGCGCATCAGCAAAGCGGACAACAAGCTCTTCTGAAGCTGATCTGCTTAGGTGAAACACCACACACTGCAGCAGAGCTTTGGCAAGAAGTAAAACAACAGACCGATCAGTGGCTCTCCCCACTGCAACTCAAACCCGGTCTGGTTGTCTGCGATAATGGGCGTAACCTGGTGGCGGTGTACACGTGCCTCACGTGCTGAACCTAGTGGTGCAGAAATTTATAAAAACATACCCTAACTTGCCGTACCTACTTGAGAAGGTGCACCGTATTTGCTCCCATTTCCGCCATTCCTCAACCGCTGTTGTCGGTCTTGCAGCGTTTCAAAAGCAATTTAATTAGCCAAACCATCGACTCATTTGCGACCTGCCAACATGATGGAACTTAACAGATCATATGTTGGCAAGGATATGTGAGCAGCAGAGGGCACTTGCTGAATACCAGCTTAAACATGCCCGTCACACTGAGACTCAGCCAAGACACATAACATCTGTCAAGAGGGTGTGGATCGCTGATATTTCTGAGGTGCTTGATAACTTTGAGTACTGCACCAAGCTTGTGAGCTGTGATCAGGCTATTATCAGCGTAACCATCCCTATGCTATGTCTGCTGAAAATATTGCTGCATAATTTAAAAATGGAATCTTTGAGTGCCCAGCAGCTGGGTATTGAGCAAGATTTCACAATGGGTGATCCTACCCAGCCCAGCCAATTTCATCAGGCAAGATTGGGGGATGAGATGATGACGAAGACGAGGAGGGAGAGGACTTATTTTTCAGTGGTACCGGGGGGACACCTCATACTACAGAGGGGCGTAATTTTTGTTTTTGAAGACACTATGGCTAGGCCTGGACACTGGACACTGCAACTACTGTGCTAGTAGTCCTAGCTTCATAATTGTTTGGCCCCTCAGACCTTCCCTGCTTCCTTCATCAACCATGATACTGCCCCTTGGGCTAATTTTGAAGACACTATGGCTATGCCTAGACACTGGGCACTGCAACTACTGAGCTAGTAGTCTACTTTCAAAATTGTCTGGCTCTTGAGGCCTCCTTCCTGCGTCAACCATGATACAGCCCTAGGGCTAATGTTTTGAAGACACTATGTTTATGCCTGCACATTGGGCCACTGGAACTACCGTGCTAGTAGTCTACTTTCATAATTGTCTGGCTCTTGAGGCCTTTTCCTGCGTCAACCATGATACGCCACTAGGGCTAATGTTTTGAAGACACTATGTCTATGCCTGCACATTGGGCACTGGAACTACCGTGCTAGTAGTCTACTTTCATAATTGTCTGGCTCTTGAGGCCTCCTTCCTGCGTCAACCATGATACAGCCTATGGCTAATGTTTTGAAGACACTATGTCTATGCCTGCACATTGGGCACTGGAACTACCTTGCTAGTAGTCTACTTTCATAATTGTCTGGCTCTTGAGGCCTCCTTCTTGCGTCAACCATGATACAACTCCTAGGGATAATGTTTTGAAGACACTATGGCTATGCCTAGGCATTGGGCAGTGGCAGTGGAACAGCAAGGACAGTAGTCCAACCTTTATAATTGTGAATCCCTTGTGATGATGATGGCTGGCTTCTTCCTGCATTAAACCATCGCTCTCCTTACACCACTTACACACTTAGCTGTCAGAAGATCGCCTACATCATCACTCGCTCTTACGGCACTTCTGATATATCACTGGCACTCCGCAAGTGGCGTACGAGTCCCGCTCAGCTGGCAAAAAATGACAGAACTTCAAATAGTGTTTGTACATTCTAGTGAAGCAGTGGTGTAAAACCACTCGTGCAGCCCCTGACCAGGTGCCCCCATGTCATATACATTTGTTTACAGCATGCTTTTTTTTAACATTTACACATTTTTTAGCCTTTTCCTCAGCCCCCAGACCGCTTTGTAGGGTCCAGCAGACAATTACTCGCATTTTCCATTGACTAACATTGGACTCGCTACTCATACCGAATACCCGAGTATTACATATACAGTCATGGCCAAAAGTTTTGAGAATGACACAAATATTATATTATATTTTACAAAGTCTACTGCTTCACTTTTTCTAATGGCAATTTGCATATACTCCAGAATGTTATAAAGAGTGATCAGCTTAACAGCAATTACTTGCAAAGTCAATATTTGGCTAGAAAATGAACTTTATCCCCCAAAACACATTTCAACATCATTGCAGCCCTGCCTTAAAAGGACCAGCTAACCTCTTTTCAGTGATTGCTCCATTAACACAGGTGTGGGTGTTGATGAGGACATGGCTGGAGATCAATCTGTCATGATTAAGTAAGAATGACACCACTGGACACTTTAAAAGGAGGCTGGTGCTTGGCATCATTGTTTCTCTTCTGTTAACCATGGTTATCTCTAAAGAAACACGTGCAGTCATCATTGCAATGCACAAAAATGGCTTAACAGGGAAGAGTATCGCAGCTAGAAAGATTGCATCTCAGTCAACAATCTAACGCATCATCAAGAACTTCAAGGAGAGAGGTTCCATTGTTGCCAAAAAGACTCCAGGGCGCCCAAGAAAGACCAGCAAGCGCCAGGACCGTCTCTTAAAAGTGTTTCAGCTGCGGGATCGGGCTACCAGCAGTGCAGAGCTTGCTCAGGAATGGCAGCAGGCAGGTGTGAGTGCATCTGCACGCACTGTGAGGCGGAGACTCTTGGAGCAAGGCCTGGTCTCAAGGAGGGCAGCAAAGAAGCCACTTCTCTCCAGAAAAAACATCATGGACAGACTGATATTCTGCAAAAGGTACAGGCAGTGGACTGCTGAGGACTGGCGTAAAGTTATATTCTCTGATGAATCCCCTTTTCGATTGTTTGGGACATCAGGAAAACGCCTCATTCGTAGAAGACAAGGTGAGCGCTACCACCAGTCTTGTCTCATGCCAACTGTTAAGCATCCTGAAATCATTCATGTGTGGGGTTGCTTCTCAGCCAAGGGAATCGGCTCTCTCACAGTCTTGCCTAAAAACAAAGCCATGAATAAAGAATGGTACCGGAATGTCCTCCAAGAGCAACTTCTCCCAACCCTCCAAGAGCAGTTTGGCGATCAACAATGCCTTTTCCAGCATGATGGAGCACCTTGTCATAAAGCAAAGGTGATAACTAAATGGCTCAGAGAACAAAACAGAGAGATTTTGGGTCCATGGCCTGGAAACTACCCAGATCTTAATCCCATTGAGAACTTGTGGTCAATCATCAAGAGACGGGTGGACAAACAAAAACCTAAAAATTCTGACAAAAATGAAAGCATTGATAGTGCAAGAATGGACTGCTATCAGTCAGGATTTGGTCCAGAAGTTGATTGAGAGCATGCCAGGGAGAATTGCAGAGATCCTGAAGAAGAAGGGTCAACACTGCAAATATTGACTTGCTGCATTAACTCATTCTAACTGTCAATATAAGCTTTTGTTACTCATATGTTTGCAATTATTATATTTCTGTCTGTGATAAAAACATCTGTCAAACACACAAAAACCAGAGGGCAGCAGATCATGTGAAAATATAATATTTGTGTCATTCTCAAAACTTTTGGCATGACTGTACTCGGTACAAGTATAGCGAGTCCTAATGCTACACTACTCGCTCATCCCTAATTAGGACCATACAGTAAACTCATAAGCCCAGATTAAGCAGGGGTGTACTGTAAATTAATGACATGCAATTCATTCTAAATGTTTTACCTACAAAATCACAGACTAGCCTGTACAGCTCCTCTTGTTCTATGACACACTGCATTATGGGCATATTTTACATGTGACTGGGTTCCTTTTAAAAAAGACTAAATGTTGTCCCAAGGAAAATATGGAATTACATGCCAGCAGTTGAAATGAGTGGATGGACAGGGTCCGTCAGAAATAAGTATGATGACTATATTACCTAATTGTTACAACTCTAAAAATGTGATAATTCTAAAAATGGCTACCATGGATAGACTTTGCACAAAACACTCCATTTACCAAATGCCAGGGGTTTCTCTTTTCTTCATCCTTTAAACACTGTAGACAGGTGTTGTGAATGTGTTAGAAATGAATTCTGAGCAGAAGCTCCCTCTGGTGGTTACAAACAGTACTGAACCATTCAATGAAGATTGGCAATCAGGAGTTACAAACTGGTCTTATATAAGGGAGGTTCCCTCCCATCATGGTTGCCGGTGATCAATTGTTCTTGTCTAAACTGTGGTTCCTGGTTCACTTGGAAGCTTGCTGAGTCTTGCCTGCATCTTCTGCTATCAGATAAGATATTTTCTGCTTTTATTTTTGTGTTGCTTTTTGCATTGTTCCCTGCACTTCTGTGGAGGTCAGCCAGGTCCCCTCCGGGGGCTTGTGCTCCTCTCAGTTTATCTGAGCCACTGTTATTTGTTCATTTGCCTTTTCCAGTTTTTTCAGTGGCTGCGGCTTAGTTTTGTGACACCAGAGAACTAATTTAGGTGGTAGAGGTCGTGTGATCTCAGGTGTTTTTGCAATTAGAGGAGTTGGTATTTTTTAGGTTTTTTGGATTGCAGTAAGTGTCCTTCCTATCCTTTTCTGTCCAGGTAGATTGGGCCCCAACTTTGCTCATACTATTTTCTGTCTGTGTCTGTTTTTCCTCTTGTCTAACCGCCATTACATGTTTGGGGGCTTCCTATGTTCTTTGGGGATCTGCTCCGGGGCAGATAGCTTTCCTCTTTCTATCTTTAGGTGTAGTTAACCTCTCAGGCTGTGACGAGGCGTCTAGGACCAACGTAGGAACGCTCCACGGCTGCCTTTAGTTGTGGTGGTTAGTCAGGGTACTGCAATCCAGTAGATTCCAACCTCTCTGGTATATTGCCGTTTTTGCCTGCTCTCCTCAGCTACCAAATCATAACAGTATCACCGGCCAAACTGAAAATTATATGGTACTCAACAGAAGGGAAAAATAGTAAAAGGAAAAAGAAAAAAGGAAGTTGTCAAATTTTTTTTTTCTCTGTTTGTTGCATTTTTTCCCTCTTTTTCTCTGAGTGCTGAGGAGGATTTTTTTTTTCTCTCAATGGAGTTTGCACAGTTGTCTGGCCGTGTGGATCAGCTTGCCACTGAAGTTCGGAGTATTGCTACCTATCTTGCTAGGTTGCCGGTTGTGGAACCTAGGATCCCCATGCCAGATTTATTTTTGGGGGATCGAGCTAAATTTCTGAATTTCAAAAATAACTGTAAGTTGTTTTTTGCCTTAAAACCTAAGTCCTCAGGGAACGCAGCACAGCAGGTTCAAATTGTCATCTCTCTCCTGCGCAGCGATCCTCAGGATTGGGCTTTTTCCCTGACACCTGGGGACCCTGTTTTGAGTAATGTTGATGCATTTTTTCTGGCTCTGGGGTTATTGTATGATGAACCTAATGTCACTGATCAAGCTGAAAAAACCTTGTTGGCATTAAATCAGGGGCTTGAGGACGCTGAGTTGTACTGTCAGAAATTCCGAAAGTGGGCAGTCCTGACCAAATGGAATGATGATGCTTTGGCAGCCCTTTTTCGGAAGGGTCTGTCAGAGAATGTAAAAGATGTTATGGTGGGTTTCCCTGCTCCCTCTTGTCTCAATGATTCAAATTGACAGACGTTTGCATGAGCGTAGAGGTATGCATGGAATAGTGTTGCCTTGTGAACCAGCTTCTGAGTCCATGCAGTGTGATAGAGTGGCTTCTGGGGCACAGCGTCATGAGTTTCGAAAACGCAAAGGGTTATGTCTCTTCTGTGGTGACACCTCTCATGCTATTTCAGTCTGCCCTAAGCGGGGAAGACGTTTTGCACGCTCAGTTGTCTTGGGTAGTGTTCAGACTAAATTTCTGTTGACTGTTACCCTGATTTGCTCCCTGTCCACATTTTCTGCTCAGGCTTTTGTTGATTCGGGAGCAGCTGTTAACCTGATGGATTTTGATTTTGCTAAACGTTGTGGGTTTCCCTTGAGACCCCTACGGAAGTCTATTCCCTTACTGGGGATTGATTCTACCCCTTTGGCTGAGAATAAACCCCAGTTCTCTACTCAGGTGAAAATGAGGGTTGAACCTGATCATCAGGAGAGTTGCAAATTTTTGGTGCTGTATAATCTGCATGACATTATTGTACTGGGTTTCCCTTGGTTACAGTCTCATAATTCTGTTTTGGATTGGAAATCTGTGTCTGTGACCAGTTGGGGCTGCCAATGTGTTAATGCCAACACTCCTGTTTTTTCTGCCTCTCCCCAGGCTCAGGATGTTCCTGACTTTTTGACCAATTTTTCTGATGTGTTTAGCGAAAGTAAATCTGCATCCTTGCCCCCCCATAGGAGCTATGACTGCGCTATTGAATTAGTGCCTGGTAGTAAATTCCCTAAAGGTTGCCTTTTTAACTTGTCTGTACCTGAACATGATGCTATGCGGTCTTATATCAAGGAGTCATTGGAGAAGGGTCATATCAGACCATCCTCTTCACCCTTGGGTGCCGGTTTTTTCTTTGTGGCCAAAAAGGATGGTTCATTAAGGCCGTGTATTGATTATCGTCTCTTGAACAATATCACTGTGAAATATCAATATCCGTTACCCTTGATTTCTGACCTGTTTTCCAGGGTGAAAAGTGCTACTTGGTTTACGAAGCTTGACCTCAGGGGGCGTTTAACCTTATTCGCATTAAGCACGGGGATGAATGGAAGACGGCGTTTAATACCCCAGAGGGGCATTTTGAGTACCTAGTGATGCCCTTTGGGCTCACTAATGCTCCTTCCGTCTTCCAGTCCTTCATGAATGACATTTTCAGGGATTTTGTGGATAAATTTCTGATTGTTTATTTGGATGATATCTTGATTTTTTCCAATGACTGGGACTCTCATGTGAAACATGTTCGGACTGTGTTCCAGATTTTGAGAGAGAATGCTCTGTATGTGAAGGGATCAAAGTGTCTTTTTGGCGTACTGAGGATCTCATTTCTGGGATTCATTTTGTCTCCGTCTGTTATTAAAATGGACCTGGACAAGGTTCAGGCCATCTGTGATTGGGTCCAACCTACTTCATTAAAGGCTCTTCAGAGATTCTTGGGTTTTGCCAATTTTTATCGTAAATTTATTGGTAATTTCTCTGTTATTGTTAAACCATTGACTGATTTGACCAAAAAGGGTTCTGATGTGGTGAATTGGCCTCCTGAGGCAGTCTCTGCGTTTCAGAAACTTAAGCAGAGATTCACTTCTGCTCCTGTTCTACGGCAGCCTGATGTTTCTCTGCCATTTCAGGTGGAGGTTGATGCCTCTGAAATTGGGGCAGGTGCCGTTTTGTCCCAAAGAGATCCAGAGACCTCTAAAAGTAACCCTTGTGCCTTTTTCTCTCGAAAATTTTCTCCAACTGAACGTAATTATGACGTGGGTAATCGGGAGTTATTGGCCATGAAGTGGGCTTTTGAAGAGTGGAGACATTGGCTGGAGGGAGCCAAACATCAGGTGGTGGTCCTCACGGACCATAAGAATCTGGTTTATCTGGAATCAGCCAAGCGACTTAATCCTAGACAGGCCAGGTGGGCCTTGTTTTTCACACGTTTTAATTTTGTGGTTTCCTTTCTTCCTGGCACTAAGAATGTTAAGGCGGATGCCCTCTCGAGGAGTTTCCTTGCGGACTCTCCTGAGTTATCTGATCCTGCTGTTATTTTGAAAGAGGGTGTAGTTCTTTCCACCATCTCGCCCAATTTGAGAATGGCTCTGGAAGGGTGTCAGGAGGATAAACCCGAGCGCTGCCCTATTGGGAAATTGTTTGTCCCAGACCGTTGGAAAAAGAGTGTGATGTCTGAGATTCATTGTTCCGCGTTGGCCGGTCATCCTGGAATTTTTGGTACCAGAGACTTGGTTAGTCGGTCCTTTTGGTGGCCTACTTTGTCTCGTGACGTCAGGGAATTTGTGCAGTCCTGCGGGACTTGCTCTCGCTCCAAGCCTTGCTCTCGCTCTAGTGGTTTGTTGATGCCATTGCCTGTGCCCAAGAGACCATGGACCCATTCTCTATGGATTTCATTTCCGACCTCCCTGTTTCTCAGAGAATGACCGTTATCTGGGTGATTTGTGATAGGTTTTCCAAAATGATACATCTTGTGCCATTACCTAAGTTGCCTTCCTCCTCCGAATTGGTGCCTTTATTCCTTCAGCACGTGGTTCGGTTACATGGCATTCCTGAGAACATTGTGTCTGACAGAGGAGTCCAGTTTGTTTCCAGATTTTGGAGGACTTTTTGTTCTAAACTTGGTGTTCAATTGTCTTTCTCCTCGGCTTTTCATCCTCAGACCAATGGACAAACTGAGAGAACAAACCAGACATTGGAGACTTATCTGAGATGCTTTGTGTCGGCTGATCAAGATGACTGGGTCTCTTTTTTGCCTTTGGCTGAGTTTGCTCTTAATAATAGGGCTAGCTCTGCCAGTTTGATGTCTCCATTTTTCTGCAATTTTGGGTTTCACCCTCGATTTTCTTCGGGACAGACGGAGGCTTCTGTCTGTCCAGGTGTTGACTCTGTTGTGGAGCGTATGCAGCAGATTTGGGACCAGGTAGTGGAGAGGTTGTCCCTCTATCAGGAGAGGGCCCAGCGGTTTGCCAACCGGCATAGGACTGATGGTCCTCGGTTTGAAGTGGGGGACTTGGTCTGGTTGTCCTCAAGAAATATCCCTATGAGAGTTGCATCTCCTAAGTTTAAGCCTAGGTTCATTGGACCTTATAAGATCTTGGAGATTCTTAATCCTGTTTCCTTTCGTTTACTTCTTCCAGGAACATTTAAGATCCATAACGTGTTCCACAAGTCCTTATTGAAGAGGTTTGTCGAGCCAGTGGTTCCTATGGCTGCGCCTCCTGACCCTGTTTGGTTGAGGGCAATCTGGAGTATGTGGTTGAGAAAATATTGGATTCTCGTTTTTCTAGACGGAAACTCCTGTATTTGGTTAAGTGGAGAGGTTATGGTCAGGAGGACAATTCTTGGGTGTTTGCTTCGGACATCCATGCTAGGAGGCTGATCCATGCGTATCACAGAGCTCATCCTGACCGACCTGGTTGCCCAAATGAGGGTTCGGTGACCCCTCCTCAAGGGGGGGTGGTACTGTTGTGAATGTGTTAGAAATGAATTCTGAGCAGAAGCTCCCTCTGGTGGTTACAAACAGTACTGAACCATTCAATGAAGATTGGCAATCAGGAGTTACAGACTGGTCTTATATAAGGGAGGTTCCTTCCCATCATGGTTGCCGGTGATCAATTGTTCTTGTCTAAACTGTGGTTCCTGGTTCACTTGGAAGCTTGCTGAGTCTTGCCTGCATCTTCTGCTATCAGATAAGATATTTTCTGCTTTTATTTTTGTGTTTGCTTTTTGCATTGTTCCCTGCACTTCTGTGGAGGTCAGCCAGGTCCCCTCCGGGGGCTTGTGCTCCTCTCAGTTTATCTGAGCCACTGTTATTTGTTCATTTGCCTTTTCCAGTTTTTTCAGTGGCTGCGGCTTAGTTTTGTGACACCAGAGAACTAATTTAGGTGGTAGAGGTCGTGTGATCTCAGGTGTTTTTGCAATTAGAGGAGTTGGTATTTTTTAGGGTTTTTTGGATTGCAGTAAGTGTCCTTCCTATCCTTTTCTGTCCAGGTAGATTGGGCCCCAACATTTGCTCATACTATTTTCTGTCTGTGTCTGTTTTTCCTCTTGTCTAACCGCCATTACATGTTTGGGGGCTTCCTATGTTCTTTGGGGATCTGCTCCGGGGAAGATAGCTTTCCTCTTTCTATCTTTAGGTGTAGTTAACCTCTCAGGCTGTGACGAGGCATCTAGGACCAACGTAGGAACGCTCCACGGCTGCCTTTAGTTGTGGTGGTTAGTCAGGGTACTGCAATCCAGTAGATTCCAACCTCTCTGGTGTATTGCCGTTTTTGCCTGCTCTCCTCAGCTACCAAATCATAACAGACAGGTATCTGGGTTGGGGCCACGGAGTCAACTGCTGGCCAATGTTGCAGGCTGGCAGGATTTGTCAAGTACCTGAATCAGGACCCGGATGGCAGTCAAAATGCAAAATCAGAAGGCATAACACTGGTCAGGAACTGGGCCGTGGTCAGACAACAGGAATACAGTCAAGCTAAGTAGGAGTTGAAAGCCCAAGACTGAACCAAGGTAGATAAATATTTAGCTGGTATTGGGAGTCAGAAATTCAGAAATTTAAATGAAGGTCAGCCCCAAACAGCACTGACAGAAAGGAGCAATCTAAACAGCCAGGAAGTAACCCCATAGCTCCCTGACAGCAACAAAAGTGTGACACCGTCTAGTGACCGAACTGAAAACGGAGAGGATAAGTACTTGCTTGATTGTTCCACTTTTAAAGCTCATAGAAAGGAGTTAGTTGCCATCATATGGAAACCCTTTGAGAATGCCATGTTCACATAACGCTGTCATATTTGCTGAGAATTTATTAGACAATCTGCAGCAGAAATCAGCACCTGATAAATGATTTTTAGCACCTTACTGAACCGAGGATCCAAACACTGATTAGCCCCATTGTAATACATTGAAGTTGCTCAGCAGCTTTTCAGCGTGGAAGCTTTTTGAAATAATGCACATTTTGTGGGTTTGGCAACACCCTAGTAACATTCATTCCAGTGAAATATCAGTAGATTCTCTCAAGATTTAGCTGTAGAATCAGCGCAGAAATCCTGACAGAAACCTTAGTGTGTGAATAAGGCATAAGGGAATTCTGCATCATAAACAAGTGACTACTGAGCTAAAATAATAGAGCTGCAAGTCCAGGTAACTGTAGGCTTGAGCTTCATGCTGAGTCAGCCACATGCAAATGAAATCACGTCCAATGGCCATTTCTGTGGGTACAACTCAGATATTGTCGCCAAAATCCTGCTGCAATTGGCCACTGTACGTGGATATGGAGTTGTCTTCATGTGACTGCCAGACTTACTGGTGCGCATTTTGATTGTAAATGACTCTTTCTGCCTCCTGTTTCAAAATTGTCCATTTTCGATGTATCTTCCAATTAGGAACGTTGTTTCTGTTTTTTGCAAAAATCAGCTTAGAAAATAAAAGATGCAGTCTTATTGGATGACATTGAAAATACCATTTCCTCCCCTTTTTGATTAACGAGTCTCAGTGTATCCTAAACTATTCAGTGTAACAGGAATAAAAGAATCCACACTATCCATAAACAGAGAGATGGTAAAGGAATGCTTAGCTAATTTAAATGAATTAAAATCTCCTGGTCCAGATGAATTACATCCTAGGGTACTGAAAGAGTTAGCAGAGGAAATTGCAGAACCACTAGCCAGAATCTTTTAAAAATCCTGGAGAACAGAAGTCCTAGAAGATTCAGGACAGGGCAAATGTCCGTATCTTTAAAAAAGGAAAGAAGACAGAGCCAGGAAATTACAGGCCAGTGAGCCTTACTTCTATACCAGGAAAGCTATTTGAACAAATTACTAAATGGCATGTATGTAAGTACTTGAATAAGAATACAGTAATTAACCAGAGCCAGCATGGGTTTGCAGAAAACAAGTCATGCCAGACTAATCTAATTTCCTTCTATGAGGGAATCACTGACTGGGTGGATCAGGGAAATGCGGTAGATATAGTATATCTCGACTTCAGCAAAGCATTTGATAAAGTATCTCATATTGTCCTTATTGAAAAAATGACTAAGTATGGGATTGACATGGCTACAGTTAGGTGGATTCATAACTGGCTTAGTGATCGTACTCAAAGAGTGGTAATAAATGGTTGCATATCCAATTTTAAGAGTGTTTCAAGAGGGGTACCACAAGCCTCTGTACTGGCCCCAGTGTTGTTCAACATTTTTATAAATGATCTAGATAAGGGAACTGAAGGTAAGCTAATCAGATTTGCAGACTATGCAGAGCTAGGTGGGATAGCTAACACTAGAGAAGATAGAGAAAGGGTTCAGAAGGATCTAGATAAGCTTGAAGAATGGGCAGCAACTAATAGAATGGTATTTAACAGGGCAAAATGCAAGATTGTACATCTGGGCAAGAAAACAAAAATTATATCTATAGAATGGGAGGGATAGAACTAAACAACAGCAAGAGTGAAAAAGACTTGGGTACACTATTAGATCACAGACTTCACATGAGTCAACAGTGTGATGCAGCAGCAAAAAAAGTCAAACGTAGTTCTAGGATGTATTAAGAGAAGCATAGAGTCTAGATCACATGAAGTAATTATCGCCCTCTACTCCTCCTTCGTCAGGCCTCATCTAAAATACTATGTCCAGGTCTGGGCACCACATTTTAAAAAAGACGTTAAAAAACTGGAGCAAGTTTAGAGAAGAGCTACTAGAATTGTAAGCTGACTACAAAGTATGTCCTATGAGGAACGATTAAAAGATCTGGGAGTGTTTAGCTTGCAAAAAAGAAGGCTAAGAGGAGACTTAATAGCTGTCCACAAATATCTGAAGGGATGTCACAGTGTAGAGGGATCATCCTTATTCTGATTTGCACATGGAAGCAGAGAAGCAATGGAATGAAACTGAAAGAGGGAAGATGCAGATTAGATATTAGAAAAAATTTTTTGACAGTGAGGGTGATCAATGACTGGAGCAGGCTACCACGAGAGGTTGTGAGTTCTCCTTCAATGGAAGTCTTCAAACAGAGGCTGGACAGACATCTATCTAAGATGGTTTAGTGAATTCTGCATTGAGCAGGGGTTGGAAACGATGACCCTTGAGGTCCCTTCCAACTATAACATTTTATGATTCTATTCCTTATGGCATTGTCACAGTATGTCTGAGTGTTTCCTGCTTTTTGTCACAAAGACAGTGAAATATTCCTGCTTCATATTTCCTACTGTGTCTTGTGCATTATTATTTTCATTGAGCGGGTTGAGAAGATTATAACTGGCACGGTTCTGATATTACTTCTAGGCTGGAATTTCAGAAGAATGTTATTGTCCCCTCCTGTTTCTGCTCTCTGCCAACATAGTTTTCCTGTGCAATTCCAGTTCAATTTACGGTACTTTTTCCTCTTATTTTCCTATTATTGTTTGCTTAAAGTCTCTATAGACTTATCCCTGTAGCGTCTTTTACGGATATTTGTGGCAATTTACTGTAGCGCAAACCTTCCTAAGGAATAGGTTCAGAATGCTTATACAAAGTATAAAGGTGTGAAATTTGCTTTGCTTTCAATGTGGCTAAAATTGGCTAAAAACATTATTTATTAAGCTTAAACAATACCAGTTTTACATTTTTTGTGAAACATACCGTATCTTTGAAGAATTCTTTATGTAGGAATATAACTGCAGTACATACCAACTAAAGAGAGCGACAGGAGATAAAAGCACAGGATAGCTCCCATAGAGCGGTTTTTGGTGCCTGTTGTTTTTTTGCTCTTAACACTGAAAAGAAGCATATAAGGTATTGTGGCTGCAGCTGCTTCCTTGTCCGGACAGCGGACAATGGAGAGAACACAGATCTCAAAGCTGCTCAACAAGGGATCGTAAAGATGTACTGGAAAAAAAACCCATTGCTATTAAAACCCTAACCAGATTCCACAATACAAACGCCATACATTATTAAATACATCTCTTATTCCTGATAAGGTTGGTACACTTACTTTGAAAGTGTCAGAATGCTCTTGTAAATCTATTGGAAAGTTTAAAGGTAATCTCCACCCACATGGCCTGACAGCTCCTCAGTGATCCTCCTCACTGCTGAGATATCACGCTGCTCAGTACCAGCTGCACCCAGTCAGGCTGGGTGGGCATGACTGAATATACTTCAGCTCTCATCAGCTCTCCCACTTTCTAGCTGGACTTACAGAATAGTCATGTTCAAAAGTAATATTTGCCTGCAGATAAATGGTCCGTCTGCAGGTAAATAGCATTAAAATGCTGTCTTGTCGCCTTACTGAAAGCACAGCTATTGGGAGAAAATTAACTTTTATCCTCCCTGTAGCCTATCGCTCTCATTCATAGGGGCGTGCATAAAGCAGTAATAGTTACCACTCGATATACTGTGTCTGGTGGCTGTAATCACTCACTGGCACTTTGATTGACAGCTTGTTCTGTGACATGTGTTCATGTTCTTTGTGCAGAGCAATCTGGCAATTAAAGTACCTGGGAGTAATTATAGTGGCGCTCACAGTATAGCAAGTGATGATTGTTGTCAGTCGCACATGCCCCTATGACTGAAAGCAGGGCTACAACCAGGAATTTCAGGGCCCCATACTAGCAAAATTTTCGGGCCCCCCTTGAGACTCAGCCCAGGCTCCACCCCAACTCTACCTCCACCCCTTGAACTTTCCACAGTTCCACTGCCCACTCTTGGAAAAACTCAACTTCTGCCCCACATCCTCACCAATCACACATTAATAATTCACACTGAACACCAGATTACATACACAGTCATAATAAAGAGACATACAAAGGACAAATATCATCACACCATGACCAGACCACATATTGGCAATGCATAGTGATTGAATAATACCACATACAAGGGACAAATACCACCACACCATGACCAGACCACATATTACCACCACATAGTGACTGAATACTAGAATACTGATCATTATTAAAAAAAACACATACTAATATTACCATAAGTGCCATTATACACCAGAGCTCTGTACATAGTATACAGTGTATAGTGTCAGAGTACAGGTAATACAGTGATCATCGGTGACATTATACACAGGAGCTCTGTATATACTGTCAGTGTACAGGTAATAGAGTGATCACCAATGACATTATACGCAGGAGCTCTGTACATGGTATATAGTGTCTATATAGATGGTATATTCATCTCTAGTTGAAGTTCTTCATCTTTGTTTTTCTTCTTCATCCAGCGCAGACCGCCATCAATTTTTCAGCCAGGACTCGTCTCTGGGGAATGTGCTCTAAATAATTGTGTTATTTTCAGCAATTTTCCCCCAACTTCTACCCTATGCCAGATGAAGAAAAAAGCGACATAGTGCCGCTCTGCACAATAACAGGCCCCCCACGAAAAACAGTATCCTCAAAAATAAAATACATCACAGCAGTAATAATTAGAGATGGGCGAATCCGAACAGTAAAGTTCGGGATCCGTACCAAACACCTACTGTTCGGGCAGCGACTTTCGTGTTACTGTTAGGGTTCGACACCCCGAACCCCTGGCGCCTCTCGTGCTGTCTTGTTCATATATATTGCATATTACAATTCTGTATATCAGGGTTGAATGGTACTGGCCTTACCTCATATGTGACAAAGCCGGTGACAGGTTCCCTTTAACGTGATTTATCTGCAGGTAAATAGAGTTTTTGGACATGACAAGTTCCTTTTGATAACATGTAGCTGTAAGAGAATTAGTTGGACTGCTATGTTTGTCACTGCCCTTATCCGACAATTATATCCGGCATATATGACTTTTTGCTGCAACTTTTTTCTTATAGTTATAACCTCTCTAAATTGTTACGTTGAGATGCATCATACAATGTTAGATCTATGCTGTCTTTGAAGCTGTTGTCCTATTTTTCTACATTTTTAGGGTATGTGCCAGAGGCGTAGCTAGGGTTTCGGTTTAGGGGGGCGAAACTTCTGAGTGGGCCCCTAACCAGAGAACCTCAGCAAATGACCGCGCTGTTGCCGAAAATAATCTATATATAAAAAGACCAATATTGATATCACCGCCATATGGTCAGTTGTAAATAATACCAGTCCTACAGAACATATAATAGATTACAGCAGAGTTACAGATAATGACTTACCGCTGACGTTCTTTCTGATGGAATCGTTCACTTTTCCTGTTTTTTCCATCTGGCCCAGACCGACATGACGACTACTCCAGCCAGGACTCGACTGCAGAGAATATAATAAAGACACGTTTTACTTCTCATATTTTCAGCACTGTCACGGTCACCAATTGGACTATTCTCAACCTGCACAAACTCCTCATCCTGCTGATACCCCAATACTGAGCCGCTGCTGCCATATGTGTCCCTATTACTGCACCTGATACCCCAATACTGAGCCGCTGCTGCCATATGTGTCCCTATTACTGCACCTGATACCCCAATACTGAGCCGCTGCTGCCATATGTGTCCCTATTACTGCACCTACTGTGTGGTTCTGTGTGACCTCTAAATTCTAAAGCAACTCTCTATAATATAGTAATGCCAGGTGCAAGTGCCCTAGAAAACAGAGCCCACATTTTGTCCCCAAGAATGTAATATTGCCCTGTGTGCCCCTTTGACAGTCACAGTAACCAGAGTTCCCCTATAACAATAAGTGCCCACTTTACACTTAATAATGTCCCGAGTCTCCCCCCTGTACAGCTCCCGTATGCACAGTGTGATGCCCCCTCACTGGATATATACTGACCCCTTAATATCCCCAAACTATTTAATGGTTCCAACACTATATGATGGCCTCGCCACTATAATCCCCACACTGTATGATGGCTCCCTAGATAGCATCCATATAGCATAATACACCAGATAGTCCTCAATATAGTATAATGCACCCCCATAGGCAGCCTCTGTATTATAATGTACCCCCATAGGCAGCCTCTGTATTATAATGTACCCCCATAGACAGCCTCTGTATTATAATGCACCCCCCATAGGCAGTCTTTATATTATAATGCACCACCATAGGCAGCCTCTGTATTATAATGCACCCCCATAGACAGCCTCTATATTGTAATGCACCCCCATAGGCAGCCTCTGTATTATAATGCACCCCATAGGCCTGTAGACTGTGAGCCCTCGCGGGCAGGGTCCTCTCTCCTTCTGTACTTGTGTGTCCCTTGTCTAGCACATGTTTATTGTATCTGTCTATATTTTTCCCTTTTCATATGTAAAGCGCCATGGAATAAATGGCGCTATATAAATGTATAATAATAATAATAATAATAATAGGCAGCCTCTCTATTATAATGCACTCCCCCATAGGCAGCCTTATTTATAATGCACCCATAGGCAGTCTTATTTATAATGCACCCCATAGGCAGTCTCTGTATGTATAATGCAGCCCATATGCAGTCTTATTTATAATGCACCCCATAGTCAGCCTTATTTATAATGCACCCCCATAGGAAGTCTTATTTATAATGCACCCCCATAGGCAGTCTTATTTATAATGCACCCCATAGGCAGCCTTATTTATAATGCACCCCATAGGCAGCCTTATTTATAATGCACCCCATAGGCAGTCTTATTTATAATGCACCCCTTAGGCAGCCTTATTTATACTGTGTTCCAAATTATTATGCTAATAATATTTTCTCAGATTTTCCCAAATTACCTATATGAATTTCAGTCATTGTAATTTTCCAGTCAAATAACTATTAGAGTATAATTGAAAGGTTTTTGTAGAAACTGCCTATGATAACAGTATATTTTTAAAAAAATAAAACACTCAAACTGCACTTAAAATGCATGTTCCACATTATTATGCACAGCAGAGTTTTCAACCTTTTCATTTTAATAAAGAACAAAAAAATGGTGATTTGTGAAATTATAAGCATTAGCAGGTTCTTACAAACTGAAATCAAACAGTTTTCAACTCAAAACTTTATTCTAGGTGATTTTACATTTGCACATAGGACCCCTTGTTTGAAAGGAGCTTCTGAACTCTCTCGTCCATTGAATTTGTCAGGTTTTGGATGGTTTCTGCTTCAATTGTTTTGCATGAGAACAGAATACCCTCCCAGAGCTGTTGCTTAGATGTGAACTGCCTCCCGCCATCATAGACACTCCTTTTGATGATGCTCCAGAGGTTCTCAATGGGGTTGAGGTCAGGGGAGCATGGGGGCCACACCATAAGTTTGTCCCCTTTTATGCCCATAGCAGCCAGAGGTGCAGTTGTGTTATGTGCAGCATGAGACGGTGCATTATCATGCATGAAAATGATCTTGCTGCGGAATGCACAGTTCTTCTTCTTGAACCATGGCAGGAAGTGCTGTTTGAGAAACTCAACATACACTATGGAGTTCATCTTTACCACTTCAGGGATCCTAAAGGGGCCGACAATCTCTCTCCCCATGATTCCAGCCCAAAACATTACTCCATCTCCTCCTTATTGGCGCCGTAGCCGTGTTTGCATGGGTGTGTCCATCAACCAGCCATCCTCCACTCCATCCATCTGGACCATCGAGCGTTGCACGGCACTCATCGGTGAACAAAACAGTTTTGAAGTCAGTCTTCATGTATTGTTTGGCCACTGGAGATGTTTCTGCTTGTGTGCAGTGGATAGAGGAGGTCGACAGGATGGCTTACGCACAGCAGGGCGTCTGAAGGACCCTGCATCTTGTTCTTCGGGGACGTTGGAGGCACCAGCAGCTTCAAAAACTTTGCTGCTATGACAAGGCTTTTTTGCCGCTGCTCTTTTAACCTGACGTAATTTCCTGTAGGAAAGAGTCCTCAATTTTCCCTTATCAGCACGCACACGTGTGTACTGTGAATCAGCTACATACTTCTTGATTGTGCGATGATCACGATGAAGTGTCATGGCAATGTTGATTGTAGTCATGCCTTGACCTAAACACTCCACAATTTGTTGCTTCTCAGCAGCCGACACATCCTTTTTCTTTCCCATTTTGGCAGAAAATGTAGGCTGCTTAATAATGTGGGACAGCCTTCTTAAGTAGTCTTGCCTTTCATTGGACACACCTGCCAAACTAATTAGCACAGGTGTCTGCAATTGCTTACAGTGATATAAAGAGCCCTGACATCACATCACCATCAATGAGTTTAACTGACAAACAAAAAAATTCTTACCCTATCACTCCTAAACAATTTTTGCATAATAATTTGGAACACAGTGTATAATGCACCCCCCATAGGCAGTCTTATTTATAATGCACCCCATAGGCAGCTTCTGTATGATAATGCAGCCCCATAGGCAGCCTTATTTATAATGCACCACATAGGCAGCCTTATTTATAATGCACCCCATAGGCAGTCTTATTTATAATGCACCCCCCATAGGCAGTCTTATTTATAATGCACCCCATAGGCAGCTTCTGTATGATAATGCACCCCCATTGGCAGCCTTATTTATAATGCACCCCATAGGCAGCCTTATTTATAATGTACCCCCATATGGAGACTCTAGTATAATGCACCCCCATTACAAAAATAATAAATCCTGTACTCACCTCTCTTGCTCCCGGCTCCTGCGCTGCTCACTGCTCTCCCTCTCATCTCCTGACAGCGGGCGCCGGACAGTGACATCATCGCGCCCGCTGTCAGACGCTGAGAGGGGGATTATGGGAGAAGGAGCGCTCGCTCCTTCTCTCTCTATGCGGTCAGCTGTATCGGCTACATGCCGAATCAGCTGACCCTCCGAAGACGAGCGGGGGGCCCACTGCTGGCACCGGGCCCCTCACCGCCTGCTCAGGGGCCCCATAGCGGCCGGCGGCAGAGCAGGGAGATCGATTCTCCCTGCTCTGCCCCAGAATGTAACTGTATCAGTGCGCTGTGCACGCCAATACAGTTACAGTAGCGTAGCTCCGGGTGGGCCCCCTCAAAGCGCGGGACCCGGGGCCACCGCCCCCTCTGCACCCCCGGTAGCTATGCTACTGGTATGTGCACATGTTGCAGATTGGTCTGCGGAATTTTCTGCACAGAATCTACATCTCTTGGTAGAAACTGCAGGTCAAAATCTGCACAGTTTTTTTCCTTTTTTTGTCCTTTTTATCTGCAGATTTACTGCAGTTTTTGTGCAGATTTCCCCTGCCTTTTGAGACCTGCGGATTCCTATAATGAAGCAGGTCTCAAAACGCTGCAGTTCCGCACAAAAGAAGTGACATGCTGCAGTTTTAAATCCGCACCAAATCTGCGCGGAAAAATCTGCAGCATATGCACTGCGTTTTTTGATTTCCATTGACTAGAATGGTACTGTACATCACTTGCAGTTCTGCTGCAGATCTGCAAGGCAAAACATCTGCTGCAGAACTGCAACAGAATCTGCAACGTGTGCACATACCCTTAGGGTATGCTTCAGCCAGAGATTGTATAAATTCAGTGATAAAACGCAGTATGTGGGGTGCTCAGGTGTGTACATGCTTCTTATTGAGACATCAAAACAGACGATAAATTCCTAGGTCTGATGCATTTTCTGCACAGTGCGTCCTTGGTCTTCCTTGAGTGGGCTTAGAAGTGGAAAAGGTACTGATGTTAGAGGGAAAATTTATCTCTGTACATGACCTAAGTGAGAACACAAAAATTGAGAACCAAGCTAAATTTTTGTGTTCTTTCTTTGTATTTTTGCATTCTGTGCAAGCCAGAGTGTGGCCTCCCTCTCCTGAGCTGGAAATTGTATTTAAAGGCTTCCCCTGACTTGTGTCCACTGGTTGGATCCGGTCCTTTTGTCTGCCCTTATTCACACACTGAGGTCAACTTTGACACATGGTAAGGTTTTTAATATTAGACAGTGTAGGACTGCCCTGATCAGAGTCACCTTGTCGACGGTAGGACGGCTTTTATGCTATTTTTGATTAAAAACAGAATTACTAAGAACTCTGTATTATTTAAATGCACTTTTTGCTTTTTACTTACCGTATATACTCAAGTATAAGCCGACCCGAGTATAAGCCGAGGCCCCTAATTTTGCCATGGAAAACTTGGTAAGCTTATTGTCATGTATAGTGTACAGTTCCTATAGCGTCTTGTGCTTGGGTGCGAGGAAAACACAGGAGACATAGGTTGAAATGAAATGACTTGTATTACTTCATACAAGCATGCTGAAAAGTTCACACAGTTTGCAGGAACAGCGACAGGAGACACAGCAGGCCAGAGTAACTTCAAGCACTACAGTAAATCTCCAAAGCAGGTTCAGGATCTCTTCTCTGTACCGTAATTCCTCTGCAAACATGGATTCACCAAACAGCAGGTTTCCAGAGTCCAAAGTGTTCCAAGGTTCCTCAGTAGGGAATAGCTGGAGTACAAGTCCAAGGCTTCCAGGAGTCAGGTCACAGACTGACTGAGGCTTGATTCAGGAGCACTGATTGTTCAGCTGAGGCTGCTTAAGAAGCAAGAGGGAAGAATCAGGGCGGGAACATGAAAACTGGAAACTCCATATTAACTGAGGGCAAGAGAGAGAAAGACAGAAAGCAAAATGGCCGACGGAAAACTGAGTTTCAAGGAACATGTCAACAGAGACAAAGAACCTTACACTTATTGAATCGAGTATAAGCCGGGTGTACATTGTCCCCTCATCCCTGTCCTGCTCTGTGTGGCTCATCTGTGCTCCGCGTCCTCCTCTGTGCTCCCCCGTCCTGCTCCGTGCTCCTCTGTGCTTCCCCCGTCCTGCTCCATGCTCCTCCGTGCTTCCCCCGTCCTGCTCCATGCTCCTCTGTGCTCCTCTGTACTCCCCACGTCCTGCTCCGTGCTCCTCTGTGCTCCCCGTCCTCCTCTGTACTTGTGTAGCCCTGGTGTTAGGCACACGCAGTACCCTGGAGAGTGTGTGGAGAGATAGCAGTTCAATGCTCAATACCCATTCACTCAACATACACTAGACACACCCTTAGGGTAGTGTAGTCACTTGTGAGGGAGTGGTCAGGGTGTATTGGTTGAGTGATAAGAGTAGTCAGTTTCCTGTCTTCGGACAGAGCAGACGTGTGGAGTCTAGCTGGGACTTGGAGGGAGGAAGCAGTCCAGCCTGGTTCTACCAGCAGTTCAGCAAGTGGAGGCCAGTAAGGGCGAGATATAGATCACCTCAGCCTGGTCAGAGCTGTACCTCACTTGAAGACACTGATAAAGAAAGAAGAGCTTAGTGCAGATATACTTCAGTCTCCTGTCCCAAGGACAGTGAAAGGTTCAGAGACGTGCTCCTGCCTAGTGGATAACTGAGAGTCTGTTAACTAACTCTGAAGGAAGAGAAGAAGGGAGTGATTATATGACTTTTTGCAAGTGTGAGTGTTTATGCTACAAGCGAGGACAAGGCGAAAGGCACAGTGGAAAGGAATATTTGAAAAGTGCTTTTGGATTGAAGAAGTCCTGCACATTGTAACCGGTCACTGGGGACCGAAGGATCACTAAAGCTTCACGCTTAGTGGTAAGAAAACCAGAGACTTACCGGACCTTAGGTCGCGGCAAGCAGCCCTAAATAGTCGGTACGTAACTGGGGTCAGGGGGAGTGAAGACTTTGAGCCTGATCAGCAAGATAGGAATTCAGCTCTCTCACAGGAAGGCTCCGACCACAAAACTGACTGGGCAGTACAGCTATGGAATAGCTGGAGTTATAGAGGGAACTACGCTTCATGCTGGTTGTACTCATCGTTGTGAAAGTAAAGGAGGCCCCTAACTTGTCCAGCTGCTATCTCGAAATACATTCTCCTTGGATCAGCCTCCCTGGGACCTGCCTTACCATCTTACAAGTAAAGGTATGGAAAGACGCTGACCGTGTGAGACTGAGTTATTTACTTGCATGCCTGCACAACCCTGCTTTAACTACCGACCTGAGGGAAGAGTCCCACCTGTAGGGGACCCGACATCTAGCTGCCTCACCATCCCCTCAGAGATCTACAGCAGCGCTGGTATAAATTACCAGAAGACTACAGGTGGCGTCACGAACTGTAAATATATCTATCCCCTGTAAATATTCCCCCAACATACGCCAGACCGCTAGGGCCACAGACCGAGCCACCGCTACCTGTGACAATCCCATAGACTTCTACGGGCTCGGCTCTGAGTACCCCATTGCCCTGATAACCCACAATTGTGGTGGGGGTCGAGACATACTCCCCCCATCCTGCTCGGTGCTTCCCCCATCCTCCCTCATCCTGCTCCGTGCTTCCCCGTCCTCCGTTCTCCCCCCGTCATACTCACCCTCCCCGTGCCATCGCTGAACGTCCCCTGCATTGCTCCGTTGTTCAGGATTCCTGCAGCTCTCCTGTGCTGAGCAGTCACGTGGTACCGCTCATTAAGGCCATGAATATGGACGCCATGCCTATGAGAGTGGAGTTGCGTCCATATTTCATGACCTTAATGAGCAGTACCACGTGACCGCTCAGCACAGGAGAGCTGCAGGAAGCCCCGGGACAACGGAGGATTGCAGGGGACGTTCAGCGATGGCACGGGGAGGGTGAGTATGAAGTCCCAGCCACCAGCTCCTGCCTCCGCTCCCCCTCCCCCGCTGGTTTCTTCCCAATGACTCGTGTATAAGCCGAGGGGACATTTTCAGCACAAAAAAAAAGCTGAAAATCTCGGCTGATACACGAGCATATACGTGACTGTGTCTAAATAATAAGGAAAGTGAAAATTTGCCTAAGGCACACGGACAATCACACAAGAAAAGCAGTAATGTTTGTTAGGATGCAATTTCACTAAAGTAAAAAAAATCCTACATGTAGACCCTATGTCAAAGATGTGACTACAGCCGCACAGTAAAATTGTCTACATTTGGTAAAGGTTTGTCTGATACCAACGTGCCCATAACCTTGTAGAGGTGAAAAATAGCAAAAATATTAACACTCACTCTCCCTGGTCCAGCGCCACGTCTCTGTGACTGCCCTGGTCTTTGTTGACAGGCTGCAATTGGCATGTCTACATTGGCATCACTGTTTTAACCCACCAAAGTATCACTTCTATAGAAGTGAATAGAGGAACTCACCCAATGTACCTGCGGTCGTTGTGGTTGTCATATACAGTACAGACCAAAAGTTTGGACACACCTTCTCATTCAAAGATTTTTCTGTATTTTCATGACTATGAAAATTGTACATTCACACTGAAGGCATCAAAACTATGAATTAACACATGTGGAATTGTATACTTAACAAAAAGTGTGAAACAACTGAAAATATGTCTTATATTCTAGGTTCTTCAAAGTAGCCACCTTTCGATTGTGTTCAGGTCTGGTGACTGTGGAGGCCAGTTCATCTGGTGTAGCACCCCATCACTCTCCTTCTTGGTCAAATAGCCTTTACACAGCCTGTACTGTATGTGAGCGTGGCTACAGTAGCTTTACTTGTAACAGAGCATGTCTGAGAAAACCTGACTTCACCTGTGTGGCTATGCATGACTTTTTAGGGTCTACTGGCCTGGTACCTTTACAATGCATATTTATGAAATCTAGCATTCAAAAAAGAATATGTTGCAATTAATTAGCAATTAGCAATCATGTCGCACTCATAGTTTTTGTTTAACTCTAGAATTTTGTAATGTATACTTTGTGTCATTTTGGACTTTAAGATGATAATGAGAAAAGCTAAAATAACAAAAATGTATTTAGTGGGACAGCCCCTTAAAAAGGGAATTTCTCACCATTTTTTTGCACTCTAATCTGAGAGCAACATAATGCAGATACCAGACAATCCCTAGCCACACAACTGAAATAACCCACCTTGGACCTGGCTCCCTAAAACACAGAAATATACACAGTGTTTTCTGGGCAAAAAAAATCCCTTTGCTGAAGAGCTGGAACTCCTTAGCACTAATCCATTTAGAAGTATAGCCAGCAAGGAAGTGTAGTGAAGGGAGAAGATACATAGCCCAACCCAGAATGTGATAGGGCAACCAATTTGGGACAATGAGAAACACCTGAAGAGGAGCAAACTCAGAAAGGAAAAATAAAGGCAATATGAACCATTAGCATAAGGACAGGGAATAAAGGGGCAATATCTCAGCAGACAGGAGAGAACCAACTATGGAGCCAGAGGTCACAGATCGATTCCCAAAGCCATGCCATGACTGTAACCCCATCCTCACCACTTATTGGCAGGTTACTGCCTATGCAAAGTGTACACGGAAAGCTAATAATTGATGGTGTGGGCGGGGTTATACCAAGCTCAACATTCAGAGACCTGCAGTAGATAAAACAGTGATTTTATCAAAATGACAGCAAGCAGCCCAGTAAATGCTGGAATTAGGATCTCTGCCCCTTTATCTTGCTACTCTCAGATGGGGTAGAAAAAAATCTGGTGATTTACCTACTGTCCATCTACCATTTGCCATTAATAGTGGAGTTTGTGCAGACGAGCCATTCTTTCCCATCAGTGGCCTTTGCAGGTTTGGGGTGCAGTTGCTACTTTTGCAGCTCTTTTGCATATAGACACACACCTATAAGTACACTATAGTGTGGTCATTGCTCACAAGTGCTCATGGAATGTACACAGAGATATCAACTTCTGCGTAAGAACCATCCCCAAGAGTAAAGCCCCCGTCACACACAGCGATCTCGCTAGCGAGATCGCTGCTGAGTCACTAGTTTTGTGACGCAACAGCGATCTCCCCAGCGATATCGCTGTGTGTGACATTCAGCGACGATCAGCCCCCCTGCTGGGTATCGCTGATCGTCGCTGAATGTCCTGGACATTTTTTTGATCGTTGGTCTCCCGATAACCAGCACGCATCGCTGCGTGTGGCAGGCAGGAGACCAGCGATCAGCTGGTAACCAAGGTACACATTGGGTTTCCAGGTGCCGCGCAGCGCCTGGAAACCCGATGTGTACCTTGGTTACCAGCGCCCTGCACCAGCGCGCTGGTATCCAACGTACACTGCGGGTAACTAAGCGACGTTACCTGCAGTGTCGCTGTCCTGATCGCTGCCTGAGCTGCCTGTTTGGCAGCTCAGCAGCGTTCATGTAGCGACACACCAGCGATCCTGACAAGTGCATATCGTTGTCTGGATCGCTGGTGTTTCGCTAGGTGTGACGGGGCCCTAAGAGGTTTTATTGTGATTTTATGATAGAAGAGATATCTACAGATGTTTTACATTGGAGGAAATGCAAAGTTTAATTCTTTCAAATTTACTTCTGGGAAATATATGCCCCCATGCATTCCACACTATCCCAAGAATTGAAATAGTGATCATTCTGTGTAGTCTGAGTCTGTAACATGTGAAGACCTTGATCATACCGTAATAGCCTTGGTAGCTTCATGATTTAATCACTACAGGCATTGTCTTGTTTTTATGCACGGAGAGCAGAAGAGATGCTTTCTAACACATTTTATGTGTAATATTTGGGAAATGCTGCTTCTCAACATTGTTTAAATTACACATTGAAATGATCTCTGTATCTGATTACTAAGGGCCTTTACATAAAAACAAGGAAGCAATGCAGTATGGTGTAGAAGCTGCGAGCATAGTAGATCTGCAAGGTGCACACATTGAAGTTAGTCACTAAATGCAGCAATTTAAAATGATGGGTAACCTGTTACAGGGAATCTGTCAGGATCAACCTTCCTAAGCTGTCTATATGGGCATGTAGGTCATAGGTAGCTGAATACAATGTCACCCAGATATCTGCGATCCAATGTCTTATTCCAAAGAAATCAACATTTTTCTTACATGTAAATAAGCTGCTAGGACTATGGGCCGGACACTGATCTGCATGAGAATCTGCCTTCAGAGATTATTTTACATGAAGGGGGTGTTACCAGTGTGATACGTAATGGCCGCTCTCCTGATCTCACTGCAGAGCTGTGTATGGTTATAACGACATATCTGCACGTTCCTTTCAGCTTCAGCTTCTATATCACAGGCAGATAAGGTTACAGTATTGTTGTAATACAGCAGAGCTGTGAGAGCTGCGATGCTAACATGTTTTGAGGCAAAGTTCAATTGTTCTGTGTCCGTGCATGGACAACGAACACAGACTTCTCCAGGAAATCACTGAAAATCAGCTTGTTTCCCATGCTTTCATCATTATGACAGCGTGAGAAACAACAACATCTCTGATCAGCGGTAAGTTAGTTACCGCTGGTCAGAGCTGCGGTTCACACACTGGCAGCTGGCAGTATGAGCCAGCAGCTGTGACCGGCAGTAAAAAGGTTACCGCTGGTCACAGACGTCAACTGATGAGAGAGTACTACTCTCAACAGCGAGAGAAGGCGTAGTATTCATCAGCCTGCGCCTGTGCTATAAAATAAATAAAAATCACTGGGCTTGATGTCAGCGGTCATAAAACAGCTGACATAAACCCCACAAATATTACCTCACTTGCCACTGCACCAGGGCAAGTGGGAAGAGCCGGGCAAAGCACCAGAATTGGCACATCTAAGAGATGCGCCTTCTCTGGGGTGGCTACAGGCTGCTATTTTTAGTTTGGTGGGGCCAATATTCATGGCCCTTTATCAGCCTGAGAATACAAGCCGCAGCTGTCTGCTTTAACTTGGCTGGTAGTCAAAAGTGGGGGGACCCCTCTGTTCTTGATAACCAGCCATGAGAAAGCTGAGGGTTGCAGCCCGCAGCTGTCGGTTTTGCCTGCGTTGGTTATCAAAAATAAAAGAGACCGCACATCATTTTTTTTACATTTATTTATAGCACAGACGCCGACTGATGAATATTCTCATCTGCCTCGCCTCCTCTCGCTGTTATCAGAAACAGCAGTTGTACTCTGAAAGTAGTACTCTCTCTTCAGCTGACGCCTTTTATTGGCGGTAACCTTTTTTTTACCGACAGTCACAGCTGCTGGCTCACACATTGTCATTTGTATGACAGTGTGGGAATCGCAGCTCTCTGACTAGCAGAAAGGTCATTATCGCAAGACAGAGTATTGCGATTCCCATGCAGTAATACATTAGCATAGCAATCAATTAACGTTCGGGCCCCCCATCATCTGAATGGGTTCGAGTTCAGGTACTGTTCTGGTACCCGAATCAAACTTTTTTAAAATATTTGGACAAACCTGCCGAACCAGAACATCAACGAGTTCACCCATCACTACTCAGGAGGGTTGATTTTCTGTTTGGATGTGCCGGTCAGTCTTTTGACATTTGTATACATAGGCTCTCTGACTGAGCACGCCACCCCTCAGTCTCAGGTGTTTTTAATTACAGCAGGCTTCTACATCCCTTATAAATGTAGGCTGTAGCCCGAGAGGGGATTCACACAGGCAGGTTCCCAGCAATGAGAATCGCCTTATCGTGGCTGCTGGGTACACATGATTTGGCCAATTTATGCGCTAAGTATTCTCAATTTTTCTAATTTTCTAGAGCAGTGATGCAATTCAAATTTCATATATTTTATGTTTGTATGCTATAGCGCTACAGACTGCTACTTTGTTCAGATAAAGGCATCATCTTATTCATTTACAATCTATCCAGTTTATTGTTATATAAATTTGTGATTGAGGATAATCTCACATTTGTATGTAGCGGAAAAGTGGGTGGGGACCTGGAGTCGGTTACTTGTGGGCCCTTGACACCCCAGTCCAATACTGCGTACCATTATCATTCATTGTTTTCAGGTAATAGTTTATCATTGGGATCTGCAGTCTGCATGGCCACCGCGTCTGGTGGTATTCTTCTTGCTATGCAATAACTAATAATGGATAAAGTTCTCTCAATTGGCCATTTGCTATAAGAATCTTATGTTAATCATGGTATTAACAGTGGAGAAAAAAATAATTTGGTTTGTCTTCATAAGGCTGAGTTAATTTTTAGAGCCACAGAGTAAAGCTTTAACTTTACCACGCTTACTGCTGTTGCTCTGTCACATTGCTATGTGCTGATGCTGTACATTTCACAAATGCTAAATCTCAGGAAACATGCACGGATAATCAAAATCACATTTTTTTCTCTTTGTAGCTTTATATTTAAAGGGAATCTGTCACCCCATTTTTCGTATATAAGCTGCAGCCACCGCCATCAAGGGCTTATCTACAGCATTCTGTAATGCTGTAGATAAGCCCCCGATGTTACCTGAAAGAGAAGAAAAACAAGTTATATTATACTCACCCAGGGGCGGTCCGATGCGGTCCTGCCCAATGGGTGTCGCAGGTTTGGGGCCGGCGCCTCCCATCTTCTAGCGATGACGTCGTCCTTCTTGCTATGTCGTCCTTCTTGCTTCTGTCGCGCTTCTGCGCAGCCGTACTTTATCTGCCCTGTTGAGGGCAGAGCAAAGTACTGCAGTGGTCAGGCGCTGGACCTCTCTGACCTTTCCCGGCGCTTGCGCACTGCAGTACTTTACTCTGCCCTCAACAGGGCAGATCAGTGCGCCTGCGCAGGAGCATGACAGAAGCAAGGAGGAGGACGTCATCGCTAGAAGATGGGAGGCGCCGCCCCTGGACCTGCGACGCCCATCGGACTGGACCGCATTGGACCGCCCCCTGGGTGAGTATAATATAACTCGTTTTTCTTATCTTTCAGGTTACATCGGGGGCTTTTCTACAGCATTAGAGTATGCTGTAGATAAGCCCCTGATGGCGGTGGCTGCAGCTTATTTATGAAAAATAGGGTGACAGAGTCCCTTTAAAGGGTTAGATTTGCGAGTTTTGCTAATGTACAGAGAATAATCCAAACATATAGAATCTGAGTATTAGTAACCAGATTGACTAATATAATTGTACCGCTGATGGTGATGTTGTTCTCCCTTCGAAAACCCAAGCAAACAGCTGCTTTTGGTAGGGTAAGCCAAGTCCCACCATCTATGATGTCCATATTCCCTAATATCACATTGTTATGCGTATGGATAAGGCTGGTCTAAATGAGATAATGAGATAGCCTCTTTAAACAGATTTGCCCCTTTTCTATTGTCTACAAAATTAATTTTCAAAAACCCTATTAGAAAATGTTTAGTCTAAAGGGAATATGTGAGCAGGCTTTTGCAGTGTAATCTGAGGACAGCTTGAGGTAGGGGCTAAGATACAGATTTCAGGGATGTATCACTTATTAGGCTGTGTGCTGTTGTTTCACTACATTGAGTGTTTTATCAGCAGGAGAATATCACTGCCCTGACTAGCTTCCTCATGCCAAGTGGTCTGACTGCACCCCCTTCTCTGATAAACAGCTCACTGTCAATAGACAATGTACACAGAAAGCTGCTAATCAGGGGTGTGGATGGGGCTAGCCTTCTGAGCTCTGCTACCAGCCACATGTAGGAACTCTGATCGTGGTACAACTACTGCACCCAGTGATCTAAGTGATACATCGCTGGAATCAGGGTCTCGCTTCCTATATTATGCTGCTCTCCGATGACTAGCAAAACCCTTGTGACAGATTCCCTTTATAGAAGAACTGGGGTCTCCTGACTCAATTAGCCAAAACTGATAGCAGCTACAAAAATGTCTATTTTTGGAGGATGTGCCATAACCATATATTACACAGGCAGCCCATCAAGGTCAATAGAAACTGTGTAATACTCTGTTTCCTCTATGGTGGCACTATAGGGATTTTTTATCCTATGGATAAGAGGATAACTTTGTTTTAATAACTCTTTAAAGTATCCAAGTTTAATTAGAGACAAAGACAAGACAAATGCAAAACATATGTTTTCTACTAATGACGTAGCAAAAGAAAATATATTTATGTTAAGAAACATTTTTTTTAATGTTCTCTTGAAAAAATAATGTAAAAATGTACGCAATGGAATCCAGGAACTCATGTCTAGACTTTATTTGCCCAATGGTAAATACAGTAAAAGCAGCAGCTGTTACACCTCATAAATATCGACATTGATTTTATACCTTCAGACCGGAATAAAATGTGACAAGGTGTGTTGGTTTTCCTTCCATAAGCTGATTTACTAAGGTGTGGGATCCTGTCCGAGTTCAATGGGTGGCCTCATGTGAACTCCAGCGTGTAAATGGCTGGGATTGCCTGTCACTTGGCCCAGTATGTACTGTATATACAAGGGTTCAGTGGATGTTATAATCTTCTCAATGTTTCATTCTTTGTCCTGTGGAACTGCAGAAATGTAAAACATGGTCCAAGCAGAATTCCTTTTAGTCTGGCGTGTTAGACTCAGAATTAATTGATTAAAGGGAATCTGTCACCCCATTTTTGCCCTATGAGATAGGGCCACTGCCATCAGGGGCTTATCTACAGCATTCTGTAATGCTGTAGATAAGCCCCCGATGTTACCTGAAAGTGAAGAAAAACGAGTTATATTATACTCACCCAGGGGCGTTCCGCCGTCCATTCGGGTCAGATGGTCGTCGCGGTCAGGTCCGGGGCCTCCCATCTTGTGACGAAGCCGGCGTGTTCTTTCTGTCCCGTCGCGGCTCCTGCTCAGGCGCACTGCTCTGCCCTGGTGAGCAGAGTACTACAGTGCGCAGGCGCCAGGAAAGGTCAGAGAGGTTCGGCGCCTGCGCACTGTAGTACTCTGCTCACCAGGGCAGAGCAGTGCGCCTGCGCAGGAGCCGCGACAGGACAGAAATAACACGCCGGCTTCGTCACAAGATGGGAGGCCCCGGACCTGACCGCAACGCCCATCTGACCCGAACGGATGGCGGAACGCCCCGGGTGAGTATAATATAACTCGTTTTTCTTCACTTTCAGGTAACATCGGGGGCTTATCTACAGCATTACAGAATGCTGTAGATAAGCCCCTGATGGCGGTGGCCCGATCTTATAGGGCGAAAATGGGGTGACAGATTCCCTTTAAGCAATTAAGCAGAACTTGCACTTTAAACCTAGTTTCAAAGGGCTGATTGTCTCGATGAGGGGTCTGCAGTAAAAAAGGTTATTGTCAAAGGGGTTTTTCCATCACTGATTTTATTTTCTTAAACCATACAGGAGACTCTAAAAATGTAAAACAAAGAATACTTACCTAACCGATCCCCGACATTCCTCCTATAACACATCCTGGTTCCCTCTCCGATTACCATTGAGGTTCATGTGACCACTTGATCCGATTACTAGTCACAATGGTGATATTGTGTCACCACTGTGACCAGTGATTGGATGCAATGGTCATATGTCTGTATGGCAGGAACAGGATGTACGGTCGGGAGGAAATCTTTCCATTGTGCAACTAATTATACCGGTTTAATTAATTTGTGACTGTACAGCTTCTAGTACAGAGCGTCACATAAGTGTGTACATTATGTAACTGTGCCGTTACGCTCTGGGAATATTTGATATTATTACATAATCATTGGTGCTTACACGTCACTGAGTCACAGGAAATACTGTCAAAAGTTTCTTCTTATTCTGTGATATAAATAATTTAAAGGAAAGATTCCTGAAAATCCCCTCCATCTAAATTGTATTTTTAGGGATATTCTTGGAGTTATGGTGAAACCACCAAAAATATGTATAGTATGCAAACATGGCCATCAAATTTGAACTCCTGCGTCTGTGGTCAAAGGGTATTGGCAACCATTAAAGAGGATTCCAAAAAAAGAATTGAGCCTGTTGACCCGTCCCACACATTGCTTAGGTCAGTGGCTTCTTAAATTGGGTAATTCTTTGCCCAACCTTCAACTAAGGCTTCCATTTACTTACAGTCAGGGCCGGACTGGCCATCTGGCAATTCTGGCAAATGCCAGAAGGGCCTGTCTGGTCATGGTCCCCCTTGTCAGCTACTTTGTTAATAGAATCTGTGTTCTCAAGACCCCCATACTGTTAAGAGTTGTGACGGAGCACAAGGTCGCTGACTCCGTCACTTAACCCAGCAGGCCACGGTATCATTAGAAATATTGGTCTTGTAGTAAATCTTCCTTTCCTCCATCCAGGGTAATATTAGTAATATATCCCATCTGGTGCTTGGGGACGGGGACAACATGGGCCTGTGTGATTTAAAATGCCAGGGCTGAATTTCAGTCCCAGTCTGTACCTGCTTACAGTGGACTCCTAAGTTCTGTCGTATCATTTCCGGCATTCACCTGCCAAATCAACTCATCAGGGATTAAGTCATGAGGAGATTAGGAATGGTCTCTGATAAGACGACCACCTTAATAAAGTGATGACCACACATTATGATGCCCATATGTCCTAACAGAGCACATGGAAAAGGTTTCTTCTGAGGGGACAACCAGACGAAGCACTTTCAGGACTTTGTAGATCTTGGACTTCGCCTAGTTAGAATTCTGCATATCGTGTTTCTTGCTGTAAGAGATTTTCTTTCTTTGAGGATTGTTCATATCTGAAAGAAGGATGTCTGCAAATAATTTACTGAAGCAATGTGCACATTCCTTAACTTTTCACCCAAAACTATGTTAGGCTTTAACGTAATTATATGCATCGTTATGCCATTACTGACCTTGTTTGACCTTGTGTCATTTTGCCTTTAGGAATAGAGGGGAAATATGAAAAAGTTCATTGGAGCAAAAGAATCCACGATAGTTATGTGGTGAAGTGTTTATGGAATGACAGGCCGGGGAATGTTACCTTTTGGTTTCGTGAAAGGACATTACTGACATAACCACATACCTTCGTAAATAATTCATAGTATATTCAAGGGAAAGGAGAAAGTCTAGTTTTACCTGTTCATGAGTAACAGCGTTATTATACTCAATGAAATATTCATGCACATTCTTGGCATTGTTGCTTAATAACTCTACATAATTGCTGTGTACACAATACCATTTTGATGTATATTTATAATTTACATGTTTTTTCTGAAAGTTGTCCCATCTGGAACATTTATTGCTTATCCACAGGAAACAGAGTAAATATTCTCTACATGCATCTGTCTCGAGAATGTGACCTGGTTGTGTCCAGTCAGGAATGGAAAGGTGGCCGACCGTGCATAGATCACGCTATACATTAGTATTCAGTTTAAAAAAAATCTTTGACAATTTATGGAACTCTGATAAAAGTGAATAGAAAGAGCTTGGGCGTGATAGCTACCTCTCCACCCCTGGCTGTGCACCCAATAGATGCGGGTTTTAACGATAGGATCGGACCCACAGCTATCATGTAGATAAGCCACAGATATGTAAGATGGGAAAAATGTGTCATAGAATGTTTGAGCTGAATTTAACAATCTCTTTATCTCAGAAATCTGCCATATTGATGATACTTCCACCATCTGCGCAATACAAAGGAAATCCTGAAAACATGACCCGTGGGGTCCGTGAGGACTGGAGTTTGAGAAACACTGATCTAGCGGGACATTTTATCATCTCTTTAAAGTTCTCTGTACAGAGAACTTTCATATAGAAAAAGAGAGAGTACAAGCTACTAGCCTGTGGGAAAGAGGCCTCTTTCTAAGATAAGAAAACCCCTTCAAGATAGATGCGGGTCCCATTGATGGGACCCGCATCTACTATATATTTATAGCATTCCAGCAAATTTGTTACAAATGTACGAGATGGGAACACCCCTTGAAGATATGACTTTATGTTTTGGCTGTTGCATAGTGTGCTCTATGCCTGTAGTAGTCACTGGTTCATTTGTATGCTCTTATGTAGATCTGTTTGTGTAGCGCACGTTTCTCTGCAAGTAACCCAGCATTCTAAGTACATTGCTATTTAGCTCAGTAGTACCGTAAATTACGGTAATTAGAATGTTGTCACATGTCAAGTAACAGAAATCTTTGTACAATTCCAAAGGGCTCTTTGGTTGGTTTTCTTATCGCTGGTTTTCAGGTGCACATGCGCTCCTGCCTCCTGGCTTGAGGGAGGGCATTGCGATTTTGAATGATTGACAGTTTGAACCAGCGACATTGTTTATCTGCTGGTCCAAGATCTGCACTTTGTGTTGCTGCAATCAGAGGCAGCTTTGCTTCTGTAGCATTGGAGGAGATCTGAGGGGGTCGTGGCTTCAGAAGTATTCTTACAAGCTCTAGTGTTTATTACACTCGTCAATATTGAATTTTCAACACCAAGAAGGGAATGTCGTAGAATGATGATGGAACTCACAAGATGTTGATAATATGTATTGAGTATGAGCACCATGCGCATAAATCCCCGCACTTGCACACCTTGGAATGCTTTTAATGAAGCTATTAATGAATGTCTTAGGAATGTTTTGCCAAGGAATGCACTTGAATGCTAAATCATCAAGATCAGCTGCTGGCAGGTCCCTTTGCAATTGCCAACCGATTGAAGTCAAAGTTGTGCTTGAGGCGAGACATGTCCAAAGATGCTGAAAGCCATAGTTTAGGCCCAACAGGTTGCTCACAGTAGCACTAGCAACAAGTGACCTGGTGTAATCTTGTTGAAAAAGGCTCATTGGACATTTTGGAGAAATGACCGTATCACTGTTCCATGATCAAATCAATGTAACAGTGTATGATGACTAGAGAGAGCTGGATACCAGATAATATGTCACCCCACATCATACACCTGGGAATGAGACCAGTGTGATTTTCCCTCCTGAAGATCTCTTCATCGCGTTGCCAATTTAGTCTCCAGAACGGTCTCTGGCTATCTTTGCTTCCAAGGAAAAAGCAGTCATAATTGTTCAACATAATAGACCTCCATGTTAATTTCTATTTACGTCTTGCTCTCTACCATGATAGCCATTGAGAGCAGTGGTGTGAGGTCAATGGAACACCTGTAATTGGGGATCTGACTCGTAGGCCAATAATTGATGCCTTAGACTTGATATGTGACATCCAATTTGACTTGTACAGAATGAATCAGTTGTGGAACCAATGATACTGCCATTTGTCAAAAGTGACACAGAAGCCATTTTTTAACATTGCAACGCTCAGACGTATGTTGCCTGTGCTACACTGAGCAGCCTTCAAATCCTAAACATGCCACCGTGGCCTGTAGCATCTGTGGACTTGTCTCCCATCAACCACATCTGGGACATCATTGGTCAACGATTCCAAAGAGACCTGCCAGCATCGGATCTTGATGATTTGCATGCCCAAGTGACTTCGGCAAAGCAAAACATTCCTCAGACAACCAATGATAATCTCATTGATAGCAGCCAAGGTGGCGCTCATACTCGATACTGAATAAATTGAAATGTTTTGAATTTTTCTTTTCACGATCCTGTGATTTCCATAATTCCATGACATTTCCTTCTTGATATTGCAAATTCAATGTTAATGGGTGTATTTTTTACATTGCTTTTATATATTGCTTTCATATTACCTTGTTATCTTAATTTTGTACAGTGTACCAAAAAAACAAAAAGGAACTGCAATACAAGCACAATTTCACAATATCGCTGTGTATCATTGCAGAATTGACTTTGCTTCTGTTGCTGCGAGAATTCTCAGCTCCGTCAGATGTTTAGGGCAGGGGTCAGTTCTCTTCTTGTTGTGTTTTTAAGAGCCTGGGAATATACATGTGAGCTCAGACGTAGCTCTGAGTGACAAAACTGAAGTGTAGCTCGGAATACAAAAGCCAGTTTATCTAATTTTACGAACAGCTGTTAATTAGTTTGTTTTGCCAAACTCCCAAATCACATCCTAGAAATAGCTAACGAAGCGAAGCATTTTACGCCAGGTCTATTTATGTGGTTAGGTCTGCACAATAAATCGTGCTCTTTAATCTCATAATAAAACTGAAGATGTAAAAATAGCAATCATCCGAGGAAGCGGCATGTGGTCGCCGAGCGCGTTACAAGAAGTTGGATTCTAAACATAAACTGTCAGTGGAATGTCGCATTCTGCAGAGCAGAACTTTTATTTTTAGGACTTGGGTTCTGTATTTTACTATCTGCTATATATTACACTAGCCATGTTTGTTCGTATGATGTCATCGTCCTTTTATGTTTCCCACTTTTATTATTTTATGCTTAAAAATATAGAACTAAACTTTTGCGAAGTTCTCAACAAATATTTGGGCCGTGTAGTTGTGGGGAATGTTAAAAGAAAAAAAGATACTAAACACTTTTTGCCAATTAAGAGGGGGTGATCATACATATCATTGTCATTCTTTTTAAAGCATGATAAAAAAAACAATTTGATGTCAACGACCACATTCACACGTTCAGTATTTTACATCAGTATTTGTAAGCCAAAACCAGGAGGGTGGGGAACAATCAGAGGAAAAGTATAATAGAAACGCGTCACCACTTCTGTATTTATCACCCACTCCTGGTTTTGGCTTCCAAATACTAATGTGAAATGCTGACTGAACACTGAACGTGTGAACATGGCCTTAATCTTTTGACCTGTTAAAAGTGAAATTTCAGAACTATCAAATTTTTTGTAACATTGTCTTACTAGAGTTGTCTGTATGTGAAGGCTGTTAATTTTATTACTTTGGTCTCTGAAATGATCTGTATATTATAGGTTTTTAAAGGTGGGATGTTGGAAGGAACATCCTCTGCCCAAATATTCTATTAAGCTGTATGAATGTCAAAGACATAAGTCCCACACACTAACATCACTGTCAGTTCTGCAGCCAATACGTAAAGCTGCTTCGCGGTCTTCTCTTTGAACACTTAAACCTGTTAGTACTGAGTGCTCCGATTTTTTTCATTCAATTTAAATTGCTAGGCAGAATTTGTAACCTAATTAATGTGAATGGGTCCAACAATTCTCTTTTCTTGTTCTTTTCAGGATAACAAAGCCTTTAACATTTGCAGACTGTGTCGGGAATGAACTGCCTTTAGGATGGGAACTGGTTTACGATCAGCAAATTGGTGTTTATTATATGGACCATATAAACCGTAAGTTTTTTGTCCTAATAAACTGGCTTACCTCTCTACACTCTCGGCTTAAGCATGGATCTTTGGCTCCTACCAGTTTAACCACCGGTTGTACTATATCTTTGGGATGGTCAAGAAAACATATTAGGCTCTTTTCTTTCGCGCTTCTGGCCACAGATGTCAAACTTATGAATAGATCTCCATTAGCTGTATAGATGGATGCTATACTATTTATACTGCATTGTTCTAAAAAGCCTTCTAAACAAAATTTTTTAAGGGGTAGAATTAAAGAATTAAAAAAAAAAAAATCTTTAAATTTCTAATTACCTTTAATTAACCTAACCATATTGGTTTTCTCTAGGGAAGTAAACACTAATATAATACAATAGCTGCTGTGACCTGGAAATGGCTTCACAGTCCATGGTATAGAATAGATTATCTCCAGGACACAGCGGCAGAGATTCCTACTGCACGTGCTCGACACCTATCCTAATATTCTGGGTCAGGTTTTTGTCGGTTTAATAAGACAATGACCATTTGAATGTAATATACTGATTACTTGTCTAGACAAAACAATTGTATTGTTGCTAATTTAAGGTATTTATGAATGTATTCTAAATTAACTTTTCTTTCTTTCTTTATTAATACTATTTCTGTAAATCCCTTTTAAAAGGAACCTGGCCGTGGATACAAGCTTCTGTTCCTTGGGCAGCATGTATCAGACACTGGCTGCATGATTTCAGCTATGAGATACGATTGACTCTGAAACGCTGTGGCATTTCAGATGTACAAGTGCTTCTCACTAAATTAGAATTTCATCAAAAAGTTAATTTATTTTAGTTCTTCAATACAAAAAGTGAAACTCATTTATTATATAGAGTCATTACAAACAGAGTGATCTATTTCAAGTGTTTATTTCTGTTAATGTTTATGATTATGGCTTACAGCCAATGAAAACCCAAAAGTCATTATCTCAGTAAATTGGAATAATTAGCAAAAAATACCTGCAAAGGCTTCCTAAGTGTTTAAAAAGGTCCCTTAGTCTGTTTCAGTAGGCTACACAATCGTGGGGAAGACTGCTGACTTGACAGATGTCCAGAAGGCAGTCATTGACACACTCCACAAGGAGGGTAAGCCACAAAAGGTCATTGCTAAAGAAGCTGGCTGATCACAAAGTGCTGTTTTCAAGCATATTAGTGGAAAATTGAGTGGAAGGAAAAAGTGTTTTAGAAAAAGGTGCACAAACAAGCGGGATAACCGCAGCCTTGAAAGGATTGTTAAGAAAAGGCCATTCAAAAATTTGGAAGAGATTCACAAGGAGTGGACTGCTGCTGGAGTCATTGCATCAAGAGCCACCACACACAGATGTATCCAGGACATGGGTGTTGTGAACGTGTTGGAGACGACTTCTGAGCTGAAGCTCCCTCAGGTGGTTGCTGAGGGTATTGAACCTATGTTGAACAGCAAAAATCCACCACCTGCAACTGATGATTGGTTATCAGGTGGGACGGACTGACCTGATATAAGTGAGCTGACCTCCCATGATCCTTGCCAGTGATCAATTGTTCTTCCTGGTCTAGGTTGGAATTCAGCTTGCTTTTCTGCTGTCTCCTGCTTGCATTCAGATAAGTCACTTTCAGTTTTTTTTTACTGTGGTTTGATTTTCCTTGTTTTTTGCTGCCTTGCTTTTTGAGTTCAGCTGAGTCCCCTTCGGGTGGCTTGGGCTGGTCTCCGTTCTCTTTTGTATTTGTTCATTTGCTCAGTTCTTGTGATATTTTACTGCTGGGTAGCTGTGTGTTCACACCAGCGATCTGATATAGGTGGTCGAGACCGTGTGGTCTCAGCATTTTTGGATTCAGAAGTGTTGGAGTTTTTCCTAGGGTTTTTCTGGGTTGCAGACAGTATTCTCTCCTGTGCTGTCCTATCTAGACAGTTTTGGGCCCCAGCATTTGCTCAATCTATTTTCTGTCTGTGTTCATGTCTTTATCTTGTCTGACCACCATTATATGTTTGGGGGCTTCTTATTCTTTTGGGGCTCTACTCCGGGGCAGTTAGCTTTCCTCTTTCCATCTTCAGGGATAGCTAATCTCTCCGGCTGTGACGAGGCATCTAGGGCACCGTAGGAACGTCCCACGGCTGCTTCTAGTTGTGCGGTTAGTTTAGTAGTCTGCAACCTATTAGTGTCCAACCTCTCTGGTATTTGGCTGCCTATGCGGTTTTTTGCTCCTGCCTCCTCAGCTACCAAAACATAACACATGGGCTACAAATGTCGCATTTCTTGTGTCAAGCCACTCATGACCAATAGACAACACCAGAAGCGTCTTACCTGGGCCAAGGAGAAAAAGTACTGGACTGTTGCTCAGTGGTCCAAGGTCTTGTTTTCAGATGAAAGTAAGTAAATTTTGCATTTCATTTGTAAATCAAGGTCCCAGAGTCTGAAGGAAGAGTGGAGAGGCCACAATCCAAGCTGCTTGAGGTCTAGTGTGAAGTGTCCACAATCCGTGATGGTTTGGGGAGCCATGTCATCTGCTGGTGTAGGTCCACTGTGTTTTATCAAGACCAAAGTTAGCCATCTACTTCTCCAGCAGGACTTGGCACCTGTCCACGTTGCCAAAAGTACGAATACCTTGAATAAAAAGAACAGTATCACTGTGCTTGATTGGCGAGCAAACTCGCCTGACCTTAACCCCATAAAGAATCTATGGGGTATTGTCAAGAGGAAGATGAGAGACACAAGTCCCAACAATGCAGACGAGCTGAAGGCAACTATCAAAGCAACCTGGGCTTCCATAACACTGCATTGACACAGTAATTGATGCAAAGGAGCCCGGACCAAGTATTGAGTGCATTTACTGAACATATATTTCAGTAGGCCAACATTTCAGATTTTAAAATCATTTTTTAAGCTGGTGTTATAAAGTACTGAGATAATGACTTTTGGGTTTTCATTGGCTGTAAGCCATAATCATCAACATTAACAGAAATAAACATTTGAAATAGATCACTCTGTTTGTAATGACTCTATATAATATATGAGTTTCACTTTTTGTATTGGAGAACTGAAATACATTAACTTTTTGATGATATTCTAATTTAATGAAAAACACTTGTATTGTAATAGCCGGTATGTACCAAACTATGCGAGAGACTAGTTGGACAGGTGGCTCTCCGGTGGCTTCTCGCTGCCTGCTACCCTTGACTGGCAGGTCCTCCCTGTATGCATGTATAGTGAGCAACCTGTAGCTCCATAGGAGCAGGCAGAGAGAACCACAAGGGATCCACCTGTACGACCACAGCACTGGCAGGCAAAGTCAGAAAAGGGTCCCTGTGCAAGAACAATACATGGGCCCTTTGCAGCCCAAGATCTCCTAAAAATGCAAAATTGCACCTGCGTTGGAGGTATAAATGGGCCATCCTCACCTCTTGGGCCCCTGTGCGGCTGCACAGGTCACACCAATGATACAGTATGTCCGCCCCTGGACCACAGCATTTCAGAGTCAAACTTACCTGGCTGATATAATACAGCCAGTGTTTGATACATGGTCGCCCACGGTTTGGACAATATGTATCAGCTGTCAGATTCCTTTAAGGCTATGATTTCTCTATGGAATTTTTTACATATTGCATGTGCTGGTAAGAAATATATCATGGTGTACAGGTCACTGAACTGTAGAAAAAAAATGTTGGTGTTATCTAGCAGTGCATAGACTGATCTGATGATCTTCTGTGATTGGACTGAGTAGAGCGAAAATATTAGATGCTTCTACTAGTGTAAAAAAATCGCTTTATTAGCAACAGATTAGTAAATTTTAGTGCAGTGAGCGTAATTCTTCATTGCCCAGTTATCAACAATTTGCCTGTGGTGCATCACATCCAAGATCAGGCACCTTGGGATTTCCATCCATCGAAATCTAACGTCACATATGACTGGATCAGTCTGAAATCAGTCACATGCTGACAATCTAATGAAATGTTTTCCTTTTGCATGTATTTCTAGCAATGCTCTCAGTTTAATGTTTTGCACGTCTTCTTGTTGGCTTGTAGAAATCACACAAATTGAGGACCCTCGAGAGCAATGGAGAAGAGAACAAGAGCGGATGCTGAAGGAATATTTGGTTGTAGCCCAGGAGGCTCTTAATGCCAAAAAGGAGATTTATCAAATCAAGCAGCAGCGGTTCGAGTTGGCTCAGGAAGAATATCAGCAACTCCATGACCTTTGTGAGGATGACAATCGTTCCCATGCCAGTTGTGAGTACATAGATGGGCCCGGCGTCTTATATCTAGCATAGCTTGTCTGCAGGAGCATAACACTTCTTCTACATTAACAACAAATGTAATATATTGTACAAGCCAAAGCATACTTTCTAGTCTTTTAATATGAATCCACAGATGCAGTTTTAACCATGCAGGTGAATTTATTTTTTGGTATAGCCTGACATACGTGTGTGTTCAAAATTGTGTTCATAGAAATCCATATACTGTTATGCCTCTGTGTTGGTGTTTTGGGGTGCAATGGGAACTACATAAACTGTTTATGGGTACCTATTTCTTAGCACAATAAAGTGTTTTTTTTTAAAATTTACAATGCATACTGAATGATGGCTATATGCACATATACATCCACTAGCTATTAACCGTTCTACGCCCGGGTGGCAAGCATTTTTATAGGTATATGGTTCTCCATTCTGCCCCCTCCTATCATGGTATGCATGGCACCCCTCATCCCTATCCTGGTATGTATGGTCCCCTCACCCCTACCCAAATCTAGTATGCATGGCACCCCATTCCTCATCCTGGTATGCATGGTCCCCTCATCCCCCAATCCTGGTATGCATGGTACCCCCTCATCCCTATCCTGGTATGCATGGTACCTGCTCATCAATATCCTGGTATTCATGGTTCCCTCACCCTCCAATCCTGATATGCATGGTCCCCTCACCCCCCAATCCTGATATGCATGGTCCCCTCACCCCCCAATCCTGGTATGCATGGTCCCCTCACCCCCCAATCCTGATGTGCATGGTCCCCTCACCCCCCTATCCTGATGTGCATGGTCCCCTCAGCGCCCAATCCTGATGTGCATGATCCCCTCACCCCCCAATCCTGATGTGCATGGTCCTCTCACCCCTATCCTGATGTGCATGGTCCCCTCACCCCTCCAATCCTGATGTGCATGGTCCCCATATCCCCTATCCTGGTATGCATGGTTCCCTCACCCCCCAATCCTGATGTGCATGGTCCCCTCAGCCCCAATCCTGATGTGCATGGTCCCCTCAGCCCCCAATCCTGATGTGCATGGTCCCCTCAGCCCCCAATCCTGATGTGCATGGTCCCCTCAGCCCCCAATCCTGATGTGCATGGTCCCCTCAGCCCCCAATCCTGATGTGCATGGTCCCCTCACCCCCAATCCTGATGTGCATTGTCCCTCCACCCCCCAATCCTGATGTGCATGTCCCCTCACCCCCCAATCCTGATGTGCATGTCCCCTCACCCCCCAATCCTGATGTGCATGGTCCCCTCACCCCCCCAATCCTGTATGCATGTGTCCCCTCACCCCCCAATCCTGATGTGCATGGTCCCCTCACCCCCATCCTGATGTGCATGGTCCCCTCACCCCCATCCTGATGTGCATGGTCCCCTCACCCGCCAATCCTGGTATGCATGGTCCCCTCACCCCCCAATCCTGGTATGCATGGTCCCCTCACCCCCCAATCCTAATATGCATGGTCCCTCACCCCCCAATCCTGATGTGCATGGTCTTCTCACCCCCGAATCCTGATGTGCATGGTCCCCTTAACCCCTATCCTGGTATGCATGGTCCCCTCACCCCCCAATCCTGATGTGCATGGTCCCCTCACCCTCCAATCCTGATGTGCATGGTCCCCTCACCTCCCAATCCTGATGTGCATGTCCCCTCACCCCCATCCTGATGTGCATGGTCCCCTCACCCCCAATCCTGATGTGCATGGTCCCCTCACCCCCCAATCCTGATGTGCATGGTCCCCTCACCCCCAATCCTGATGTGCATGGTCCCCTCACCCCCCCAATCCTGGTATGCATGGTTCCTTCATCCCCCAATCCTGGTATGCATGGTCCCCTCACCCCCCTGTGTAGCCCTGGTTAGGCACACGCAGTACCTGGAGTGATGTGTGGCGAGACAGCAGTTTATGCTAAATATTCATTCACTCGACATTATACTAGACACACCCTTAGGTATGGAGTTTACTCTTTAGGGAGTGGTCAAGGTAGTATGTGTTAGAGTGATTTAGTCTTGTGCTAGGACTTCAAGAGAGAAGACGTCTGAGGAGGAAGGAGTCTAGCCTGCTCATCATCAGTTCAGATCGTGGAGTCTGGTACAGGTGTTTGAATTCACCTTAGCCTAGTCAGAGCTGTACCTCAGCAGCATACACTGGAAGGAAGCAGAAGTTTAGTGAGAAGTTCTCTCAGCATCCTGTCTAAAGGACGGTATCAGGTTCAGAGACGTGCTCCTGCCTATTGATAACTGAGCATCTGTAGCTAACTTTGAAGAAGGAAAAGAAAGAGTGACTACTCGACCCTTGGCTAGTTTGAGTGCTTAGTACCAGCGTGAGCAAGGCGAAAGGCACAGTGGTTTATTGGAATAGTGCTTACGGATTGAAGAAGTCTGCACATTGCTCCGTCACTGGGACCGAAGGATCACAATGTTTCAAGCATTAGTGATAAGCAAACCAGGAATCTACCGACCCTAGGATCCGGCAGGACAGCCCCTTTTAGCAGTACGTAACTGGGGTCAGGGGAAGTGAAGACTTTGAGTCAGTGCACGACAAGATAAGAATTCAGCTTCTTCGCAGGAAGGCTCCTAACACAAAGCTGACTGGGCAGGTACAGCTATAGATTAGCTGGAGATTTTGAGGGAACTACGCTTCAGGCTGGTTGTACTCGTTGTATTGGAAGTAAAGGAGGCCCCTAACTTGTCCAGCTGCTGTCTCAAGATACACTCTCCTTGGATCAGCCTCCCTGGGACCTGCCTGAACATCTTACAAGTAAAGGTATGGAAAGACGCTGACCGTGTAAGACTGTGTTCTTTATCTGCACCCGACTTCACAAATCCCATAGACTTTGAGGGACCAGTCCCACCTGTAGGGGACCCGACATCTAGCTGCATCATCATCCCCTCAGAGATCTACAGCAGCGCTGGTACTAATTACCAGAATACTACAGGTGGCGTCACGAACTGTACATAAACCTATCCCCTGTAAATATATCCCCAACATACGCCAGACCGCCCGGGCCACAGACCGAGCCACAGCTACCTGTGACAAAACCCCCATAGACTTCCATGGGCTCGGCTCTGAGTACCCCATTGCCCTGGTAATCCACAATTGTGGTGGCGGGTCGACACACCCCCAATCCTGATGTGCATGGGTCCCCTCACCCCCCAATCCTGATGTGCATGGTCCCCTCACCCCCCAATCCTGATGTGCATGGTCCCCTCACCCCCCTATCCTGATGTGCATGGTCCCCTCACCCTCCAATCCTGGTATGCATGGTCCCCTCACCCCCCAATCCTGGTATGCATGGTCCCCTCACCCCCAATCCTGGTATACATGGTCCCCTCACCCCCAATCCTAATGTGCATGGTCTTCTCACCCCCGAATCCTGATGTGCATGGTCCCCTCACACCCCCAATCCTGATGTGCATGGTCCCCTCACCCCCCAATCCTGATGTGCATAGGTCCCCTCACCCCCCAATCCTGATGTGCATGGTCCCCTCACCCCCCAATCCTGATGTGCATGGTCCCCTCACCCTCCAATCCTGATGTGCATGGTCCCCTCACCCCCCCAATCCTGATGTGCATGTCCCCTCACCCCCCAATCCTGGTATGCATGGTTCCTTCACCCCCCAATCCTGGTATGCATGGTCCCCTCACCCCCCAATCCTGATGTGCATGGGTCCCCTCACCCCCCAATCCTGATGTGCATGGTCCCCTCACCCCCCAATCCTGATGTGCATGGTCCCCTCACCCCCCTATCCTGATGTGCATGGTCCCCTCACCCCCCAATCCTGGTATGCATGGTCCCCTCACCCCCCAATCCTGGTATGCATGGTCCCTCACCTCCCAATCCTGGTTTGCATGGTCCCCTCACCCCCCAATCCTAATGTGCATGGTCCCCTCACCCCCCAATTCTGATGTGCATGGTCTTCTCACCCCCGAATCCTGATGTGCATGGTCCCCTCACCCCCAATCCTGATGTGCATGGGTCCCCTCACCCCCCAATCCTGATGTGCATGGTCCCCTCCCCCCCAATCCTGATGTGCATGGTCCCCTCACCCCCCAATCCTGGTATGCATGGTCCCCTCACCCCCCAATCCTGGTATGCATGGTCCCTCACCCCCAATCCTGGTATGCATGGTCCCCTCACCCCCCAATCCTGATGTGCATGGTCCTCTCACCCTCCAATCCTGATGTGCATGGTCTTCTAACCCCCCAATCCTGATGTGCATGGTCCCCTCACCCCCCAATCCTGGTATGCATGGTCCCCTCACCCCCCAATCCTGGTATGCATGGTCCCTCACCCCCAATCCTGGTATGCATGGTCCCCTCACCCCCCAATCCTGATGTGCATGGTCCTCTCACCCTCCAATCCTGATGTGCATGGTCTTCTAACCCCCCAATCCTGATGTGCATGGTCTTCTCACCCCCCAATCCTGATGTGCATGGTCCCCTCACCCCCTATCCTGGTATGCATGGTCCGCTCAACCCCCAATCCTGATGTGCATGGTCCCCTCACCCCCCAATCCTGATGTGCATGGGTCCCCTCACCCCCCAATCCTGATGTGCATGGTCCCCTCACCCCCCAATCCTGATGTGCATGGTCCCCTCACCCCCCTATCCTGATGTGCATGGTACCCTCACCCCCCAATCCTGGTATGCATGGCCCCATCACCCCCCAATCCTGGTATGCATGGTCCCCTCACCCCCAATCCTGGTATGCATGGTCCCCTCACCCCCCAATCCTGATGTGCATGGTCCTCTCACCCTCCAATCCTGATGTGCATGGTCCTCTCACCCTCCAATCCTGATGTGCATGGTCTTCTCACCCCCCAATCCTAATGTGCATGGTCCCCTCACCCCCCCATCCTGATGTGCATGGTCCCCTTAACCCCTATCCTGGTATGCATGGTCCCCTCACCCCCCAATCCTGATGTGCATGGTCTTCTCACCCCCCAATCCTAATGTGCATGGTCTTCTCACCCCCCAATCCTAATGTGCATGGTCCCCTCCACCCCCATCCTGATGTGCATGGTCCCCTTAACCCCTATCCTGGTATGCATGGTCCCCTCACCCCCCAATCCTGATGTGCATGGTCCTCTCACCCTCCAATCCTGATGTGCATGGTCCTCTCACCCTCCAATCCTGATGTGCATGGTCTTCTCACCCCCCAATCCTGATGTGCATGGTCCTCTCACCTTCCAATCCTGATGTGCATGGTCCCCTCACCCTCCAATCCTGATGTGCATGGTCTTCTCACCCCCAATCCTAATGTGCATGGTCCCCTCACCCCCCATCCTGATGTGCATGGTCCCCTTAACCCTATCCTGGTATGCATGGTCCCCTCACCCCCCAATCCTGATGTGCATGGTCCTCTCACCCTCCAATCCTGATGTGCATGGTCCTCTCACCCTCCAATCCTGATGTGCATGGTCTTCTCACCCCCAATCCTAATGTGCATGGTCCCCTCACCCCCCCATCCTGATGTGCATGATCCCCTTAACCCCTATCCTGGTATGCATGGTCCCCTCACCCCCCAATCCTGATGTGCATGGTCCCCTCACCCCCCATCCTGAGGTGCATGGTCCCCTTAACCCCTATCCTGGTATGAATGGTCCCCTCAATCCCCAATCCTGATGTGCATGGTCTTCTCACCCCCAATCCTGATGTGCATGGTCCCCTCACCCCCTATCCTGGTATGCATGGTCCGCTCATCCCCCAATCCTGATGTGTATGGTCCTCTCACCCTCCAATCCTGATGTGCATGGTCTTCTCACCCCCCAATCCTAATGTGCATGGTCCCCTCACCCCCATCCTGATGTGCATGGTCCCCTTAACCCCTATCCTGGTATGCATGATCCCCTCACCCCCCAATCCTGATGTGCATGTCCCCTCACCCCTCAATCCTGATGTGCATGGTACCCCTCACCCCCTATCCTGATGTGCATGGTCCCTCACCCCCCAATCCTGATGTGCATGGTCCCCTCCCCCCCCCTATCCTGATGTGCATGGTACCCCTCACCCTCTATCCTGGTATGCATGGTCCTCTCACCCCCTATCCTGATTTGTTTGGTCCCCCTCACCCCTATTAAACTGCACACATACCCAAAAAAAACAAAACATTTATACTCACCTTTCTTCATTGTATTCCAGCGCTGTCCCGATTTCTGCCGGCACAATCCCGCCCTCCTGACATCACGGCGAGACCCGTAAGTTGTGAAGACACTGGTATTGCAGCGGGGGTCTCGCCGTGATGTCGGGAGGGTGGGATTGTGCCGGCGAAATCGGCGCCTGCGCAGTCATCGCTTTCCGGCGCCATTTTCTTGAAGACACACTGCAGTGTGTCTTCCACAAAATGGCGCCGGAAAGCGCGGACTGGGCATGCGCGATTCCGACCGCACTCCTGCCCCGGAGAAGGGCCGCGGCAACGCTCCTCCCGGTCAGGTAAGTATGTAAGTATGGCACCGGAGATCGCGGTATGCATTCGGTGTCTACGCGTACCACGATCTCCTGCGCCATACACATTACTCTACCTGTAACCGCTGGATGCCTCAATCTGTCTGAAGCCAGACTGCGCAGGTGCGTCGCGCTTGCGCAGTCTATAAAGGCTTCGGACAGAGGGACGCTCCCAGCGTTATATTATAGATGACGGATGCACGCTATTCACATTTCCTGAGATTCAATACGAGAAGCTAACTTTAAAGGTGTTCTCAACTACCCTTATATTGAGGACATATCCTAAGGTAAAGTCGTCAAAATGAGATGTGGGGAGTCCAACACTTGGCTTCCCCAGTTAATAGCTGCTCTGGCAATGGGTCAAACAGTGTGACAATGCGATGATGTTCTGCTCTCTGCACCATTTACATCCGGCCTCTGAAGGAATTACTAGCAACTGATCAGTGGGGGTGCCGGATGTCAGATCTCCACCAATTTGGTATTGATGACCTATCAAAAGTTTATATCATTGATATCATTCTAGTTGAAAACCTCTTTAAGAGTATGTGCATACATTGCGGATTTGCCTTTGTAAAATTCTGCATGGATTCTGCCTCTCTTAGCAGAAAACGCAGTTGAAAATCTGTGCGGTTTTGATGCGGATTTGATGTGGATTTTCATGCGGTTTTCTCTGCAGATTTGTCTGCGGATTTGCAAGCTAAATAAAGATGTACAGTATTATTTAAGAAAAAAATAATTGTGATAGCATTTCCTTGTCCAACCTCTTCTTTTACATACTCCATTGAAAACCATAATATTACATACCATGTTCAAATATAATGTTTACACGCACAAACCATATATAAGTGAATATAATAAATGTGTATATATATATATAATTATATATATATATATATATAATGTGTATGTGTCAGCCAGATACCCTCATTAATAAAATGGTGCATAAAGAGTTAAATAAAAGAGACAAACACACACACATACAAAATATCTGTTTATTTTTCAAAAAATTTTTTAATAGACATTGTAATTTTCATAACCATCAGAGGGAAAGCCGACAGCTGAGGGCCGTTGTTAAGATGTTAATAAGCTGGGAAGGAGCCAATAGCCATAAAGGTTCCCAGGCTATTAATATCAGCTCACAGATGTTTGCTTAGCCTTTATTGGCTAGGTTATAGGGGAACCCCAGAAAAAAATTGACATGGGGCCCCCCTATAAAATTGAACCAGCAAAGGCTAGGCAGACATATGCGGGCTGATATTAATAGCTTGGGAAGGGGCAATGTATATTGGCACCCCTTCAGGCTAAAAACATCAGCTCTCAGCTGCCCCAGAAATGGCGCATCTTATAGATGCACCAATTCTGGCACTTAGTCTCGCTCTTCCCACTTGCCCTGTAGCCGTGGCAAGTGGGGTAATATTTGTGGGGTTGATGTCACCTTTGTATTGTCCGGTGACATCAAGCCCACGGATTAGTAATGGAGAGGCGTCTATAAGATACCTATCCATTACTAATCCTATAGTTACTGTATGTGGTAAATAAGACACAGCCAGAATAAAGTCCTTTATTTGAAATAAGACTAAACACAGTTTTCCGTTTTTATTTAAATGCCTAATTCCAGCGAAGCCCTCAATCTCCTGGAAAAAAAAAACAACACAAATACTCCCTGTCCGCCGTAGTCCATTTACCGAGTGTCCCACGGCGATCTCACGTATAGAACAGTCAGATCAGGAGATGTGACTGCTCTACACGACTCCAGTGATACACTGACAGGAGATAATCGCTCCTGCAGTGCATCACAGAGAGTTTGCCGGAGTTCGTGCTCTCACTTTACGGCACTTCGGCTGTGTGAGAATTTTTTCACGCAGCGGTGCCGCAAGTGACAGCACGAACTCCGGTGACCTGTGATAGCTGCACAGTGATACACTACGGGAGGATTACATCCTGTCAGTGTTTCACCGGAGCCGTGTAGAGCGGTCACATCTCCTGATGTGACTGTTGTACATGTGAGATTGTCGTGGGACACTCGTTATTAAATGGACTAAGGTAAGTATATGTTGGTTTATTTTATTTTTATTGTAGGAGATCGAGGGTGTCGGGGATTAGGTGTTTGGTGAGTATGAATGTGTTTTTTTTTTTGTTTACAATTAAACACAGTCGCTGGATGATGGGACTACTACTGTCCCATCATCATCTCATGCTGCCACTGTTATATGTGACACCAGACATAGCCGGATGGGAGTAGTTGTCCCATTAGACGATGCCTGGCTACCACACAGACACCCGCAGACAGACACGCACATATTCTCCGCTCACACATAGTCTTCACCCACACACATATTCTCCAACGACACACTATTCCTCCTTCCTTTCTGCAGCGTTTTTGAAACGCAAATCCGCAGCTAATGCACAAACCTTTTTACACCTGCGGTTCAGCTGTGGATTTGACTGACTCAGTGTAAGTCAATGGTTGCAGAAACGCTGCAGATCCACAAAAAGAATTGACATGCTGTGGAAAATAAAACGCTGAGAATCTGCTCGGAATTTTCCGCAGCATGTGCACACCAATTCTGGATTTCCATTGATTAGCATTGTTTGGTCAATACGTTGCGGATTTGGTGCAAATTCTCTCAGAAAAGCGCTTTGGATCTACACAAAAATCCGCAACATGTGCACATAGCCTTAATCTTTCAAAACCACTATGGCCATCATGACTGACGAATGTGCTAGAAATCTACTATGAAAGGCTGAAAATTTTTCTAGTATATTTGTGCTTTCTGAGGGTTTTGCTAAATTATTTACTATATTAAAAAGAAAAAGGTTAAGCTCCCATGATGAGTTATTGGGAAGTTTTTGACGGTGTATTTTTTCTACACCAAAAACGCAGCGTTTTTCATTTCCAGCAAAATTGATAGAAATCTCATGCCTACACTGGGTTTTTTTTTTTCGCAGTGTATACTGATGTAAAATTTGCAAAAGCACAATTTCTCTTGCAGATATGCTGAGGTTTAGGTGTGGATTTTCCCTATTGAATTCTAATAGGTGCAGAGAATGAAAAAATGCAATAACCTAATTTAGCTAATAGGTGCAGAAATGCTGCAGGAAAACTGCAATGTTAAAAACTCACCAAATACTCATTGTGGGAACATGTCTTACTCTCCATGAGATCTGGCTCCCCTTAAAGCATATGTGTCACTATATTTCACAATACAGACTTCAATCATTATTACCTACGACTCTTAAAACTGAAAAGTCTGATGTGCTTTCTTTGCAAATCTATTTCAGAGTAGCTGTATAATCCCGAAAAAAAAAAAAAGGCATTTTTTGAGTTTAACTAAAGTGCTCTTATAAAATGCTCATTTTTATTTTAGCCTGGGAAAGTTTTAAAAATATAATTATAAAGTTTTAAAAATATTATGAAGCCATTCCAACACAGATGTACACAGTAAGTATACCAGCCCCATCAAGTCTAACAGATCAGCTAATTATGTAGTTTGTACTGAGAAATCTGGCAATCGATTTGCTTTATATTTAGCGCTTTTACAGAAGGAGGTTGGACATATAGGACCTTGTGATGTGTTCTTAGTTAATTGATTTATACCATATGTAATCAAATGCGGAGCTGAAGGTCCAATCATCATGTGTAATGGATCATAGAGTATTAAAGTGAATTTACTTTCCAAAACTTTATCTCTATATCATAGACAACAATGGTGCATTCACATGTAGCTTTAATGGTGCGTCCAAAACCCGCAGCAATTTTTGCTCTGTGGCTAGGAGCTACTGATTTAGCAACAACAGCATTTTGCTGCAAAACTGTATATGATCATAAGCCATGTTGCCATATGTTGGCCATAAGTCAGAACTGTGGTTAATTATTTGCCGCAACATTAGCATGTCTCGTGAATGCTCACCAATGTGATCACATTTCTTTTTCTTGTATGTCTTGTAGACTTAGCAGTCTGGTCGCTGTTTTCCACTCTTTAGATAAGAATGTCATCTGGCAGCGGCCTATGTGTGTAGGCCAAACCTAAGACAAAGCCTTTCTTTATATAAACTACTGCAACCCACATGTTTGTTCCCACTGCGCTGCGTGAGCTAGTGATGGCGCATACATAACTAAAAAGGTTAATATTTCATTGGAGTCGTTTCCAAACAAACGGATCACAGAGCAGAGATTGCCTTAATGTTATCGCACTAGCGAGTCGTCATTTCTTAAAAAGCTGTATATTGTAGATTATTCTTCTTCTCCTTGTGGAGGTTTTCCTGTAGTGAATCACAGCCACCCACATATCACACGTCTTCTACTTGTGTTGTATCAATGGCCGCTCTCTATGAAATGACCAGGGAAGGTGATGTCATGGGAGAATGTGCAGTAGTTTTGAATTTGTCATCTCTGTGCCTAATATTACCAAGCAGAACAAATTGTAGTAATTAGCAACTCCACCCACAGATCCAGAATTATCTTTTTTGTATGTTATCTAATTTGTCTGGATTATTTCAATAACAAAATTCAAGTTTTGTGTTCAGAGTTCATCAGAACTTCACACCATTAGGGTGCAGTCAGACGGCCGTATACAGTAAATCGGAGTGAGATCGGAACACTGTGCACGGACTGGCCGGCGACTCTCCCGACCTAACCAAGACAGCTGCATAGGAATACATGAACCTGTCATGCTCAGGTCGGGAGAGCCGCCAGCCAGTCCTGAACTGCCTTCCATTTCACTCCGATTTATACAGCCGTTTGACTGCGTCCTTACATGATTTTGTAGTTGGTCAGTCTGATGCACACTAACATCACTCTCGCTATGGACTTGTTGTATTTCTGCTCATTTTTTTAGCACTTTGTAATACAATCGTCTACGCTCTGTAATGCTTTTTTTGAATCTCAAGTGCGTTAGTCTTCTTACATTCAGTACAACTAGCAGAATCATCTGATGGAACTGATCTGATCATTCCTCATAGATCTCAGCAATATATGCTATTGTTTTTAAGGCCTGAATATGGACCCTCATAATTGAGGCAAACTACATATGTGAATGGTAATAGGCAACCTAAGTGTATACAAAACTGAGCTCTTGCCCTGGTAATTACCGGTATATTACTATTCCGCTACAAATAAATGATAAGTAGAAAATTAAAGTTACAGTAGGTTGCACCAGGAAGTACTTTAAAAGAAACCGGTCACTAGATTCATGCTGCACGAACTATAGGGAGCGTGAATCAGACACGGGAAGCATGATTGCAGCTAAGTATGTCTTTCTTTGTAAAATTGCAATGTTTCAGGGAAGACCTTGCTTGAAACACCAGCCGTGGACTATTGGGAGAGGACTTATTCGCCTGGCACCATCCCTGGCCTGCTTTTTCCCACATCACTCAAGGTGATTGACAAGTCTCTTACTTGTGTGTACTTGGAGCAATACCTTTGACTCACCTGAGTTGGGGCAGGGGGAACTGCACTGGACTAGTCAGGACTCTCCTTATAATCTCCTGCTAGCTTTTCAAACTAGGTTTTCTCAAAAAAATTCTCTGAAGCATTTCAGAGAAAAAACATACCTGGCTGCTTTTGTGAAGTCATCTTCTGATTCATGCTGCCTCTGGTTCGGCCACATACAAGAAACCTTCCAGAAACACTGATTTCAGGTGATTTTTGTTTAATCTGGGGAATCTACTGACTCTTCAGAAAGTCCAGGAAGTCTCCCACATCCTTGAGTCATTATTACTTGTACCCAGGCTTGGACTGGCCCACTGGGGAACAGGTGAATCCACCGGTGGGCCCCTGTATTTGACAATGCATTTGAATCATTACATACAGACCAAACCACTATTTCATTATTCATTCAATCATTCATTTAAAAAACTACCCAGTTTATTATTACATAGAAGCATAGGTAAACTTGTGAATGCAGGTGTTTGGGGTAGGCCCTAAGCACCCAAATCTGACCCTGACAGGAGCTCTATGGTGTTGAGGAGTCTGGATGAAGTGACGGTCGAGCTTGCTCGCTGCTGGTTTTTACAACTCAAAGCCGAGTGACAGTATTTGGCTGGGAACCTGAGAAACATTACTGAACACGATTTCTTTTTGTACTTTACTTTATTACTGTACAATGAGATAAACCAAAATTGCAGTAAAAATTGGTCTTCTAGAAGACTATACAGTATACAAAAATGGTTAGTATACTCTAGTGCATGAAATGTAATGCTGGTCCATATACAGGTCCTTCTCAAAAAATTAGCATATAGTGCAAAATTTCATTATTTTCCATAATGTAATGATTACAATTAAACTTTCATATATTTTAGATTCATTACACACCAACTGAAATTTGTCAGGTCTTTTATTGTTTTAATACTGATGATTTTGGCATACAACTCCTGATAACCCAAAAAACCTGTCTCAAAAAATTAGCATATCAAGAAAAGGTTTTCTAAACGACCTATCACCCTAATCTTCTGAATCAACTAATTAACTCTAAACACATGCAAAAGATTCCTGAGGCTTTTAAAAACTCCCTGCCTGGTTCATTACTCAAAACCCCCATCATGGGTAAGACTAGCGACCTTACTGATGTCAAGAAGGCCATCATTGACACCCTCAAGCAAGAGGGTAAGACCCAGAAAGAAATTTCTCAACAAATAGGCTGTTCCCAGAGTGCTGTATCAAGGCACCTCAATGGGAAGTCTGTTGGAAGGAAACAATGTGGCAGAAAACGCTGTACAACGAGAAGAGGTGACCGGACCCTGAGGAAGATTGTGGAGAAGGACCGATTCCAGACCTTGGGGGACCTGAGGAAGCAGTGGACTGAGTCTGGTGTAGAAACATCCAGAGCCACCGTGCACAGGCGTGTGCAGGAAATGGGCTACAGGTGCCGCATTCCCCAGGTAAAGCCACTTTTGAACCATAAACAGCGGCAGAAGCGCCTGACCTGGGCTACAGAGAAGCAGCACTGGACTGTTGCTAAGTGGTCCCAAGTACTTTTTTCTGATGAAAGCAAATTTTGCATGTCATTCGGAAATCAAGGTGCCAGAGTCTGGAGGAAGACTGGGGAGAAGGAAATGCCAAAATGCCTGAAGTCCAGTGTCAAGTACCCACAGTCAGTGATGGTGTGGGGTGCCATGTCAGCTGCTGGTGTTGGTCCACTGTGTTTCATCAAGGGCAGGGTCAATGCAGCTAGCTATCAGGAGATTTTGGAGCACTTCATGCTTCCATCGGCTGAAATGCTTTATGGAGATGAAGATTTCATTTTTCAGCACGACCTGGCACCTGCTCACAGTGCCAAAACCACTGGTAAATGGTTTACTGACCATGGTGTTACTGTGCTCAATTGGCCTGCCAACTCTCCTGACCTGAACCCCATAGAGAATCTGTGGGATATTGTGAAGAGAAAGTTGAGACGCAAGACCCAACACTCTGGATGAGCTTAAGGCCGCTATCGAAGCATCCTGGGCCTCCATAACACCTCAGCAGTGTCACAGGCTGATTGCCTCCATGCCACGCCGCATTGAAGCAGTCATTTCTGCAAAAGGATTCCCGACCAAGTATTGAGTGCATAACTGAACTTTATTATTTGATGTTTTTTTTGTTTGTTTTTAAAAAACACTTTTATTTTATTGGACGGTTGAAATATGTTAATTTTTTGAGACAGGTTTTTTGGGTTATCAGGAGTTGTATGCCAAAATCATCAGTATTAAAACAATAAAAGACCTGACAAATTTCAGTTGGTGTGTAATGATTCTAAAATATATGAAAGTTTAATTGTAATCATTACATTATGGAAAATAATGAAATTTTGCACTATATGCTAATTTTTTGAGAAGGACCTGTAGACCTATATTGCAAAATGTGTGATGCCATGTCTTCGCTCTTGTGTATTCAGTGCCTTTCTCGTGGAATCCATGAAAGAAGAACTCCCATAGTTAGGCAGGACGCCATATTTGGGATCCGTCTGATACAGATTAACAACTTATATTTTCCTGTGTGGAAGGCCCATTCCGCAGTATTGTTAAATGTGTAACGCATTATTCTATTACTGTCTTCATTATAACATTGTTATTCACAAATGGCAATTTTTTTTTCTTTCAGCCTTTTCCACAAACACAAAATATGATCCACATCAAATCAAGGCTGAAATAGCAAGTCGGCGAGACAGGGTAAATGCAAATATTGCTTTGTTATAAAGATTATAAAGACGTGTTGCCTTTATGTTGAAGAAAACAGGACTATCATCTGTATATTGTACTTGGGCCTATAATCTTAAAGGTGTTATCTCATCTTAAAGAACAACTCCTCCTATCAAAATTTGTATCCTCTTACTATATTGCAGTCATCATATTATACAGCACTGTACTTACAATTGCTCATTTTGCCTTTCTACCCAGTTAATTCTTCTCTTTTCCATTAGGTCACATGATTAAGAACTGACTTGCTGAACCCTACTAAGCTCTATGTAGAAACAAGAGGTCAATTTTCTCTGCACAAGTCATAAGTCACTGCAAAAGTCTATGCAGTGCAGGTTCTAGGTTTTCGTGGGCCCCGGGCGAAAGAGTCTCAGTGGGCCCCTTTAACACATACCACAATTTATGATGCACAGATATGGCAAAAAAATATAGGTACAGTACAATACTAAAGATTTCACTTCTTACATTACATGAGTGATATCTATTGTAAATTCTACAATAGATCAGAAATTGGACAGTATATTCCTCCATGCAGTATTATGGGCACCACATAGTGCGCCATACAGAATAATAAGCCCCATATATTGCTCCATACAGTATATAATAGGCCCCATATATTGCTCCATACAGAATAATGGACCCCATATAATGCTCCATACTGTATAAAGGGCCCCATATATTGCTCAATAAAGAATAATGAGCCCCATGTATTGCTCAATACATAAAGGGGCCCATATAATATTCCATAAAGTATATGATGGACTCCATATAATGCTCCGGTATATGATGTGCCCATATAATGATCCATATGTAATTGACCCCATATATGATGCTCCAGTGTATAATGGGCCCCATATATGATGCTCCAGTGTATAATGGGCCCCATATACGATGCTTCAGAGTATAATGGGCCTCATACCACTGTATGATGGTCCCTATATATAATGCTCCAAACATAAAAAAAATATGAAATACTCACCTCTCCTTGCTGCTCTGCTCCAGACTCCTCAGCGTCGCCATTTTCCAGCTCTTTGCACTGTGACTGTTCAGGCAGAGGGTGCACAGACGTGACGTCATAGCGTCCTCTGACCTGAACGTCACAGTCAGAAGATGCCGCAGTGATGGAACTGGGAGAGGTAAGTATCACAAATGACAGGGCCCTGAGCAAGTGGGGGGCCCACTCACAGGAGTCGGCAGTGGCACAGACACCAGGACCCCATTGTGTGCCGATGTCCCTGATGTCAGGTGGGCCCCCCAGCCTGCCCAGGGCCCCGGCACTTGCCCGGGTGCTGACGCCGGCCCTGAGTCTATGGCACTGGCAGGAGTGGAGCAGCTGGGTCAGGAGTTCAAGAGAGGGATGATAACAGGGACAAAAGACTTCCTGTTTCTACATACTGCAGAAAACAGAAAAATCAGGGCAAAATGAGCAATAGTACACAGTGCTATAGAATATGATTTGCACAAAAAAAAAAAAAGAGCATGAACCGCACCTCCAAAAATCATACGTTGATCTAAAGCCGCTAGGCAAAAATTATATAACTGAACATGAGGTTAACATTCTGATCAGATTGTATGAAGCCCACTGCCACGTCACGGCAAACCTCGTAGTGGGTCCTACCGCCCTAACGGAGCGGAGCCCGGCGGCGAACACCGCCACAGCGGCAATGCACCAGCAGTGCGGACGGCCTGTTGCTCCACAGTACCCATGCTGCAAGACTGAGTCCCCATGACTCCAGACCGCGCCGCCCCACCAGCACAAAGCCACAGCAACAATGGCCGCCACACTCCACCCACACCGAAATGAAAGGCGCACTGAAACTCACCTTCCTCCAGCTCTTCAGTGAGAGCCAAAATGAGTTAAACCCCTTACTTTGCAGTCTCCTGCTAATTAATTTTTTTCTTTTTGTGTAAACTATATAATATGATGATTGCAATAAAATAAAACTGATGGGAGTGCTTCTTTAACAAAGACTAAAACGTTATCCATCTTCTCAAGAACGGAGAGATTTTTAATTCTGTTATCTACAGCTTTTTGACCAGTGGCAGAACTGTAGAAAAACAACATGGACCACAGATCCAAAAATCATTGATAGATCTAATGCTGCTGGGCAAAAATTTACAAAACTGTACATGAGGTTCTTAGTTTACCATTCTGGTCAGACTGTATGAAGCCCACTGCCACGTAACGGCGAACCTCTCAGTGAAACCTAACTTTTATAGCCTTAAAGCCCGATTTGACATGTTTTACCAAAATCAGTGAGCATAAATAGAACATTTAAGGGAGTGTTCTTTAATCAATTTATCCTTGACTCCATTCTCATTTATTTCTAATGGAATTAAATTGCTACATTTTAATGAAGAGAATTATGGATGTGTAGCTTTCGTTAATGTAATCAGAGTGTTGCTAAAGATGTAACCATTTTCCAGTTGTAAGAAAAAGTGTTTGCCCCCTTCCTGATTTCGTATTCTTTTGCATGTTCGTCACACTTAAATGTTTCAAATCACCGAACAAATTTAAATATTATACAAAGATAACACAAACTGTAGTTTTTAATTAAAGGTATTTATTAAGGGAAAAAGAAATCCAAACCTATAGGGCCCTGTGTGAAAAAGTGATTCCACCCACCCCAATTAAAATATACCTTAAATTAACTGTTGTTTATCACATCTTTGGAAAGCGGCGTTCAAATTCCTTAGCCACACCCAATTCTGATTATTGCCACCAGTTCTCAATCAAGATATTACTTAAATAGGACCTGCCTGACAAAAATTGAAGTAGATCAGAAGATATTCAAAAGTTAGACATCATGCCGCGATCCAAGGAAATTCTGAAACAAATGAGAAACAATGTAATTTAGATCTGTCAGTCTGGAATAGGTTATAAAGCCATTTCTAAAGCTTTGGGACTCCAGTGAACCACAGTGAGAACCATTATCCACAAATGGCAAAAATATGGAACACTGGTGAACCTTTCCAGAATTTCCAAAATTACCCCAAGAGCGCAGCGACGACTCATCCAAAAGACCCCACAACAACATCCAAAGAACTGCAGGCCTTACTTGCTTCAGTTAAGGTCAATGCTCATGACTCCACCATAAGAAAGATTGGGCAAAAATGGCCTGCATGGCAGAGTTCCAAGATGAAAAGTACTACTGAGCAATAAGAACATAAAGGCTCATCTCAGGTTTGCCAGAAAACATCTTTATGATCCCCAAGACTTTTGAGGGAATACTTTGTGGACTGACAAAACAAAAACTGAACTTTTTGGAAGGTGTATGTCCCATTTCATCTGGCATAGAAGTAACACAGCATTTCAGAAAAGGAACATCATACCAACAGTAAAATATGGTGGTGGTAGTGTGATGGTCTGGGGCTGTTTTGCTTCAGGACCTGGAAGACTTGCTATAGTAAATGGAACCATGAATTATGCTATCTATCAAAAAATCCTGAAGGAGAATGTCCAGCCATCTGTTCGTGATAGCAAGCTGGAGCTCACTTGGGTTATGCAGCAGAACAATGATCCAAAGTACACCAGCAAGTCCACCTCTGGCTTAAGGAAAACAAAATTAAGACTTTGGAGTGGCCTAGTCAAAGTCCTGATCTTAATCCGATTGAGATGCTGTGGTATAACCTTAAAAAGGTGGGTTTTACTCGAAAACCCTCCAATGTGGCTGAATTAGAACAATTCTGCAAAGATGAGAGGGTCAAAATTCCTCCAGGGCATTTAAAAGACTCATTTGCCAGTTATTGCGAACATTTGATTACAGTTGTTGCTGCTAAGGTTGGCCTAGCCAGTTATTAGGTTTAGGGGGCAATCACTTTTTTACACAATGCCCTGTAGGTTTGGATTTCTTTTTCCCTTAATAATAAAGACCTTCATTTAAAAACTGCATTTTGTGCTTACTTGTGTTATATTTGTCTAATTTTTTAAATTTGTTTGGTGATCTGAAACATTTAAGTGTGACAAACATGGGAAAGAATAAGAAATAACTAAGGGGGCAAACAACTGCAGATGTGCACAAAAAAATATGTTTAAGAATTTCAACTTATTTCTCGTTTATCAAGGTTTTATTATTTCTGGACAGTTTAGACATAAAAACAGGCAATATTTTTTTAGATACATTGGAAAAACGTAATAAATCATTAAGGTTGTAAGTGATGCAAATCTACAGCCCATAATTCTGATAAGAAAACATTAACTGCATTCACTGAACTGTAAAATAATGATAATTACAGTCATAAGAATCTGTTTAAATTTCTCCTGGGAGCCGGCTGCTTTCAGCCATTCAGCCATGCCTGAAGCAAATACAGCCACCACTAACCGTACTATGAGCAGCGCCGGGCACTGACTGACAGCCGTCTCTGCAGTGCATCAGTTCAGAGCTGGCCATCAGTCAGTGCCGGGGTATTCTTACAGCCGCTGCTCATAAAGCTGTGATCGGTGACTGAAATTGCTTGGGGCACGCCAGAATGACTGAAAGCCTGTGACTCCTGAGAGAAATAAAGTGCATCCTTTCCCAGGTCTCGCACTTTCAGTACTGCTGCCGGGCACCTTCATAACGCTATTAACCTACAGATTAACCCCATATCTGCAGGTTACTATCGTTATCGCACTGGACAGGTTCCCTTTAAAGGACTGCCCAAAAATTTCTGGACTGTTGGCAACCCTCCCCCTCACTAATAATGGAAGGAGGTGAGGAAACGTTGGGCTCTTGAATACAGTGGATCCATGACTGTGTCTTCTATATGCTTTCTTCTTGCTATTAACTAAAAGTCACAATATTTTGTGTGGACTTCTCATTTTAGTATGCTGGTAAAAAGATATTCTGCCAGTTGAGAAAATCTTACTATACCCAATAGTTTACAGCTATAAGTGGAAATCAGACAATTATAAACTGTATTTTAACCATAGGTATCATTTCTTAGCTTTCTAGGTTAAAACGAGAGCTGACATTGATGAAGCAAGAACTTCAGTTCAAAGAGAAGGAGTGGAGACTCTGCAAGAGTAAGTTAATTACAGGTCTTGATGTGAAGCTACAGATGTGTCCACCCTTACCTTTCCTCAGACTTTTCACAATTCGATCATTCAGTATATTCTGTTGAAATTTTAGCAAGACCCTCGAGAGGCTACAATTCACATCACAGCCACTGGATTTACAGTAGAGACACATAAACCATAAACAATTCCCGATAGAGTAATGTGAAATGTTTTTTTTCTCAAAGCTGTTCATTTTGCTCCACTCAAAATGTCAAGACAAAAGAAAAGCTGAGGAAGGACACATCTGTACGTGTTCTCTATTTTAACCAGTCATACATATGTACATGTGCTCTGGATTATTTTCCAACATTTTTTTTAACAAACATAATACATAATTAAAATCACATTAAAATAAAAAAGATAGCACACTGAAGGGAGGGGAATGGGAAGGGGGAGGAGGAAAAGGGGAAAGAGGAAAGGGAAAAAATAAAAAACAGACAGTCGTCACCTTAATCATAATACATAGAAAGAAAATAACTTTCATTGGATGTTTTGACAATATAGTAATTTCTGTTGCTCATGAGATAAACATGGTTCCCATCCCAAGGGATCCTCCTTCTTAAATAAAGCCCAGTCTGTGTGTCATGACTGATGTTCGATATCCCGGGACCAGGGTCTCCTTCCCATTCCATAATGCTAGGGGCCCCCCCTAGCTATCCCTGTTCCCCGGATTACTTCTAATGGTGAAGACGCCGGGGCCATGTACCTTTCTGAACTTCTGAATCTGCCCTCGGTCTGTTTCCTCCCCCCACCCAGGCAAGAGGGGAGTAGTGGTGTGTGGCAATACACCAACCTGACTAACAAGGTAATACGAACAGGGATAAAGGAAAATACCAATCATACAAATATGCACACAAAAACAGAGGAAAACATTGGAGAGTGGAAGATGGGGAAAAAAACAAAAGTAGGAGAAGGAGAGGATTTGCCCACAACCAAAACCAAGTAACAGTTTTAGATAAATCCACCAAACGCCTTCTCAAACAACAACTCTCCACCAACTCCTGAACCAAGCAGCAATGAAGCATGCTCTGGCAATGCCGACTTGCCAGAGTCCTTTTTATTTAGGAGAGTCGAGTAGTCTACAGTGCTCAGTTACACTACTGTTTCTCATTCTGACTTCAACTTCACTCTCATAAATGCCTGACATATCATACTTAGCAGTAACAGATTTAGTAAAGTAGAATGATAAATCAGGCTTTGGACTGATGGAACATATGTTTCATATATTAAGTTTGTAAAAATGTGTGAAGTTTCCCAACTGAGAGTAAATATACAACAGGATACGCATGCAATTAGTAAATATACTATACAATATTAATAGTATGTTTAATAAATGTATTTTGAAACTGGATTTGGAGTCAATACATTTGTACGTACACCAGCTCGACTTCAGCCATAATTTTCACTGGCACCACAACCCTGGGCTGTGATGAGAATGGCACCACATAGAGCTGTTGTGGGCTCCAAAGAAACAAGACCCAATTCAGCTTGGCATGTTATCTTATTTTAATGGTTGTTGAGATCCCGTGCAATGTTCTTCTCTTCACAGGCCCTACCACAGCAAACGAGTGTGTGGGGAATCAAATGGAGGATTAGGGAAGAGTCAGACAGCCATATAACTTAGACGAGGATCGCATTGTAATGCTTGGACTGGCTGTCAGCTCTCCTGACCCAAGCATACCAGCTTCATAGAAGTAAATGCTATCACTCTCAGGTCAGGAGAGCCGACGGCCAGTCCAAGCATTGCATTACTGTACTTGTCCGAGTTTTACGGCTGTCTGACGCAAGCAAATTATGGGACAAGCTATCAGGTGTAAAGTCTTTAGGTGTTGGAACCTCAACCAGGAAGGATGGATCTATTTCATATTTCTTTTCTCTCTACTTCATCTATGACAAAATATCTCTAAATAATGTAACAGCCACTAGTTTTCCCATTGATTGACAAACATTCGACTGCTGTTCTTCGATTTAAAAAAAAATGTTGTGCAAGGAGTAAAAATCTGCAAAAATAAAGCAAGCCCCATGTGAGCCTGTGTTTGCTGTGATCGGTCGCCCTGCCTTGAATTTTGGATTTTACAACCTGCCCTTTACTGAATTTTGTATTTGCTGCAATGCTGACTCAGTCTTCCCTCCTCCCGGGATGAGTTTTCTTAGCCAGTATTCCACAAGGACCCAAACATGTAATTCCTTCCTACTGAACGCATAGCTGAGAGGACATTACAGCTCTGGCAGTGCAGGGAATTTCCATCTGGGCTAGTGTTTAGCTTAGAAAATCTTAGCATAGTTTCAGAACAGGGTGGTATTGTTAGGCAGCTGGTAGAGAAGCCATAGATTATATGTATGTAGCACAAGACACAAGCCCACGAGAAAACACCAGATATGGCCGGTGCCCTGAGATAACAGTAAAACACACAGAAGTGACTTAGAAACAAAAAGGCAATTGTTAATGGTAATGGGACAGGTCCTGTTTATAAAAAAAGCCCTGGCCTCTCAACAGTACCTGCTGTTGATAGAAGGGTAGCAGGAAGAAAGCTGTGGTTAGCTGGAGGCCTTCTGCCAGCCCTGATGATGTAAAAGGCCAGATTCACTACAAAACTTTCCATTCTTCTAGTAGGTAATCTATGGCTTTACATGGGAGGTGTCTAATGCGGCTGGCAGCTATTTCTTCAAGATGGGATTTTAAAAATAGGACTCGGAGGATTAAACCGTTCCAGGGGCAGCTTACTCTCGGGGTTAATTTATGCGACACATCCTCAGATTTGACATTAATGAATGAGATTGTAAAACGTAGATATTGTTTTATGGCCTCTGTTTGCTTTCTCCTGGGAAAGGTGTGTTTTTTTTTTTTCGCCTTTTATTTCGAGTGAGCTTCTTGCTCAGAAATGCACATAGCTTTATAGCCAGGAGAAAAACTCGCTAGGAAACATTAGTGCCGTAAATCTAGATCGTATCCCATAGAGTCTCGTCATCCGTCTTGTGAGGCTTTCTGTAGGCATCCGTATTAAAAAAAAAACATGGCGGTATGTATTTAACAGTCAACACATCCCATCTATGGCGCAGGGATGCAAAACCTACAGTTCTACTTTTCCAGTCCGGTGCATAGACACATTATAGCTTTTTCACCACCAGCACATGGTGGAATGAATGAATGAATGAACACCTCCATTCATTATTCCTGTAAGGGAGTGGGATGAATTGATTTTTTAATATGGTGAAGTGCTGGAAAGAGTTGCAGACTGAATTGCAGATCTTGTGTGTCTCTAATTTCGAGAGAGGACTAGTTTTTAATTAACAAAAAAAAAAAATTTTTTTTTTTTTACATATTTCGCGTCACTCTGTTGTGAGTTACTTACCCTATAAGTGTTCACATGTGGCCACCCAGTGGTTGTGTTGTGAGTTGCAGCCTATGAAGGGTTCAGCTAGTATGTTGAAATAATGTATTGAGTAGTCCTTAAGAAAATTTGAGGGAAGCATATAAGCTTTTTTTTGCAAAAAAAATGAAGACTTCCATTAAATGAAAATTATGAGTAGACTATACACAAGGGAACAAGGAAACACCAGCTTTCCTATTAATGTCTTCCCTGTCCTTTCATCTGTCTCATATTCTAATCTGAGCTAGAGAAATGCATAAAGAATCCCTATCTATACATATATGTGCCAGGACGTCAGCCATTTTCCACCCCTCCTTCTCACATGCCGGTGTCTGGCAGTAAAGCAGCTGGCCGTCTTCCTCTACTGCTCTGTCTGCAATGGGAGACAAAACAGGAGACCGCGACAGAGCCATCATGATGAAGACAAGCCTGGGTGCAGAAGTGAACAGAGCTTCACATGATTATTTATTTCATGAAGTTCTGTAGGGACTTCATAAGACCCTCGCCCAAAGTGCGAAAGCCATCCTTCCTCCACTGAAGCTTCCTGTAGGCAATATCAAACGTTCTCCTGCCATCCACCAAGATTTGTCCACCAGACTGGCAGATAATTCCCACCCTACCACTGCTTAGGTATAGAGCTTGTATGTGCTGGAAATTTAGTACTTATTTGTAAGAGGTGGAGCTGGGACACCCAAACTCAATATTTAAGGTGGTGTCCACATATAGGCTCACATTTATTAATCATTTTATGCCAGTTTTTGATGTAAACTGAGCTCCAAAAAGTTATAAAAAAATATTGTGTGACATTCTGCAACCCTCATTCTGGAAGTGTATTGTTATGTTGCAGTTCACTCTAGTTAGTTTGGTAGACTTGCTTAGTAGTAACTAGGCCAGAGTGAAGTAACCCGCTACTGGGGTGACTGCTATAGAATTGCAAATTATCCGGATAGGACAACCCTTTAAAGGCAATTTACTGCTTTGTAAAACCCCTGTCCCCTGGCTGCATTTTTTTCTTTTCTTTAAATTGCCTGACTCACCTACTCCAGGTCAAGTGTCTCCTGCAGCTCCTAGAGTTTGTTATTTTCACGTTGATAACACTGGAGCCAATAACTGAGCTCCGCCGGCCCATTCGAGTTGACGGCACGAGTCGCTCAGAGCCATTGAGCTCAGTTATTGGCTTTGATGCTGCCGACAGGACGTCAGCGCTGCAGGCAACAACAGACATGGGGAACAGTAGTGGAGACAGTGTTGGACCTGGGTAAGGTGAACAAAGCCCAATTGCAGCTGGGGGACAGGGGTTTGCCCAAACCCTTTTAAAATATTACTTTACTATTGATATTAGCAGCTCTGAATTTTTATAAGCTCTGTTGCTTTAGTTGACCTGGAACACAATCCGGTTTGGCAATATTTAAGGTCCATTTCTATTATAACACCATTTTATGGAATTCACTGTTTTTTTCATCTTTATATCTTGTTCTTCTACAGGATTGATCGGAAGATGTCAAGCGCTCATACAAACTATAAGCTAGATGAGGCACAAGCAATAATGGATGAACTCCGGACAATACGGCAGGCAATCTGTATGGGCGAGAAGGAGCGCCGCGATCTCATGCAGGTATGGGCAGAGAGACAGTGATGTTGGACATGTTACTGCAGATCAAGATTATGGAAATTTGAAAGGTTATACTTTTGAGGGCAATTTTTAAAAAACTTAAATACGTTGTATTATAGGCTAAAAATATTTTCTTTTCATTTGGATTTTATTAAAAAAAAATATGCAATAGCTTCTGATTTGCAATTTTTGTTTCTGGCTGCAAAACTAATTAACTAAGAAACTGTCAGTGACCTCCTTCTGTCAGGGTGTTTGTAACTCTTTCATCCGTCTTTTCCTGAGATCTTCTCATCCATCTGATTTATGATCTCATGTAAGTTCAGCTACTTTGGTGTGGTTTGTGGTGATAAATCAGCAAGTAGAAGCTCGGGTAAATACAGGTGAGAGTTACAAGCTCTCTGACACATGCCTAATTAACTATTATGAAAAATTATTAAACATTTTCAGATCTTCAAGATCATCTTAGTACTAATAATGTTACTTGCATATTCAGTCTACTATACAGTAGTATGTAAAGGTTTGGGCACCCCTGGTCAAAATGACTGTTATTGTGAACTGGTAAGCAAGTTGAAGATGAAATGAGCTAAAGTTAAAGATGTACGTTAGGCAAAAAAGATACATATTATTATCTGTAAGTAGATAGACCAGAAATACAGAGAACAAGTATTGCAGTTTCGCACACGTTATACATTATGATAACATTAGGTGTCCTTAGTTATTGTACATTCATTCAGCCTTGCAGCGCTGGGGTCCTGGGTTCAAATCCCACCAAGGACAACATCTGCAAGATTCTCCGGTTTCCTCCCACACTCCAAAGACATACTGATAAGGAGGAGTCCAGATTGTGAGCCGCAATGGGGGCAGTGATGATAACATCTGTAAAGCGCTGCGGAATATGATAGTGCTACATAAGCAAAGCATAATAAATAAGTTCAGTGAGGAAGATACTTTTACAGAAGGTTCCCTCAATGATCTCCTCCATGTGCAGTAAGAATGTGATTTATCCACAGTAGGCTTTATGACATGTGTGGGAAAATGTGTTTTATTGCAAAACCTAACATAGTGCCAAATCCACCATGATGCAAAAGTTTGATGTTTCTCTAAGCTTCCACGCTGTCCTTTGTATATGCCCAAAAAGCTAATTTGCCAGTGAATACTGATAGATAGCAAAGTGCTGTTGTTTATACTGTGGTTAGGAATTAGACTCATGTTCCACCCAGAGACTATTATAACTCTCAGAAACACATTTCCGGCGAGTGAGATATACTTGACACCAACTTTAGCTCCAGACTGTCACATAACAAATCATGCAGATTTATGCATTTTGATGAAGAATTCTACTTGATAAGTCAGAGGTGTAACTGAGCCATCAGCATGTAGTTTTAATTTTGTAATCAACACAAAATATCTGAAATCTTGAGGATTTTATTCTCTTTTGGATGTGCCGAACCTTTTTTTTTTTTTTCATTATATACTTGACAAGTGTCTAATTTACGCCAGTGGCCAAAATATTCCCTATGAATGTGAACACAATTGTGGCATCCATATGGATGGCATGCGGTAGAGTGCAATTGGCACAGTGTTAAAGAATCTTTGTCATTTTTGTGTTGTTTTTTTGATGTTTTCCTAGGCGTCTTTCCAATGTTTTAGCTGCTGGCATTTTTTTGCAGGGTTTTCCCAAGGTTTTTGTGATGTATTTTTTTCTGTTTTCTGGTAATTTTTTTCTATTGAATAACGAAGAAACTGCTTACCATATTTTTGGATTATAACATGCATTTTTTCCCCCAAATTTGGGGGAAAGATGGGGGTACGTCTTACAATGCAGATATACCGTACGGCTTCGGTGGAGCAGGGTCCCAGGATTGCTGCTGTAGCTGAAAAGAGTGGAGCGTTGCTGCAGGCTGGGTAAGGGGGAGTTAGGATCTGCGGCACGCCTCTGTGGGTGTCCGTGCGGGTGTCCGGTGCTGTGAGTGTACGGTGCTGCAGGGGCTCTGCCGACATTTGGTGGACAAACGCAGCATCGGACAGGCGCAGCGGCGCGCCGCACATCCGGACACCCCCTCATCCCAGCCTGCGGCCTGCAGCAACGCTCCACTCTTGCCTCCGTCAGCAGAGACCCTGAGACCCCGCTTCACCGTAGCCACCACCCCCGGTAAGCAATAAGACGCATGGATTATAAGAAGTGCCACCATTTTATAAAAAAAAATGTTTTGTTCCTCAAAAAAAGTCTCTCAAAATTTGGGGTGCGTCTTATAATCCAGAGTGTCTTATAATCTGTGAAATAAGGTATGTCTTTTTTTTTTTAAGTTAATACGGTGCAAAACACTCCAAAAGACGTCCGGCAACTTCTGGGGTTTTTGGAGTTTTCCCATTGGCTTATATTGTAAATTACAGAGCTTCTTCCAGGAAAAATACCAGAAGGACATAACACTTCTTTAACCGCTTGGCATTTTTAAAAACCTGAAGCAGAAAAAGTAGTTTGAAAGCCTGAACATATGAACCGCGAGTCGTGTCTACACAGGAATGCATGTTTTCATTCCTTTGAGCGTTTTTGACAGGCTCTTCAGGTAGTTTCCGTGGCGGAATCTGACTGATAGAGATGTTGTGTGAACATAGCCTAAGGAATCCAGTTTGCTAATTCTTGTTTTCGGGCCTGGATTTCTTTGGAATGATAGAGGTTTGCATAGCTTGATCTGGTTTTCTCTATGGCCCTCAGTAAGTCCAGATGTTGGATTGATCCATTTCTGGGTTTAGAAAGCTGTGCTGTGTGTGTGTGTGTCGACCCGCCACCACAATTGTGGATTACCAGGGCAATGGGGTACTCAGAGCCGAGCCCATGGAAGTCTATGGGATTTGTCACAGGTAGCTGTGGCTCGGTCTGTGGCCCTGGCGGTCTGGCGTATGTTGGGGGAATATTTACAGGGGATTGATTTATGTACAGTTCGTGACGCCACCTGTAGTCTTCTGGTAATTAGTACCAGCGCTGCTGTAGATCTCTGAGGGGATGGTGAGGCAGCTAGATGTCGGGTCCCCTACAGGTGGGACTGGTCCCTCAAAGTCTATGGGATTTGTGAAGTCGGGTGCAGATAAAGAACACAGTCTCACACGGTCAGCGTCTTTCCATACCTTTACTTGTAAGATGTTCAGGCAGGTCCCAGGGAGGCTGATCCAAGGAGAGTGTATCTTGAGACAGCAGCTGGACAAGTTAGGGGCCTCCTTTACTTCCAATACAACGAGTACAACCAGCCTGAAGCGTAGTTCCCTCAAAATCTCCAGCTAATCTATAGCTGTACCTGCCCAGTCAGCTTTGTGTTAGGAGCCTTCCTGCGAAGAAGCTGAATTCTTATTTTGTCCTGCAGAGACTCAAAGTCTTCACTTCCCCTGACCCCAGTTACGTACTGACTATAAGGGGCTTGTTTGCCGCGACCTAAGGTCCGGTAAATTCCTGGTTTTCTTATCACTATGCTTGAAACAGTAGTGATCCTTCGGTCCCAGTGACCGGTAGCAATGTGCAGGACTTCTTCAATCCGTAAGCACTATTCCAATAAAACCACTGTGCCTTTCGCCTTGTCCACGCTGGTAACATAAGCACTCAAACTAGCCAAGGGTCGAGTAGTCACTTCTTTCTTTTCCTTCACTTCAAAGTTAGTTACAGATGCTCAGTTATCAATAGGCAGGAGCACGTCTCTGAACCTGATACCGTCCTTTAGACAGGATGCTGAAGACTTTCTGCACTAAACTTCTTCTTTCCTTCCAGTGTATGCTGATGAAGCACAGCTCTGACTAGGCTAAGGTGAATTAAAACACCTATACTAGACTCCACTTTCCAAAGCTGGTGATAGAGCAATCTGGACTGCTTCCTCCCTCCAGACGTCCTCTCTGAAGTCCAGGCACTGACTTTACGACCTCTCTCTCTGAAGTCCGGACACTGACTCACTAAATCACTCCAACACATACTACCTTGACCACTCCCTCAAGAGTAAACTCCACTACCCTAAGGGTGTGTCTAGTATATGTCGAGTGAATGAATATTTAGCATTAAACTGCTGTCTCGCCACACACTCTCCAGGGTACTGCGTGTGCCTAACACCAGGGCTACACATTCCCCCATGGTAAAAGACAGCACTCCCGGGCTGTAAAATACAAAAGAGACATTTTGTTTATGCAATAACATTAAACAATAACTTCTTCCCATCCGGGAGGTGAGAATATCTTGAACGTTGCGAACATTATAGAAATACAAAAAGTATTAAATAGCATTCAATAAATATACAATATACTTGTGAAGGACCCGCACCAAACCTTCAACGTAGGTCCTGGGTGGGCTGCAGGACATCCAATTGCAGACCTCACTCAGTGCCACACCACACGGGTTTTGTTTTCAGAGGTAGTTGTACTGGTTTATGTAAAACCAAGATAGGGCACCGAAGCGCAACTATTTACAAGAAAGTTCTGGGTTGGCACAGTCCTCAACCTCCAAGTCCAATGTAAAACCAAAGACATATTATATAATATCACATAATACTAAAGTGCAACTTTTCTGGTTACTATTTATCATTTACCCAGCCGGGCATTCTACAGTTAGAAATATATATATTCACTATATAATTTGTGCAAAACTTTATAAAACATTTCAAACTTTCTACTTTTGGTAGACCCAATAGGGATCTCACCACATTTTCCTCACTATCTATTCATTCTCTGCAAATACACTTTCCACTACATTTTCCACCCCGGGGCTGGAACAATGCGATGTTCGCACAGGACCGTTCCTATTCCTGGGCCCAGTGCCCAGCACCAAGATCATCGACTCCACCATCGGGTCTGTGTGCACTGGGCTGGTGGGGATGTCGGGGGTTCCAGCAGGGTGTCATCATCGCTGGTTACCTGCAGGGCCGGTTCACTCCGGTCCTCTAGGCCGCAGGGCCCGTCCTCCTCTGGGGACGCTGCTGCAGCATAAGATACTGGGCAAAAAGCAGGCTTTTGTAGTGGCTCAATTGAGATCGCATCAGACTCTTGCGATGTAGATTGGGTCGCCGATTGCGATGCAGAGTAGATCGCCGATTGCGATACGGAGGTGTACGCAGGGGGCGATGCCGATGCACAATGCTGGTGTGATGCAGAGCAGGAAGCAGGTGTGCGCAATGGCTCAGTTGGGGACGCACTAACCTGCTGCTGTTGCTGCTCCATCATTGACGGCTGAGTCCCCGACGGTGTCCCTACCGGGGATCGATCATCTGCTGCGGCCTCTTGGCCGGGCGGGCGTTCCGGAACTGGCGGTACCTCCTCAACCTCCTTCGCCTCCACCGCTTCACCGGTGGGATCAGGATTGGTACTTTCGGGGGCAGCCTCCGGTTGCTCCTTTGCCTTGGGCAGCAGAATTTTCGGTGACTCGAATCGTGCATTTTCTTCTTTGATTTCCAGCAATGCCTGCTGCAGGTGCAGGACCACGGATAACTCCGGTGCTGGTGGCAGCTTGGCTGGGGCACGGGGCCTGCCTTCCTCCGCTTCCCTGCTCGGCTGCACACGTCCTGCCTCCATGATGTTCCAGAGCGTTCTTTCTTTCTGCCTGCGAAGACATCCGGTCTCTTCCGTGGAGGTGGGATTTGCGTCTCCTCCTCCTCGCAGGGAAGGTGAAGAGGAGGCGGACCTCCTTTGCTGTAGGGCAGGACCGCATGTTGTAATAGCACTTTGAGAGGGCAGGCATTTTCTTCGCGCCACAGGGGGGTAGACGCCCACGAAGGTACGCCCACCTTCTTCTCCAGCGCCTGAGGGCTCGAATATGGCGACAAAAATGGCGATTTTGGCGCCAAAAGTGCAAACAGTCCTTTTTCACAAAAACAAGTCCTTAGGCACACAGGGCTCGCAATTTCGCGAGTTTCGCATCCTGTTCGTGACGCCAAAGTTTTTGTGTCGACCCGCCACCACAATTGTGGATTACCAGGGCAATGGGGTACTCAGAGCCGAGCCCATGGAAGTCTATGGGATTTGTCACAGGTAGCTGTGGCTCGGTCTGTGGCCCTGGCGGTCTGGCGTATGTTGGGGGAATATTTACAGGGGATTGATTTATGTACAGTTCGTGACGCCACCTGTAGTCTTCTGGTAATTAGTACCAGCGCTGCTGTAGATCTCTGAGGGGATGGTGAGGCAGCTAGATGTCGGGTCCCCTACAGGTGGGACTGGTCCCTCAAAGTCTATGGGATTTGTGAAGTCGGGTGCAGATAAAGAACACAGTCTCACACGGTCAGCGTCTTTCCATACCTTTACTTGTAAGATGTTCAGGCAGGTCCCAGGAAGGCTGATCCAAGGAGAGTGTATCTTGAGACAGCAGCTGGACAAGTTAGGGGCCTCCTTTACTTCCAATACAACGAGTACAACCAGCCTGAAGCGTAGTTCCCTCAAAATCTCCAGCTAATCTATAGCTGTACCTGCCCAGTCAGCTTTGTGTTAGGAGCCTTCCTGCGAAGAAGCTGAATTCTTATTTTGTCCTGCAGAGACTCAAAGTCTTCCACTTCCCCTGACCCCAGTTACGTACTGACTATAAGGGGCTTGTTTGCCGCGACCTAAGGTCCGGTAAATTCCTGGTTTTCTTATCACTATGCTTGAAACAGTAGTGATCCTTCGGTCCCCAGTGACCGGTAGCAATGTGCAGGACTTCTTCAATCCGTAAGCACTATTCCAATAAAACCACTGTGCCTTTCGCCTTGTCCACGCTGGTAACATAAGCACTCAAACTAGCCAAGGGTCGAGTAGTCACTTCTTTCTTTTCCTTCACTTCAAAGTTAGTTACAGATGCTCAGTTATCAATAGGCAGGAGCACGTCTCTGAACCTGATACCGTCCTTTAGACAGGATGCTGAAGACTTTCTGCACTAAACTTCTTCTTTCCTTCCAGTGTATGCTGATGAAGCACAGCTCTGACTAGGCTAAGGTGAATTAAAACACCTATACTAGACTCCACTTTCCAAAGCTGGTGATAGAGCAATCTGGACTGCTTCCTCCCTCCAGACGTCCTCTCTGAAGTCCAGGCACTGACTTTACGACCTCTCTCTCTGAAGTCCGGACACTGACTCACTAAATCACTCCAACACATACTACCTTGACCACTCCCTCAAGAGTAAACTCCACTACCCTAAGGGTGTGTCTAGTATATGTCGAGTGAATGAATATTTAGCATTAAACTGCTGTCTCGCCACACACTCTCCAGGGTACTGCGTGTGCCTAACACCAGGGCTACACATGTGCAGTGTGTGTACTTAGTGGGAGGCAAACTGTGGGAAGAGGCCGAAGGATTTTGTCCTACCAACTCTGTTATTGGGGTCTGCTAGTCTCCATTTGCTGCTGAGGTAACTTAAAGGGACTCTGTCGACACAGAATGACTGTTCAAACCAAGTACAAATGTTCGGTGCATCATGGCGAGGCCAATTATTTATATACAGCTTCCCACCTGCTTGTTTTCCATCTATCTCCACCCATCCTCGGCTCTATCAAACCAAAGATGTCAATCAACAGAGAGAAATGGGTGGAGATTAAGGGAAATGAAGCCGGTGGGAAGGTGTAGCTAAGGCTACTTTCACACATCAGTTTTTTTGAATCAGGCATAATCCGTCCTATGCCTGATAGGACGGATCCGGCGCTGATTTAAAAAAACTGATGCAACTGTCCGGCGCTAATGTAAGTCAATGCTAAAAAAATGCATCCGGTACCGGATCCGTTTTTTAAAAATCACGCCGGATCGCGCCTGATTCAAAAAGCCTGAAGTGTGAAAGTAGCCTAAATGTTTGGCTCCACCATGGTGCACTGAGCGCCTGTACTTGGTTGACAGAGTTGGGTGACTGAGTCCCTTTAAAACCTTTTTATTTCTTTTTCGGGCGGTAAAGGCTTTGCATTGATTTTACTCACTAATAGTAAAGAATGGGAGAAGCCCTGTCGGGGCTCGCTCACACAAGGGTTGATTCTCTCTTCCCAGAGAATCGGCCTGATTATGCTGCATCGAGTTTGATCAGCGTGTCATCTTAGTTAGTGTGATCCGATTCTCTTGCATCAGAGTATCTAATATCTCCATCTTCTTCACTGTCTGTATCCACGAAAATCTGACTGCACTCGTATGACATTCAAGTGTAGTCCGATATTTTACATGCACCCATAGATTTGAATGAGTGTTCTTGACCCGACTCGTAGTGTGCTGCAACTTATGCAATTGTCATGATAAAAAAAATGCAGATATGCGATGTCCCATGGTATAACATTGGGACGAGTGCTATTCGACAAAACATTCGATAGCACTTGTCCGAATTATACACTCGTGTGAGAGAACCTTTAGAAGAGGATTTCTGGGTCACGGTCTCTGACTTCATTAATCCCATTTTACCGCTACACCTAGCTAACCGTCCTAATGTGGATCAAGCAGCTATGTAACACGGGACTGTCCATGTGACGGTAAATGTCCTAATTATAATGTATAGTTATGTGTGTGAATACTTCTCCGTCCAATTATGACAAGAGCATTCTTAAAGTGATACCTTTATTGGCTAACCAGAAAATTATATGTTCACTAGCTTTCAGAGCTCAAAGGCTCCTTCTTCAGGCAAGATTACATTTGTAATTTTGCCTGAAGAAGGAGCCTTTGAGCTCTGAAAGCTAGTGAACATATAATTTTCTGGTTAGCCAATAAAGGTATCACTTTAAGAATGCTCTTGTCATAATTGGACGGAGAAGTATTCACATCGATTTTTCTGGCTAACACGGTACCACAATATAATTTATTATTGTACACAATGTATAGTTATAAATGCCTAATGCTGGTATTTTCAAGGATATTACTTTTACGGACAATTGTTAGAGCTCATTACTTGCACATTATGTCTCTTGTAATTAACACTTCCACATTCAAATACTGCAGTGTTGCTCCAAATTACCCTCTGAGGCCACTGTCACACTTGGTTATTATGTTGTATCACAAGAGTGGGACACAAACAGAGAAAAACTATACTTTTGACAATGATGTAAACAGCAAATCTAATAAACACCTGTACAGTAACCGATGATTTATGTGCGGTGTAACACTGTAAATAAATTCGGTCTATCAGGTGCTTCTTTCATATCGTCATGGCCATTAAACATTACGATGACAGGTCTATGTACTTAGTGCAGTAAGAAGTTGTGCCGCTGATGACTGAAACACTTATACTAGATGCTCATTCTCAGTAGTTTCTCTGTACAGTTTAGGCTAATAGTTTCCTATTTTATAGCACAAGCCCGCCACTGGGGGCGCTATTTTATTGACTTTGTAATAGCGGAACTGTGGTTTTTTTTTTTTTTTTTTCCATTTCTAGCATGGAGATCAGGCCCAACAACCATTCATTTCTTTCTTACAGAGCCTGGCTAAGCTGACTGATGGATTCAGAAACAGTTGCTGCATCTCCGACTCCGTGCACAACATTCATCATAATTCCAGCTCACTCAATGAATGCTTACCTCAGCAATACAGCGATGCCTGCTCACAAACCGATAACAGCGGAAAGGTATAGTAAATCCAAACTCATTTGGAATAACAGTCCCTATTTTTTTTGCTTTTTAATTTACTATTATCTTTAATTGGAATTATTCTTTTAACTCTTATAGTATGGCTTTGATGATAAAGCAAAATTGGTGGACAGAGTAAGACTTAATTGGCAGTATGAGGAAGCAAAGAAAAGGTGAGAAATTAAAATGATCTTTCCAGCACCGTATAAAAATGTAGCAAATTAAATATTTAATAAGAAAAAAAAAATTTACCCTGATGTCTCCTGTTATTTCATAGGAATTAGACTAGGGTCACACGATGTATATTCTCACATCTGAAAGAATCGGGTCGATTATGCAAATCACTCTGATT